>JAHRHJ020003473.1:137500-159868 GCA_019776745.2 Taxus chinensis | reverse complement strand
TGACTTACTAGAAAAGAACGAGGACCACAGATTGTAGAGGGATTGAGTAGCTGGGCGGGCTTTCAAATGGGATGACCATATCCCTTATCTTCATTGGTGTGTATCCCCTCTTGAATTCACTTGCATTGCCGTGGCAGAGTCTTCATTTAAATATAGTCTCTTTTCGTCGCTAGCTATATCCTTTTGAATCCAAATGCATGCACATGGCAAAGAGCCTTCGTTTTTTAAAATATAGTCAAAAGGTGCCAATTAGTGTCAAGCCTTTAGCTAGCAATTGTTGCCTTCTACTATCGAATGCCCAAAAAAGTATACCTCCTTTCTTTCCATGGATCAACAAAAAACCGCGCGAAACAAAGGCAGCATGGATTCACATAATCAGAGATCTTTCTTCTAAATATAATTGTCTTTTGTTGCACACTACAAAACCATCAATCAGGGCATTTAAAGTTCCCAGGATACATGCTCAGCCAAAAGGAAGGTGTGAACAAAGTCGGTTGAGTTCCACATAGAAACGAGCCCGATAATAAAAAACCAATTCATATCAATGTTCAAATGCTTGCATAACATCACACCTGTCAATGGCTTAGGCATTAGAAATACTTGCACAAGGCCAAAGAATTGTTGCCTGAAGATTTGTCCCCCACCCATTTTACTTCAAACAATTTACAAAAAAGACATGCTTTATATATGACTTCGCGAAAACAAATAGAAGGTTGCCTACTTTCTCTTCCTTGAAATTCTCATCATCACCCCACTCATCTGCAATATTTCTTCTTCCCCTATAATTCTCTCTTCCTCTTATCTCCTTAATCCTTTTTGTTCATCTTGCAACGTGTTCCTTTGGCTTTTATAATCAGCAATATCCATTGCACACTCTCGTGAATGCTAGTAGAATGAAAAGACATCTATATACCCGAAAGACAACTGTTATACACCCTTGCCATGTGTTGTAATTCGAGGATGAAAAAGGTTTTCATGGCCCGGCACAAATAAAAATTACTATTTAGAATACCCGCCGTGAAAATTGAAACAAATCTCATGGCTAAAAGAGGTGAGAAACATTTTACTACAGAACTAAGGGTATCATGTTTAGTACAAAGACCATTATGTTTTGTTAATTTATATGTCACTTAGGGTCGTAGTCGGAATTACGCAGTGGACATTGCCAGAGTGTGGATGTTATTACGCTCTCACCAAATGGGGTTTGCCGAGAACATTTTGACAGAGAATGTGAAGTTGGGCTTGAAAGTCATCGAAACCAAGAATGTGTGGGGGCTGGGTTACTCGATCAGAGAATACATAGAACTTCGCTGCAGATGGTCTCTGGTAGGTAACAGTGGTTAGGTAGTAAGTAAGCGTTTTGCGAGAAAGTGGTTTTATAATTTCTTCATTTCACAATTAATCGCGATATGGGAAAGAAGAAACTCAAATTTAAAGGCCCATCCAGCTTTAATAAAAAACATATAATGAACCCATCAGCCTTAATAAAAAATTTGATTAATACTGGCACAAAAAGGTGTTAAATCAAATCCAGTGATTTTAGTTGATGGCACCACGCTATAAATAAATGACACAAGAATACAATACCGGATGGAAAGTTAGAAGGATTTTCTAGAGGGTTGAAATTAAATGGTAGGAGAATAATTTCCACCTATTAAGAAATATATAAATGTAGGCAAATTATAAGGAAAACCATTAAATAACGATTAATACATGCATATTTTGGAATCTAACAAATTATGTACAAAAAACTATTGTTAATTTGACGAAATCAAGTTTTTTGAATGAAATTTTGTGAAAATTTACCAATTGGGCATTAAAAACGCCATTAAAAAATATCATGATTTTAGATGAAGCCCTTGAGAGCATTACGGGATCTTTGAGAGTGGCACATTATCCAACTGCTGCACAATGATCAGGAGATTGCAGAGTATTTGCAGGAGAGTTTGGGGTCTCGAAACATATTTAACACAGTTTTGATGCATGACATTGAAAATCATATCAGTGATGTAGGACAATTAAAAGCATCGCACTTTTGCTCAGATTGCTGTGCAACAATCAACATTGATAAAACATCGCCCTTAAAAAATACAATAAAATATTACCTCCAGACATTAATAAGAACCTGTTACACACTGTCTAATAGGTGTAATGTTGGTACTGTTTAGAAATATAAAGTTTTTCTTGAATAAAGGGAACCCATTGCCAGCCTTGTCTACAAACATTAGCAAGCCAATTAAGAGAATTAAAGAAGAATCAAGATTAGCATGGCAAAAAATGTCAATGCCCGTGAACGACTATGAAACAATCAACTGACTTTTGCATGAGTTTGGGCAGTTTAAAAGTTAAAAGTAGAAAACAAGGAAAATCCTGAGATGCTGATTGTTTAAAGTTATATTTAAGGAAAATATTCTCTGCATTACATCTTGCATAGCCTTCGTCATATAACTGGGTTATAACCTAAAAAAAATGAACAGAAGCTTGTAATTGACAAAAAAAATGGAGTATTTGTAACATTACAATCGCCAGCCAGCTGACGGGTCATACTAATATGATAAATTTCACGCCAGCCAGCAATTCATTAAACAGGAATACGGAATGTTCATGTCTAGCCAAAAAAAAATACACAGGCTTGTGAAGTGCTCAATAATGCAAACAGTAACTGATCAGTAAATTCATCCACCTCTGGATTATAACTTCTTTGCAGGATGGCCGGAGCAGTATAGTATGTTCAAATGTGAACATAGCTTCCCTTTATATCACATAGAGGAGGGTATGGCTGCAAATAAAAGAAGGCATACACGCCACTATTTTTGGTCAGTCGCTTCAATGGACGGGAAATTAATGGTCAAAAGATGAAAAATGGTCATCGCAAAAAAAGTAAGAACGACTCAGTGAAAATAGTGCAACATTTGTATACGAAACAAAGGAAACAGGAGACAAATTTTAGAAGCCACAAGCCACAATTTTCAGTCAGTACTTCGCAGGAATATGAAAAACAAGCCAGTACGAGAAAAAGTTTACTGCAAACATTGAGAAAAACTCGAAATTTTCATTGACAGTACAAACATTTTGGTATCCAAGTGAAACCCCGATAAATAGGATGGGAACAAAGGGGTAACATACATGAATGATCAAACAAAATACCAGATCACTCCACTCTAGGAGCATTAAAAACACCCAACATCAAAGAGAAATGCAAACAACACCCATCTCAAAAAAAAAGCATTACATCTTGCATAGTAACTAAAAGATGGCTATTTTATCAAAAATGTATCAGTAAAAGAACAAAGGTTCGTGTGTGGAAGGCAAGAAAATGGTCCAAATGTCACTTGGAATTTGTGAAAAATACTTAAATAGGGCATTGAGGGACAAAAACTACAGGAACCTCAAGAAGTATAAATCAATCAAGGGAAGGGGACGATGGAGTTTGAGATCACAAACTCATGATAACTAGATGAAAGCTGTGACTTTAATGATAATATTGCTGCAAAAAAATCACAAGCCTGAGACCTCCTGCAATCTTGAAACTCAAAAATCGTAATGCACACCATTCAAAAATCCTAATGACCTCAAATAAAAGCATTAATATCAATTAAAAGAAAAATGAATAATAACATGAAAAAAAAATCCGCACTTATTCCAACAAAACATTAAATTATGAATATCAGCTAAAACTGTTATTTGTGGAATTCTTAATACAAATGAAATATTTTTTACCAATTTTTAAAACCATACAAACCTGAATATTCCTGCACGCCTAAGCTCGTCAGTCCATCAGATAATTACTTTGTTTCCCCCAGCCGATCAAGATGAGACGCCGGCAGAAAGCGAAGTTTGAAAAATTCTTATCGATTGTGCAAAGAAGTTGCTTGATAGGGGTAATCTTAAAGGAACGTGCCCAACATCGAAATTTTCCATATTAATGGCTGCATTCCAAAGTCTGCCCTGACATACCCTTTCATGTTTAAATACGAAGTTAAATTAGAAATCTTTAAAAATAACTGCAGAAGTGTTTCTTTTGCATAAGTTTGTCACATCAAACCATAACATAACAAGAATTTAGCTACCATATTTTTAATACATAAAACTGTAATATTGTCATGAGAAAATATTATTTATGATCAAGGACAATGGCATTAGAAACATGTTGAACCAAAAGTTTCAATAGCCAAAAATCCCCTCATTCCATCTTTGTTGCTTCTCCTCCTTCACAACTAGGAACAGACTTCCAGCATGAATCTGATTAAGGGTCCAATTGCTAGCCCGTTCAAATTTCGGATGCTTTACTGAAACATAAAAATAAACGATCAAAATCCAAACATCGCTATACATTAAAACCTGTAACCCACTTCAAATTAAATTATATGTGAATTTTTTCTGCTGTTTAATACACAAAAGCCCATGTTTGAGGATCCCACCTTGTATTTTGTACATGTCCCCTTAGCCAGCATAATCCAAGATGCAAGCCTCATCTTTCCAGCAACAGTGCTTAAAACACAAAGGATGTTCTTTTCAAAGAAACATTCATTTCAGTAAACAGTTCACCGACAAAATGGAGTCTTGGAGAGTTGTATTGTTTGTCTGCAATATGTACATAAAAATGTTCTGATACATGAAACCTTGGTCAAACTGAAATTTGATCATGTTTCGTGTGTAATCAAGATTACTCCATTCCGATTTACATTCTGCCCCACTCAGATGGCTGAGTTGAAGTTTTTAGGTGGCATCTGACCTCTTATACCAAAAAAAAAAGGGTGACTACAGCTCACTATCAACACAACATGAATGGTCTTACCTTCCAATTCTATGTCTCTTACTAATAATCATGTTTCGTCCTTATGGCAAGACCACGACATGTTGAGCAACAAGATTTGCCGTGCAAGTTACATCAAAATGTCTCACATGTTTTAAAAATGTTCATAGAAAAAACCAACATAAATAGGTTTGAAAATGAAAATAATTAAAATTCCATAAAAACATAGAATGTAGTAATAAGCACAATCAAAAATAGCATCTCATTAAATGAATATAAAATATTATTACAAGACATAAATATTGAATTCATAGAAATACAGTCACAATGGCGTCAACCAATGTTTAAAATCAGCACCGGGCCGAGGGTCTGAGCGGAACGGATGGTTTAAAACTTATGAACCTGTTTACTAAACAAACATAAATATTACAATTTTAATGAAAACAAGAATTTAACGAATCCAAAAACCATGATTCACAAAACAATAGAGACAAAAGATGCCAAAGTTTGCTATGTATATACCATGAAGGGTAATATTAGAAAAACGGCACCAGCACCGAGTGCCACTAATATCTTCGAAAACCCCAAAAATACATAAACAATGAGGCTATAAATGGCCTATAGAGTCCAAAAAACAATATGCTACAAGCTACTACACGTGTGACATCAATCATCAAAGTCAACACCACTGCTAAGAATGGGATCCTCATCCTCATCAGTGTCATCATGTTCCATCGGACTCCTCACGGACATCTGCAGTAGTTGTAGTAGCATGGCTACTGTTTTCCATGTCTGGTGCTACTAGTGGTTCATCATCCAAAGCCACAAATCCATCCACCCCAAGTCATTGGGATCAAACTCTGCCAAGTGACTCTCCTTTACCCATTATGAGGTTGGATCAATATCTTCCAAGACAATGGGATCTATATTAGATATCCTATTCAATAATTTGTTGCGCTTTAACTGGACGTTGTATTGCACGAAGATGAGATCATTTAATCGTTGTTATTCCAAACGAGGTCTATAACATCATTTTTGGGTTAGGGTTGGGAAAAAGTAACTTAAAAGCTAAAATTGGAAAAAAAATGTTTTAAGGCAAAACCTGCCCCTCAAGTAGTTCAGACCGGTCCAGTACGGAACCAAACGATTTGACCGGTTCAGTACGGAACCGGAAGGTTCAGTACTAAACCGGTACTAAATCGATCGGTTCCGTACAAAACCGGTCATTGGTTCAGTTTTTCTACCGGTTTGCAATTTTTTTTAATGAACTGGTTGAACCGGAACGGTTTTTAAAACACTGATTTAAACACAGATTTGTATATAATTTGCTCCACTTGAAACCTTAAGACTATAGCTATATAAATCAGCCTTTGTACACTTGGGTTGGGAATACCTGTTTCAAGCCATAAAGAACTTCGACTAGTCTACAAACCATCATTTCTTTGCCTTTTATGGGGAACCCCTTGGCTGCTCCATATATACTTCTTCAAAATCAACACTTAACGAGAGTATTTATGACATCCATCCAATGAACTTGCCAATCATATATTCTTCTGCAATTGATAACAGCATTCAAATTGGGATCATTTTTTCAATGGGTGTGAATGTTTCCTTGTAAGCAATGCCTTCCACCTCCACAAATCTTTAGCCGCAAACCTTGTTTTATGCTTGTCAACAAACCAATCTGACTTGTATCATTTCAATAATACCACTTGCATCTAATAGGGTTCTTGCCTTAGCACAACTCAGCCAACTAACAAGTATGATTTCTCATCAATGTATCGAATTGTACCCCCGTTGGATCTCTCCTGATCTACCGAGGCAAGATGTTTTTAGTGCACTTCTTGGTCTTTCTGCTCTTCGTTCATCTATATGGAGATCTTCCATCATCATAATATCACCTGGGCCTTTTCTTCAGCTTGCAGTTTAAACTGAACCTATGCTGGTTGATCAATGTCTTGTGTTGCCTCTCCTCCTTTTTTGTACTTGATAAGGGTTGACTGAAAAAAGGTTTCGCGCTTTTGTGGTACTTCTTGTTGAATCTCTGAGAAGAGGCATCTTCAACTTCATCAAAAAGATACATTTTTGCAAAAATGGCAACTCTGCTAAGGATCAGCTTCTTGGTAGCAGTCAAATAGTTTGTACACTTAACTCTAGACCATAGCCAAAAAAGAAACATTTCTGACTTTTAACTTCATGTTCATGCATGATTTTGTTAAGAGTATGAACCTAGGTTGTGCAACCGAAATTTCAAAGCTCCTTGATTAGAGTTTTTTCCAAACCAAGATTTGTCGGATGCCATATTCTTCACTACTTGATAGGAATTCTATTGAGCAAGAAAACAACAAAATGCTACGGTTCTGCCCATAATCTAAATTGTATCCCTTCAACATACAATGGGCCATCTCCATGGTTGTCCTATTATTCGTTTTGACACCCTTCTGTATTTTGTCTACAACTGCCTTATTGGATGCATTTTTTTAAAATTCATTTAATATAAACTCCCCTGCATTATCTATTCTGAGATTTTAATTCCCATCCCAGTTTGTAATTTGTCAACAAAAGCTTATAATGTTTTGAAATTTACTTCTCACTAATTTTACTTTCTTTTGAGTTTCTTATTAAGTTGCTGAGACTCGATTTGCTCAGTCACAATCAACGCTAAGTCTTGAGCCATACTTGTGAAGGTGCGAGCGGCATTTTCAGTGGACCCTGGAGATTACTCAGTGACCTATTGAAGTGGCTCAATGGAGGCAATGCAAACAGTGAGAGGGCTAGAAACTGTGCTCAATTGTTGACTTTCTGGCATGAAGCATAGCTTCAGATACTCCCCTGTGGAATCTCCAGCTTGCCTGGTAACATGTTTTACGGATGCCCATCGTGAGTATGTTGAGATAGTAGTTGATATGGATCATCCATGCATGGGTGAAATTTATGATGGATCATCTGACTTAATGATTGAAGTCAATTAAGACGCATTCTGTGTTATGCCAAAGAGCAAGATCTGCTATAGAGACCTTCTTCATCAGGAAGTGACACTCACCATCTCACTTGAAAGGTGGAACAAAATGACTACTCACACTTGCATCTTCAAATAGTGTAAATTTTGCCTTGACAATCCAATTAATAGATAATAGCGCAGAGATCCTTTATAAATGGTACTTGCCTAGGAGAGTTTTTACCATATAGGGATGTTGAAGTTAGTGAGGGGTAGGCCAGGCAACATCTATGCTAGAATCTAATCTCCAGATCCAGAAGTAGAAGACCATGGTTAGAGGTGAGTTTGTGAATTTCAATATCCGGAATCCAGGGATCAGCTCCATTAGGTGCTCTTCGTGACTCATAACTACCTAGGACTGTCGGCCATATCTATATATGTGGGGCATGGTGGCTACCTCCATGGACAAGCATACACCTACCTCATGCCACTTGCAATAAAAATTTTATCACAAGTAAGATTTTAATTTCTTAACTCTTTCCTTTTTACTTTTATAAATTAAAATTTTTAATTTTGCATTGACTTTGCGGCTGCCTCAATAGGTTGCGAGTTCTTCAGTTGAGAGGAATTGGGGTACATATTCATTTATCCACTCGGTTAACTACAACAAGTTGGGAGCAAAAAAGGCGAAGGATTTGGTCTTTGTGCATTCTAACCTGCGCCTTCTATCACATAAAAAGGATGAGTACAAGAAAGGGCCAATAAAGTGTTGGGATATAGACCCAGAGACTCCAAACTTGGATGTTCCTTATTGCCCAACTTTCATTGCTAGACCCGGACCTAGATAGTACTTTGCATGAGCTGCAAAGTGGGGCTAGCAGGAGCGGCATTGCTGATAGTTCTGGTTGTACTCCTAATGCTTGTGGTTCTAATGAACCACGTGATGGTAGTGATGCTCTCATTGAAGACCGTGGAGAAGATGCAGAGCAATTAGACTATTACTAGTTAGAATGTTGATGTATCTTCATTTTTGTGTTTATAATGTTACGTAATACATTGTAACATTTTGATTTGAACAATGTACTGCTTATAAGTTCGAACAATGAATTATCAATATGTTTTAACTTTTGTCGCTATTTCACTTATGTATATTTCAAATTTGTTTAATATATGCATGTGTAAGGCTGGAATTTTGCTTATCTTGTTACTTTTCAAAATATTTTTTAATATTTTATATGTATATTGTATTGCCGTACCCAAGTGCCGTACCCGGGCCCCCAAAATAAATTGTTGTATCAGCGTACCGAATCCCCATACTCGTACTCGCACCGTACCCACATACTGGCTACCTAGTGATAAATCAAATTGTCAACTGAAAATGCATATATAAATTCACCAAATCCTCTAAACCCTACTCAAGGTAGGTCGCTCCACTACAAAGAAGCCAATAATAATCTGAAAGCGATAGATTTCTCTATAAATTTGCCTTCTACATCAATTCCAAACCAAGATGAAAATTTTTTGTCCTTCACTCAACCTCTAGAAGGGTTTTCATCCTTCTCAGCAAACACACATGAGAGTTTTCATCCCCAAGTGTAAGAACAAGGAGCCACTAGCTCGTAATGCCAAAGTAAGGTAAAATGCACCAAAGTCTACAACTGAAATGATGTCTTAGCTCTCCTTTTATAACCCTCCATTGGCCCGTTGGCGCCAAAGCATTAAAAGATAAGGCCAACCCCTTAAGGAGGTTCTTTTCCTTCATTAGCTTCCATTAATTCATTAAAACCCAGCCGACCTGACATAAGAAAGAAAACACTAAAATAAAATATTAAAAATTAGTAAAAACATCTCATACAGAAGCTCAATGTTCTCCTCCATCTTCTTTACTTCCTTGCCAAGGAGGAGGAATGGCAAGAAGTCCAACAGTGGCTCTCAAGTGGGAAAAGGGGACATTACAACAACTGTTAGCTGTGCAGTCTCCTTCAATCCCATTTTTCGCTTCGAAATATTCATAGCTTAGTCACATGGTTTTTTCCCGTAGGAATATCACCACTGGGAGTCTTCTTTGTAGTAAAGGATACAAAATTAGCCATGATAGTACTAAGGACATGAGATGAGAGAGGCTAGCTAGAAAAATAACTCAATTGTACCAATGATTTAGTATAAAAATAGAGAATTCACAATTAACCCAGATAAAATATATATAAGAAAGCATAATTACATAATTAGGATAAGATCTCTGCACTTTATTTATATTCCAAAAGCATAGCGTGTACAACAGATTCTTTGGAATAGGGGAACAATGACAACTAGGCAGAATAACAAACCCCAATAGATAGTAAACTGAAAATTATGAAAATTATGACAGCAAGGTACAACAGTCTGATTTTTTATAACAGCAGTAAGGAAAATGCAATATCTCTTCAAAAATGCATCATTCACACCATCCAAAACATGTAGGGCAACTTAGAAATATTTTAGAACAATTATTAACCAAGAAATATGCCTTCAAACCCCAGCTGGAATTTATTTAATTAAATAAAATAACAACAGTGAACACCCTTACAAAAGTGGCTGGAAATGAAGGATTCCAAGCCCAAAAATGAAGTCCAAATGTAGATTCCGGCTGCTAAAAATATGAGAAACACAATGATGGCTGAGTTGGATGTTGCCGTGCCCTAGAAACCCCTAAACTCCTCCACAAGGTGGGTCGCTCCCCTAGGAGAGGGCTTGAAAATCGTTGTAGAACCAAACCCTAGCTGAAAATCTGCAAAATCAATCTTCTTGAAGCTCTTTGGAAACCCCGGGATGGAGAATCCTCAATGAATTGAAGAGTTTTCATTCTTCAATCAAACAAGGAAGGTTTTCGTCCTCCTTGTTGGCCACACAAGAGGGTTTTCATCCTCAAGTGGAAGTAATTGAGCAATCAGCCCAAAAACCATGCAAAGTTATTAGTAGACAAGATGATGATGCACAAATGAGCCAAGCGACCCCTTCTTATACCTTGTTGTGGCGCCAAAACCAATTAAAATGCCCCCAAAATAGGACCGACCTCATAAGGGATCCTTCTCTTCTATTTTTCATTTGGCTTTTCATCTTCTTAACCCAACCGACCTGACTTTATATAGAAAACTACTAAAGAAGAATGCAATGCTCACGAAAATAACTGAAAAACATGACAATTACTCCCCTTGCTCATTTCCTTCTTGCCCACAAGAAGTGGAATGGGCTCAAAGTCTTCAAATCGAACTAGCTTGGAAAAGGGGACATTACAGTCCTCCCCTCCCAAAATTGCTTTCCCACAAGCAATTGCAAGTTCTCATGCCCAAGTACCATCATGCCAAAGTGGATAAATATGATTTAATGCTCCAATAATCTAGATCATGTACCTGTTAAGTGAAAGAGCTCTTGCCAAAACAAGCTTATATATCCACAATGATTGTCCCTTTCGTAGGAGACAATCTGGCAATCATGAGTGGGTGCTTTGGCAATGCCTTCCTGAAGTTTAACAACTTCTTTGAAAAAGAAATCAGCTGCTACCTTAATTGTGCTTTTGTTCACACCTTGGTTCAAAAAAATACACATTTGAGCTTTTTCCAACTTGCAAGATCCTAGGCTTCAAAAAGCCTTCCAATCTGTTGTAACCTTCCCATAGAGAAAAACATTGTGTGAGGGCTGGAATAATCAGGACAGTCATACAAGCTAAAACACATACCAATGTTTCCCTTCACAACTTTGTGCTTCATGGTCACGTTCCCTCCATGATTTGTGGTGTCTTTTTTTATTTCAACCTTGTCAACCTTCTGGTGGATGATGATGGCTAATGCCTTAATGTCCCACTTTGCTTCCAAAATGATGACAGTCAGCATAATGGTGTGCCAATTTGATGCATGGATGTCTTGGAACAACTCTTCTAACAACATGTTATGGTAGCATAGTAGTATCAACTGGTTTCCTATGCTTTGTTGGAAACTTTTGCAAAAATCACAAACTTGGTAACGAATTGGAATGTCATCTTCATCTTCTTGTGGTGCAACTTGAAAACCATTTGCTCTCTATAGTTGAATGGATTGCCTCTTTCCCATTTTAATTCCAACACTGCACATGGAACAAACTTATTATGCCAAAATAAGAGTTATGCTCAAAAAGTCATGCCTCATGGATATGATGGTCAACTGTCTCTCATTGCTTGAATTACCTTGGCCTCCAAAAGATGCTTCCATGCTGCCCCAAACTAATCTCTTCAAAATTTGGTTCGGATCAGAATTTATGAGTGCTGGTACGTAAGTATAACAGTCATACTTTGCCCTGAATTTCTTCCCAAACAATACCAAATATGTTGGGACATTGGCCTTAATTGATCTCAATGAGTGAACCCTCTTACACACAATATTAAATGAAAAGAATGTCTTCAAACCTGCCCATCTATTGCTGTCCAAAGAAGATATGCACAGTCCAACACATGAAATTGGGGAGAACATCCCATCATGGTTGTAGCATTGTATTTCATTACTCAAAATTGGGATTGTGGTGGCTGGAAACCATCTTGTGCCCGATGCAAACACCTCATCAATTACCGTGGGTGGGAAATGCATCTCCCTTGTGATTAACAACTCTTTTATAGCTGCCACTAGAATGTGGGGAGAGCTGGAAATGTAGGTAACAACAGTCCTAAAATTGGAGGTAGTTCTCATAATGATCCATGGATCATAGCTCTTGTTACCCAAATTCATACCAACTATGTTAAATTGGTAACACATACCAAAAGATCCCCTTTTACCCATGTCTCACCCTTCTTGAACCTTCCTTTCAACAACAAGCATCTTGTTGTCCCAACGATGTGATCTTCTCCTTAACCTTGCCTTCAAGTTTAGAAATTGGCTCCACGGAGTGACTTATGAATTGTGAGTATTGGTCCTTCACCACTTTGCTAGAATTCACAATATGCAAGTTTCTTTCTATCCTAATGCATAGGATGGTGAACTTACCAGCAATAATGATCATCATTTTCCTCAAGCTGAAAGCTCCCGCAATGCTTAATAGGAGTATGGAATCATGGCTGCCAAGCTGAGTTCCCTTACTCAAAATCAAGAGTGTAAATGTTGAGACCCACCTAGCAAATATCTCATTTATGACAAGAAGTGGGATATGCATTTTCATAATTTTTCTTCCATTCCAAATGCAAGAGAGGACATTTACCTTGATCCTTAACATTCCATAGAATGACCACCCATGTTGAAAAGCAATCTTGGCCTTGAATAGAAGAAGCAACATTGACCCATACCTTGGGCTGCCCACAAGGAGCTCACCCTCCTTTGCCTTCGTTTCTTCAACAAGTGAAGATTTTCCCACCTTGACTCTTTCCATAATTTGTGGACACATGTATGGAACATCATCATGGTTCTTGCCAAGTCAAGAACACGATGAATTTTCTTTCTATTGATTGCTGTTTGGAAAATTCCAGCAAGCTGAATATCATCATTATCAACCTAGAGATTTGGCTTAAATCACCAAATTCTCTCCACAATTTTGCAAATTGAATTCTTCTTTCCTTGGTCCAATCTTTGGAATGCTCAAAGATGGATAGGGGCTTCTTGGAAAAGATCCTCTTTCCATTTAGTACCCTTCATCTTCTCATCATTGTTAGAATAATTCTCATGACGATCAAAACATTGTAAGGACATAGTGTGAGGGTGATGCAATAAATCAAATTGCTTACCATTTGTTGCTGATATGTAAATTCCAGCAGACTGAAAACCAACATGAGTATCCGGTGAGGCCCCCTTTTTAAGGGCATGCCTCTCAACAAGGTCATCCTGAAACTCAACCTCATAAACCTCTTGCAAATCTGATTTTTCTTCCAATACATATCCCTTCACAAGGTTGTTCTGAAAATCAGTCAATGGCTCATCCTTAGGAAGTTCAAAGGATGGTGCATGTGCCTCTATCTTGATCTCTTCGCATTCAACTAGTAATGCCCTCTTTGTCTCGATTTCTTCACTATTTTGCACAAAGGGAGAATTCTTTTCGTCTTGGGCTGGAACATCTTTCCCACTTTCCTTTGGCACTGTAGATTCCTCCATGGGTTGTTCTCTCTCCATTACTTGCAGCCCTGATTTTTCTTCTTGCTCCACCATTGCAATTTGGAAACTCTTCTCCTCTTCCTTTCTCAAGGCATGTTGAAGATCCTTCTGTGGTGCCTGAGACCTAGGTTCATGCCTCGCTCTACCTTTGTTCACTCCTATGAACTCTGCAAGTGATAGGGCATCACGAATCTCAATTGGAAGAGCCCTATACTCCTCATAGCTGGCCGCAATATTGTGCCCTACTGAATGTCGTGTATCAACCTTCGGAATGACTCCTTCCCTTGGGAGGAAGGTAGGCTGAAAAGGCCTAGCTGTAGGATCCATCATGGATCTCGGTGGTTGAAGATTGTTGTTTTCCCTTGAAGAACTTCTTGGATGCATGTTATGGATCAGTTGTGCCATTATATCAGCCAACCTCTCTTGCCCTTGGGCAAACCTTTCAAACCTAGCATCATCAAAAAAATTTGTCTGCCATTTTATCTTCTCCTTCTGCATGAATACCCTCCAGGCTGGGAAGATCGATGCTCTGATACCACTGTAATGTCCCTTTCCGGGCTCTAACTGAAAACAAAGGGAAATTGCACAAACCCCAATAGATAGTAAACTGAAAATTATGACAGCCAACTGAAAATTATGACAGCAAGGTACAACAGTCTGATTTTTTATAACAGCAACAAGGAAAAATGCAATATCTCTTCAAAAATGCATCATTCACACCATCCAAAACATGTAGGGCAACTTAGAAATATTTTAGAACAAATATTAACCAAGAAATAAGCCTTCAAACCCCAACTGGAATTTATTTAATTAAATAAAATAACAGCAGTGAACACCCTTACAAAAGTGGCTGGAAATGAAGGATTCCAAGCCCAAAAATGAAGTCCAAATGTAGATTCCAGCTGCTAAAAATATGAGAAACACAATGATGGCTGAGTTGGATGTTGTCGTGCCCTAGAAACCCCTAAATTCCTCCACAAGGTGGGTCACTCCCCTAGGAGAGGGCCTGAAAATCATTGTAGAACCAAACCCTAGCTGAAAATCTGCAAAATCAATCTTCTTGAAGCTCTTTGGAAACCCTGGGATGGAGAATCCTCAATGGATTGAAGAGTTTTCGTTCTTCAATCAAACAAGGAAGGTTTTTGTCCTCACTTGTTGGCCACACAAGAGGGTTTTCGTCCTCAAGTGGAAGTAGTTGAGCAATCAGCCCAAAAACCATGCAAATTATTAGTAGACAAGATGATGATGCACAAATGAGCCAAGCGACCCCTTCTTATACCTTGATGTGGCGCCAAAACCAATTAAAATGCCCCAAAATAGGACCGACTTCATAAGGGATCTTTCTCTTCTATTTTTCATTTGGCTTTTCATCTTCTTAACCCAACCGACCTGACTTTATATAGAAAACTACTAAAGAAGAATGCAATGCTCACGAAAATAACTAAAAAACATGACAATTACTCCCCTTGCTCATTTCCTTCTTGCCCACGGGAAGTGGAATGGGCTCAAAGTCTTCTTGAAAACAGAAGTAAGTTGGTGTTGCCAATCCGAACCATTCTTGTCAACGACATGGAAAACTAATGGGACAACCAATCCAAGAAACGGTCGAAACAAATCAACGAGAGGAAGAACATATAAAAAAACTTCTAGTACCTATGGGGTCTCTCTGTACAAGAACACGTTTGGGAAGAAGCCGCTAGAACACAAGTACCATCAGATTCTACCTAGGGCAATTTGGTGGTTACCAAGAATGTAGAATGCTCCTTGACCACCTTCCACGACTAATTACCAAGCATTATTGAAAAAAAATTGTTATAATCGTAGAGGAAAGATTTCAAGGCAACAAATATTGCAATAGTACAAGAAAAGGCAAAGCCGGGAAGAGGAGGAGAATTTGAAAGAAAAACGTCAATGCTATTAGAACCAAACATAGGACGACAAAAGAAGACAGAGTCGTGAAGCAAAAGAAATTTAAACTCAAATATCATCATGCCTCTCGGAAAATCAAGAGAGACAGTAAGAAATGCAAGAAGCGACCACTTCAAGAAATAGAAGACAGGAAAGTAGAAGCCCAGGCCAAACTGTAAGCAAGTACCGAACAAGGAACCAAGAGAGGGTTTAGTTGCAACCAGCACAAGTGATTGAGCACTCAACACTCTCTAGGACGCACTAGAAGGAGATTGTTAGGCCTCTCAACATAAAGTTGCAGAGTCCCTTAGCGGGTCCTATGGAATCTAGCGAGGAGAACAAAACTCAGATCTTCCCTTCAGAGAGAGGTGTCCCTTGATCTATCTAAATTGGAGACAACTTCCTCACTCGGGAAGCATAGGTTGTGTACGAGTCAAACATTTGCGGGAATGAGGAACTATTAACTAAAGGTTCATCACCAAATACTACAAAGCAAAAAGAACCGGAACATAAACAAAGAGAATAGCAAAAAGAGGGATCATGAAGGAAAGCAAGACAAAGTACAAATAACTATCAAAGGATAGGTCGGGTATAGGACATGTCCGAGAATGCAAAGGAATGTCTGACACAAACTTCCCCAAGAAGTAAGATTGTGCTCAATGCACTAATTCAAAAGACCCAACAACCATGGATATTCCATCACCCAAAAAACAAAAGCTGCCCAAATTCAATGGAAACATATCTGAAGACCCATTGTTGCATTGTAGGGCATGTGTTACAATTTGTACTACAAATGGGAAGACAGATGAACATATGTAGCTAAGATATTTCCAAAACACCCTTCAGAGGCACCAACCACTAAGAAAATAACTAGAAAAATACTCAAGGCTGCATTTGAGAAAGAATTATTGCAGAGTTACAAAACTCGACAAGGTAAGCACGAGATTGTACATGCCTACAATAGAAGGCTCGAGGAAATATTGGGAAAACTTGAGAAGGAATCAACTAACAGGCTAAAAAAGTGATGGTTTATTGAAGGGTTGGTCCCTTCACTAAGGGAAAAAAATGGTGGTCACAACTTCGTCATACAAGGATTGACTATAACAAAGCAATGGACATTGAGAGTGAGAAAAAAATCAAGGAGATCGAGCAAAATGATTTCTCTAATTCCAATGACAATGAAAGAGCGACTGTACGAGCTCTTCAAAAGGACATACTCTGAAAGATGAGAGAATTGAAGAAAGGGACATGTTGTGGATCTAACGCAGCAAGGACATAGCATGCAGGAATCCCAAAATCTCAAGACATTGTGTGGACCAGTTTCTTATCCACTGGGCTTATGGAGTCATTTCTTCCAAACACACACACAAACAAACACACAGAAGGGAAACACACCAAAAGCGGAAAACAACACACAATGGAAAGGTAAATTACATTACAGGGGAGGGATATTTACAGATGTAGGGAAAGGATGCACACATACCAAGCAACGGGTTGGGAAAAGTACATACCATCATGGAACAATAGACTAAAACCCGTTCTCTGAAGCACAATAGTCAATATCTAATCATACCATGCTCCTGTGATGGCTTTGCATGGCTTGAGAAGAAGAAGACCCACCCAGATTCCATCTTGATACTCATAATGTACTAAAAAAGTTCTTGCATCCAATGAACACTTTGTTACCTATTTAAAACTCTTACATCTTGTGGCTTCCACTTAATGTTTTGTGCTCATGAGACACCATTCCCCGATGTTCTGAAAAAGTTCTTGCATCCAATGAACACTTTGTTACCTTTTTTAAACTCTTGCATCTTGCGGCCTCCACTTAATGTCCTGTGATCATGAGAGACCTTGAATTGCAACATGGAAGCATCCCCTAGATCAGTGAGGCACCCAGAAGGAGTGAGAACAAAATGATTTTCTTCCCACTCAACAACTTCTCTGAACATCTCACTTTGTTGCTTTAAGCAATTACTTTCAAAAATAGAGTCCACATCATTAGGACAAAGGTCTTCATCATCATTGAATGAACGTTGCAGCATGGAGACATGTTCAAGGAAAATCGAAGCTTTGGAAATGGTGAGTGCAATCTGACTTTGAATCCTTTCACAAGAATCATGCACATTGTCACTTTGTTGTTTGGAACAATTTTTGTCAATATCCATCCCCTCAAATTTGATCTTGGCATCAATCTCTAAACTGTAATCCTTGATTTGGTCATAGGAGCATTCTTCACCTTTGAGTGAATATTGCAGTGTGGATTCTTGTTCTGAATTGGTAGGACATCTAACAGTGGTGAGAACAAGTTGATCTTGAATACACTCACAGGACTTCTACAACTTTTCACCTTGTTCTGAACAACTCTTTTCAATGCAAATCAGCTCAACATTTTTCTCACTATCATCCTTCATGGCGGAGATGTTGTCTACAAGATTGAGGATATTCATAAGAGATTCAAGAATCTCCTTTCATTTGCATTCATGATCTTCTTCACAAAACAAGAGAGAGAAAGGCTTACCTTCACATTTGCCCTCATCCATTCGTGTATCAAGGAAGACATCAATAGTTGGTGGACTAATTGCAAAACAAAAGGGCACACAACGACCAACTATCTCGGAAGACTATTTTGTCACATTTGTCAATTCAATGGCCATGATGTAAAAAACTACATGTTCAAATCAATAAATATAAGATGCCCAAGTCCTCATCCAAGGAGAACCTTCAACACCACCTACTACCTTGACAATTCCCAAAGGCAATGCAAGAGCATCACCAAGGCCATCACCTGATGGATACAAAATCCAACGAAACAATATGAGATGTTAGAACATGGGAGCTAGGTGGTGCCCGCATTCAATTCAATGATCAAGGTCGATCAATCATTCAATGCCTAAAAGTACAATAGATGGGGCTACTTTTCAAGAGATTTTTAGGGCCAATCACGTCAACAATGGACCTATGCGTTCTTAATGTGATCTAGGAGATCATAAAGACACCAATTATCTGTAACCCAGCAAACATCAACATGATAAACATAAGAAACAAAGACATGATGACAATCACTAGGGGCCACGCAAAACAAGATAAATTATCCAAACCCATGAATGAGAGAAAGCACATGACGGGTGAAGCAAGAGTGGAGGTTGAACGAGTCAACTGATAAACAGAGAAGATCTTGCTCAAGAACTTATAAGTCTTGGGCACATTGACAAGGAGATTGTAAGGCAAGTATTACAAAACACTATTCCAATCAAGCAAAAGTTGATTGTTATAGAACATCCCAGAGCTGCTAGGAATGTCTTAACAGTCCTTGTACAAGACACCAATCACAACAATGGAGCGGGGACACACCTTGCTGTCAGGAGGAAGAACAGCAGTCAAAGAGGACAATGTCTGCTGGGGAATGAAGAGAGAAATATCCCATTGTAAAAACCCCTTGGTCACAGAGATCAAAGCTAATTGACCCAATGCTCTCTAACAATGAACCTAGCTCATGTGTGCCAGTTGTGCGTCTACATGGAGATTTTGGGCTTGAACTAACCAGATATTATTTATGGCAAAAATTCTGGAACAGTTTGAAGATGCTTCCAGAAGAAACTTGGAAGATTTTTAAGGAGCCCTCTATTTGGCAAGAAGACCAAAGGGTTCATACTAAATATTGAAGTCATGTATTGATTGGAGTCCCAAGGCTAGTTAAGGACAACACAAGGCAGCTAACAAGTATTGGAAGAAAAAGTTCGGTCTCGTTGGATAGTAGTTTAGCAGCAAGACATTTTTTGCAGTAAACTTAGGAAGAGTCGGTATGCAACTTTCCTTCAGTGGTCAAAAGAAATCACCCGGTATCTTATGCAATGCACTCATTAGATAAAATCAAAAGATGGCCAGGCATTTAGTATTTCACTCATAACCAATGCTTTTAAAAATCTGAACCAGGTGAGGGTTGGACCGGACCAGATTGAACGGACTCATTTTATCTTTATGAACCAAAGTTTACTGAAGGCAGAAAACATAAAGATTTATATTTTGAATCATAACAATAGGTCTTACAATAGTTTAGAAACCCACAATTCCAACAACACACACAAAATTTGCCCAAAGTTCACTCATGTAAACAAGAAACATGTAACAATATGGAGAAATATAGTCCAAATGGCAACTCGCAACGTATAATTCCCAGATCACTAAAAAGTTGTACTTTAAATACTAAAAAATTGTTTTTTTGCAAAATTAGCGTCGTATTATAGCGCTTTTTCCAGCTCGGTCGGTTCAGAGCGGAACCAGACCGGTTTGGTAACAAACCAATTGGTTCCTTTAAGGAGACCAGCAAGTTCAATACCAAACCATTTGGTTTCTTCGTATGGAACTGGCCAGTTCGATACCAAACATCCACCAGTCCGGTTTTATCACCGTTTTGCCCCCAAAAACATTGAACTGGTCAAACTGGCCGGTTCTATTCCGGTTCGAAAGTTTTAACGGTGCTCACAACATGTGAGCCAAGTTTCAATAGAACCAAATGAAGAAGGTTTATTGGAATTACACTCATGCTCTAAGGATGGAAACAAGTTCCCTCAATGGTGTCTTTCACTGGCTGATGGAGGATTAAGAAGTGTTTTGATCCGAGTGTAACTTCATTGAAATCATGGAAATGGACGAAAGTGAAGGTTCCAATAGAAGAGGGCACAAAATGGCAAACACTCTTGAACCAAGAAGGGGGCAACATTCCAAGAAGAAACTAACGTCGATAGTTTCTAATCAAGTAAAACCATCTCCATTGTGTCGTACCCAACCTCCAAAGTTCCCAAAATTCCAAATTGGTGATGCAAGGATAAATGAAGAACCTGCTCACCAGTTTGAAGGGGTTGCAATTACAAAATTCAACGAACCAATTATAGTGAAGGTGAACCTTAGATCCGATGACAAACCCCAAACAATCGTGATGGGGGATGATTGGAACCTAGTGTTGAAGGCTACAACATTTTTATGGAATGCATGGATGTGTTTGCATGGACCTACAATGATTTGAAGGGAGTGGCATGTCAGTACACAAAATTTAGCAAGTTCTCGGATCTCATTCGGTATGGAGAACTTATAGAATGACTTGGAACTATGCCTCCAAGGTCCAAGGAAGAGATCGAAAGGATGTTGGTGGCAGATATAATTTTTGAGTTCAAACAAGCGATAGGGTGTCCCCAATAGTAATCAGCCTAAAGGAGGAGTCAAAACAAATATGGATATGTATTGACTCCATAAGTTTGAATGCAATTACTATCAAGGATTCATTTCCAATCCCATTTACAAACTCTGTAGTAGAGGAAGTAGTCAGGCAAAAGATTTACTCCTTTATAGATGGGTTCTCGGGCTACAATCAGATCAACACTGCAGATAGTGGAGAACAGAGTCTAATCTTATAACGCAATACCCTTCGGGCTCTGCAATGCTCTAGCCACTTTCCGAAGGATCATCTAATACAAATTTGACGTCATTGGTAAGATATTCACATAAAATAATAGAACTATTCAAACAATAGTTAGAATATAATGAAGAGCAACATGACAAACAAGATATTAATGTGCTACGATGCCCTAATATTCAAATATATTCAGAAATAGAATAAATACCCTTGAGGTAAAGAAACACCAGACAATAGTCCTTTCGGAAGGAATAACTCCGCAAGATCTCCCAATATGGGAATGTCAATTCAAGGGAAACACGTCCAATATCCTTCTACCAAATAAAATATTCTTCACATAATTGACATCCACCATTAGCATATTGACGTCCTTTATTAGACCGTTATAACTCTTAATTGGTGGGTAACACCTAATCCCAATGTAGCTCGACTCTTTACCTAACATGAATAATTCCACAAGTTACCCATTTGACCCATTATATTATACTAATATAGCTGACTAATGGGTATGTGTGTCACATGTCAACATCTCCAGCAACTCTTATACGTTATAACACCATATGCCTAGGCACATAACAAAAATGGCCACATGTAACTTCAAATCTCATCTTGATAGCTGGTCAATTTACAGCGATAAAAAATCCCACCTGTGGGACCTCACAAAATGTATGAGAAAATGTCAAGCAACAAAATTGGCTTTGAATCCAAAGAAGTGTTGCTTCATGGTCTCGCAAGGCAAGCTTGTTGGACATATAATGTGTAAAGTGGGATTGAAGACAAGATGACAATAAAAGTGGAAAGGGAAGCCCCAAGGACATAATGGGGGTAAAATCGTTCTTTGGCCATGTCATCTATTACTAACATTTCCTTAAAAAAATTGGTCAATATCACACCCTCTGCACATCCTAACAAGAAAGGGAGGCTCATTCATATGCTCCAATGAACACAAGCAAGCATTAAAACAGTTGAAGGTTAGATTCATCCTCGTTATAGTGGTTTATCCGACTGGGACATGGAGTTTCATGTCCGCGTGGATGTTTCCAGTTATGCGATTGTAAGTAACATCAGCCCAAGTTGGAACCCAAGGGTTGGACCACCATGTGTTCTTTACAAGAAGACTCATGTCCAGTGCTGCAAAGAACTACAGTACCACAGAACATGAAGCTCTAGGTATGTCGTACACAGTACATTATGGCTACACCTTCAATTTCTACGTGGACCACTAGGCATTATTATGTTTAGTCAACAAATCCGTCATTTAGGAAAGGAT
>JAHRHJ020003473.1:0-135000 GCA_019776745.2 Taxus chinensis | reverse complement strand
CCCTAAACCCTAAACCCTAAACCCTAAACCCTAAACCCTAAACTCTAAAACCCTAAAACCTGAAAAACGAAAAAACCCTAAACCCTAAACCCTAAACCCTAAACACTAAACCCTAAACCCTAAACACTAAACCCTAAACCCTGAACCCTAAACCCTAAACCCTAAACCCTAAATCATAAACCCTGACCCAAAGGAAATTCCTAATAAGATCATTCAATGTGTTTCAGTGTGTAGGGAATAGTGTCTAAGGTGATCGATCAACTCATTTAGTTTTGATGAGAGACTACTTCCTCTGAAGGCCTAAAAAGGCCATTTTTGGCCATTCTGTAGCTAATTGAACACCCTTCAGAAGTTTTTAGAGAAAATATAAAGCATCTGAGGGTGATTTTAGAGAGAATTGAAGATGTCTAAGTAAATTTAGGAAAGTTTAGGAAATAAAATCTCATTCAGGAGCAATTTGTTTAAGACCGGGTTTTCAGGTGCAGGGAATGAAAGCTAAAATGGTAAAAGTTGACTTCTCTGGATGATTCCAGGAGTTCTGGAAAGACTTAGGATGAAACAAAATAGGAATTGGAAGGATATTAGAATACTCTATAAGGTGGAATAATCAACATTGATTCAAGGCTTAAATATTTCTTTAGGTACTGCAAAACTCTTCAGCTGCCCCTCTAAGTTCAAAATGAAATAGGACCTAAATTTTGAGTTGCAGGCAGAATTAGATTTTTAGAATAGTTTCATTGATCGTAAAATGTGATTTGTAGTGTTTCAGTGAAGTATGGAGGTCAAGAACATGTAACTCATACTCAAATTTCATTCAAGGATTCATCCCCTATCCGGAGGAGGAAACCCATTTCCATGAGGAGCAACTTGAGAAAAAAGGTGTCCATGTACCATAAGCATGCTTACACCCAGGTTTCATCTTGGTCAATAAATTGAATTGTGAAGGATTCATCATATTTAAAGGTGAAATGTGGAGCTCAAGGAGTGACTTGATGATAATCATATCCTGACTCTGTCATTGTACCCAAATCTCTCCAAAGAACAAGCTAAAATGAGCTAGTCATGCCACCGAGGTATCCAGGACCATCATGTGTGAAGTATTAAGGCATCATCTATCTCCATGAGATACATATGAGAAAAGACATGTATGAGAATCTTGAATTTGATTCCATGAAAGGATGATTTTAGAGCCAGGAAAGGTGAAGGGATGATCTTTATATGGAGCACCCTGTTTCTAAGAATGAGCAATCATCTGAGTTCACTTGATGCAATTCACTTGGTACTATTCGTAAAAACTCATTCAACACCTAGTAGTGTGATCAAACCTTAAGGAGGAGGCACATTACAATCACCTCATTTTTTCCATAGGACAGGAATCCCATTCAGGGAGCAATCCTCTATCTACAAAGTGAGGATCTCATTTTAGTAAGAAGTAGACAAGCATCATAGAGTTGATTCGTGGTCACTAAAGTGAATTATGGACCAAATTTCAAAATTGGTACCAATTCAAGTAGTGGTAGGGCCAAAATCCAATCCAGAAGGTCAAAAAACCTACAAAATGACTATATGTTTTCCCAAAACAAAGACCGACTACAATATATATGGCCTGAAAGTTTTAGGTCATTGCTGAAATTCTGAAAATGAGTAAGTACTGACCAGATTAGATTTTGAAAAACTATCTTCTAGATTATAACTGTCAGAGCTACGGGACCACTTCCATCAGGTGCAGAGTGACCCTAACTTCTTATATTTACTAAAATAAATTTAAAGTATAAGAAAATAAAGTATAAAGATTTAATATTATAATATAAATTATTTGAAATATATATACTTAACATTTATTTTAGTAAATATGGCTTAACTAAACTTTTATTTTAGTAAATATGGCTCCTTCAGGCCCTTTCATAAACTTCATATAGCTCGCAATACACATACGTGTTTTAGGTTTGTGAATTACCGAGCCTAAGAAAACATAACAAAGGCTTGTACATTCTAGTTAATAAATGGGTTGTTATATAAGATGGATCCCAATGACATCTTGCGCCAATGTGTGTTAAAAGAGAAAATCAGGGATGTGCTCTCAAAAGCACATGAAGAACCAATTGGTCATGCAATGAGGGACGGTCAGACCTACATGCCACTAATGCAAGGAAAGTACTTCTAGCAAGACTTTGTGGCTAACACTAGCACCATGATGCAAAGGAATGGGTATCTTATGAAATGTGACACTTCCCAGGGTACCATGAAGACTTATTAAAAAGAGACTCCATGCCCCTTATGGTCGTCACAACCCCAAAAACTTTTTGAAAGGTTGGTCCTAGATTTCATAGGGCCCTTAAAAATAAGTAAGTTCAACTACAAGTACATCATTGTTGGCCAATGAATACTTAAGTGCATAAGTGGGTTGAAGCAAGAGGTATTATTGCAGAATCAATAGTACTCTTAAGCATGGCCAAGTTCATCCCATGAACAAGTGGTTATCTGACTTCGGAAATTCCAATGTCAATTACGCATTGATAGATGAAACATTTTATCAACCATGGTGTATCTATTTGATGACTTCAAGGAAATCATTTCATATTTTATTTCATTCACTATCATAGCATCCATACTACCCACAAGCCAATTGGCTAAGGACAAGCAACAACACAGTGTTAATATAATATCATTCCGAAGTCATGTGTACTGAGAAGAAAAGTGATTAGGAACGAACACCTGCGTACACAGACATGAACCTATATATAGACATATATTGGAAGTTACTATTAACCATACACCCTTCCAATTGATGTATAGTCAAGAAGCATGTCGTTTTACCTATTCGAATACCTAGTACCAAATTTTACAAAAGTCTAAACATGTGAGGGGGTGGAATAGGTCCCATCCTCCCCGACATTAAAAACCCTAAAATATTTGTGGCAAGGAAGTAGTACAACCCTCCCCATTTGTTGTTTCTCATGGATATGGTGACCCCCATTACAAAGCCTCGAGGGCATGATACATTGTTCCTAGGATGACCCTTTTTATGGGCTATTTCATGTGGGTTACTATACAAATACGTGATTTAAAAATAGGCAAAACTATTGTTGGCAAGGCTATGATCATCTCCAACTCCTATCTTTAAAATATAAACATGAATTTACATGACCCAATCATGTCAAAAAGCTTATTCCTAAACAAGCAATGTTTACATAGGCCACCATGCGTGACAGACTTGGTGATCTAGTGATAATCTAAATGATCAATCTTGGATTTGAAACCTAGGTATCCCTTCGATTCTGACATACCGAGTGAAAAGCTTAAACAAAGAAACGAAAGTAACTTAAAGAACAACGTGTTTCGAAGGAAGGAAGATGGGTTAGAAACCATAACGAACAAAGGAGCAGGTTATACAAAAGGGGCTCTAAACCTTCCCACCTATTTTGAGTTCTTTTCCTAATCCTACGTGGCCGACACTCATCCAATAGAAAATTATGGTCAAACAAGTGTTAAGCGGATCTGAAATGAGAGGATTCGGTTAGGACGGCGAGACAAGTCTTGTAGATAGGGGGATTAAGGGCCTAGGTTTTTATGAGAGCGAGGGGATGAGTGGGACGACCAGATGGTGGCACAAATATATATATTACTTGAAAAGATACTTATAAAAAAAATATATAAGGTACATTGCATTGACATAGTGAAAATGCCAAATATCAATAGATTAGTATTTTTTCAAAATGGCATATTACATTCAAAATTCAAATAGAGTCAGTGGCTCAATCCAATGAACAGACTTGGAGACAAAATGGGAACTCTTGTTGATTACTTGTTGCTAATGTACAACCATCTTCCTTGCTAATGCTCTCCCTTTGCTTGTTAATGCTTTCGCTCTAGCTTTGAATTTTTTATTGTGATTTGGAGTGAGCATGTAACTCTTATTTATAGTTTTGAACTTGGGGTGCTTAGGTGGTGGGTGGTGCTTAAGTAGATAGGGTTAGGCATTAAGGATCACTAATTATAAAACAAAATGATCTTTTCTTTTTTTTGACTTTTTGCCAGCCTTATGCAACGGGGACAGATGGGAGGGTCCGGGACGGGTCAAGAGACATCCCTATGCAAGAAATCCTACACGGTGAAGGTTAGCTGTGGAGGGATGTTTCCCAACCCTCCCCAAGTCTCGAAATGGACGTCTTGAGTAATCCAGAGACGTCAGCTGAGATGCGCCACAAACCAGAGAGAAGGCAGAGATTTCCCAACACTGCTTCAAACAGAAGTGGAGGAAAAAATAGAAAAATGGTTGCATGACTTTGTGAGGACAGTTTTTTGAATATATAAGTAGTGCCTATGAGCCCAATGTGGCCATTAAGCCTAGTTTAGACCAAGGGCAGCACAAAAAAGAGAATAGGTGCATTCAAGGACCAAATCAAGAGCACAAAAAATAGGAAAATCAGACTCAGAGGCAAGAATCATTGATTCCCAAACACGGGATGGAATTTTCCCCCTATTGTTCATCAACCCAACAGTGCCAGTCCATATGAAGTCTTATCTCATTGTTTGCATACTTCAGGACCTATGACAAAGGGACTCTGGGGCATTTACCAAGATAGTAGAACACGTGAGGATGGTACTAGTTGCGGCAACCCGTATTTAGAAATTTATACAGGAGAACTATTACACAGAGTTTACACGAGTATATATCAGCCAACAGTAGCCTACTCAGGATCTTCTTGACAAGCATGAACAGTGGATGCCCACATCAGTTGCTCATACTATCACCTCACCTGTCCAGAATGTTTTCGAGTGTTACAGAGCATAGAGCATTCCTGTATGTAACAATATGTTCAACTCCAAGCTTCCATGTGTGAGCGACAGTTGCAAGGTGAGAAAGATAGTATGGGTAGTGAAGTGGAAGCCTTGAGGTGGGAGATCGGGGATCAGCATAGTAGATTTTTGTTGCAGCTATCCCAGCAAAAATAACTGACACAAGCACAAAGTCAGAGGGTGTCAAAATGTAAGCAAGAACTAGGATGCAAGAAGCAGTACGCACGGTGAAGTGTTCACAGAAATGTGAGCTTGCAGCTGTCAAACATCTTCAGCAATGTACATCCAAAGTCTATGCTCTACAGTGGGCCGGCCCACACATCATCATCCAAGATGTCATCTCCCTCTTCCCCCCTCCTGCTTCTTCTTGAACTATTTTTATTGTATAGTCAGAAAGGCCTCTAACTGATCTAGAGGGCAGGATAATGTAGACAGAAGGTTAATTATAAATAAATGTAACCAACATGTTTTGTTAGTGTTTTGTCAGCTTTTTGTTAGAAGATTAATAAGACTTTTTGTATGTAGATTGTAACAGTTGTGTGAACAGTCAACCATTGAACTTTGCCCTTTAAATAGCATAAGTCATGGTGGGGTAAGGGCACTTCTATCAGGTCACCCTGAACTAGGAGGATTGTAATAGAACTTATGCTAAGGAATACAAAGCAGCTGCTGTTCCACAACTTGGTATGGTATGTACTTGCATTTACTATTTTGTATGTATTTTGATAGTTGGGCCCCTATCCTAACCTGATTGACGGTTCAGCATTTGCAGCACTATCTATAAGATAAGATAAGATATACAGGGTGGGAGTTCAATGCCCCCATAATAGATATATAGGCATCGGTAGTAGGGCAATCTTCCGGCCCATCTATATCTATATAGAAAGGGGGGGCATTCCTACGTCTACCTAACCCAACCCGACCTAACCCATATATAGAAAGGGCGACTAAGAGATGAAGATAGATGGCTGTGCTGACCCAGAAAGATATGGAGGTCGCATATCAGTAGACTATATCTGTACTACAGCATCTCAATATAGCAGCCATATCTTTATTGCAAGTGATCTTGAAGACTAAAATTGTGTGGCTTTATTCATGAGCTTCATAACCATTAAAATTTCGTTGTACAATTTACAGACAAAGATGGGAATTCCAATCATTATTTCTGTGCATATGTGACAAACATTGTGTTTCAACAGTCACATTCTCAACAGCTAGGACTCAGTTTTTTCTACATAGCAAGGTGATTACTGTCAGCATAAGTAGCGAGGTCGTAAACAAAATTGGTTATAGTTGTTGTCAAGAGTCATCTAGAAAAAGTTCTTTTATAAAAAGGTTGCTCTCAGACTAGAAGAGAACTATATGAACCTAGTTACAGACGGGGAAAAGGACAGGAAAATATTTATCAGTACAGAATGTTGGCAAATCTTTCTTGTTAAAAAAAAGCATTATAGGCTAGTTCTAAGGAAACACAATAAGATTTCCTATTAATACATGCATATTTTAGCAATTCTAATAAAACTTTGTAACTTTATAAGGAAACTTGGTGAATTATCTTTTTCACTCAAATTTTGCCAATTGGACAACCTATGATTTGTTTTTTTCAGTAAAAAATTAGCCAGTTGGCGAAAAATAACCCATTAAAAAAAACTGATTGCAGACAGTCAAAAGCATATATCTACATACCAAGAATGAACATTAGATTCTGTCCAGCCTCATGTTGAACCCTGTGTGTTAATTTGATTTAAGTTTTGTGCATAGTTCAGTTTAATATTGAACAGTTCTAAATGTAGCCATGTCAATGCTTAGCGAACGCAAAGTTAATATTTTTTTGAAGTGTTGCTTACGACTCAAACTGTTATCTTTATGTAAACGTTCAGGGGAAGTTCCAGAACTAACTTTTATTTTGGTGAAGTGACATCCAATCTTCAGTAACAGCCAAGCTTGTGTTCTGAAGTTTAATGTGTTTTAAGTTTATATGCATATGTATAATGGTGCAAATATCTGCCAACAATATGTTATGAGTTGAAGTGAGGCAGACGTTGCATTGGCATGGCAATACAAATTTGTGCAAACACAAACAATAAACAAATGGCCTCAAATTGCTTTGTATGGCTTCATAACTTTAAAGCTTATTTAAGGATGTATACAAGCCTCTTCTTGCGAAATATACACAAATGTAGAGGAGGACAATGACTTTTGGAAAAGGCAATATAACAATCAATTCATCCAAGGACAGTGTACTATGCAACATTAGGCCTTTCTGTAAGGTATTATTTGTAGAAATGTTAAATTGAAACTTTCTTGTCACCAGGCATTAAGCACTCGCAAATAAAAATTGATGACAATGCAAAAGTGCTTGCACAACAAAAATCGATGGCAAAGTAAAAATAGTAGCACTAAAGTGTCAGTACATGCAGCAATAGTAACTCAAAGAGGTTAAACGATAAAAATTTCAATGTATAAAATTTTGAAAAATCTATAAGACATTACCGCTGTATATAAAATTGTTGTTATTGTATTTCTCTGCACATTCAATTTGATATTTGGGTACAAAAGAGCATTGAGCACCACTTTTCCAACCTGCAATGCATAACCAACATCTAATTAACTTTTTGGAACAGAGACTAAATATAAAAGGAACTCCATTAAATAAATAAACCTCGCTCAGAAACTGAAGCTAAAGCATTTTACATGACACTCGCTACGGTTTTACTAAAAGTTTCAACAATCTCAAATTTCTTTACGAAAAATTAAAATTTGATAACTAAACAATGATAGGTCATGAGATAGTTCCCCCATACACAAAAATGATAGATACAATATCTACCATTCTGGTGTAATACCTGCCAAAACAATTATTGACCTGTCATGAGTGGAAGTGATAGCCAACCGTCGGATCAGGATGGCGTTTACAACTTTTTGCAAACACAAACAATAAACTAATGGTTTTGCAATTATTTCCTAAGTTGCTGATGCATTTTCGATACCGATATGGATGCGAAGAATCCGATATGCAGATATGCTATGTTACCAGGGTTCACCCTCCACCCTCCCGTACCTCCTAGATACATACCCAGTACGGATACGTCCCAGGTACGTCTGGGTACGTCCCGGGTACATTTTGACGTATCCGGGACGTATCACTACTGTTGGGCAGTGGAGGGGCTCTAAAATTATTTTATTTTATTTTATTTAAGTCGAACAAACTTCTGATTTGTTGAGGACTAGACTAGGAGGGCATGGCAACCACAATGAACCCTGGAGATTGTTTAAAATCCCTCTAGTTTACTAAAGAGAAAATATTCAAAGGATATCAAGAATGTTTGAGGTAATTATTTGGGATCATCGCAATTGGCCAAGGAAAGAAGCTATTCATAAAAATTTGGACATATATCTGAGCCTCTGTACAAGTTATTTATGAGATCAAATCTCAAGTGATCTTCAATAGAATCAATACTAATAGAAAAATTTGGAACTGCACAAATTGCATAGCTTAAAGTTTCAAAGAGCATCCTTTCCTCGAAACTATTAAGGCTCACGCATCCTTCTTGCATCCTTAAGGAGGATTAGAAGGTGATTTTGGATAATATGAATGCAAGAACCAACCATTGGACTGACCTCTTTAGTTATCATTGGCAGGTTAGAGTCAACCTAATTAAATAGGTCCTTCAGGAGCTCCCTATATACATCTTTTATGGCCACCATCGCAACACAAAAATTAATCTCAAAGGAAATGGATGAAACACAAAGGAATATAATATTCATATATCATAGAAAATGTAAAATCTTAAGTATATTGAATGTTTTGAACATTGATCGTACAATATTTTTCAAGTTTTGTATTTCTTATGGACTAAAAAATGAGTCAACTGAGTATATGAATTATTTATATGTGTGTGTGTGTGTGTATGTATATTTTTTTTAATTTTTTATTATATATGTACGGATGTATCCAAGACTGTATCATACCCAAAGGACTTTTTTAAAAATCGACGTATCCGCATATCGAACCCGTACCCATACCCGTATCCTAGTAACATAGCAAATATGGCGTTATTTTTGTCCCAGATGCGGCTTTCAATACATTACCGTAATTTAAATTATATAAATTCTAGCCTAATTTAAATACAATTGACCGCATATTATGCATATAAATAACAAAATAACCACAAAACACTACTCATAATTTGTATAAGGCCAAACAAGTAGTCACAAATATCATGATAAATATTATATTTAACTATTACATCACAATAAGTGCTTGATATTCATCATATTGCTCTTCATCGAGAGGTATGACATCAACACTACAATGTGGGTCATTAGAACTGCACGAACTCGAAGTACTCCCACTACCACTAGCATCCTCCTATATGTCCTACAATGCCAAAGAAGTCCCATGTCATGTAATGAAGGTGGGAAACAAAAGCATCCAATTCAACATTTTCTAGGTCTACATCCCAATGCTTTGTTGCCCCTTCCTTGTACTTCTACGGTTGCTTGTGGGATAGAGGGCACAAGTTGGAATGTATATAGACCAACTCCTCAGCCTTTTTTGCCCCAACTTGTTGCGCTTCTATGACTGGATAAAATTGTATGTACTCCAATTGCGCTCAAAGTAAGATAAACTCGCAACCTATTGAGGCAAATGAATGTAAAATTAAAATTTAAGTAAAAGCAAAAACTCAAACTTATATTTTAAAAAATTAAAACAAAAAAGAAGGAGAATTTAAAAATTATATATTACATGTGACAAGACTTTGATCCCAAGAGTTTGCAAGTACATGGATCCTTGCCATGGAGGTACCACCACGTATGAGAATTGTCTTTATTTGTTCGAAGAACATGAAGTCTATGACCTGTGGAGACTATGAAATTTCTAACCTCAATCATAACCATGTCTTTAACATCGGGATCAAGGAAAAGCCTTGGACATGCCAACATTATACTCTTGACTAACTTCAACATCCCTATATGGTGAGTGTTGATACTTTTCCAACAAAGAAAGGATTTCATTTTGTCAAATCTATAAGTCAATGCAAAGGCAAGGATATGCAATAGGATAGTCTATTTTTTCCTCCGATCAATAAAGTATTTTTTTACTTCTTTAAGAAAAGTTCTCTTAGGATATTGTTTTTTTCATTTATGACATTCTTTATCTTTTCAATCATTGATTCGATGCCATCAATACCTCTCCTAGATATGGTTGATCCATGTCAGATGTAATGTCCCTTTTGAACATTTTTGACCCAAGTTGGATTTTAGGCAAACCCAACTCACCAAAACAAGATTTGTGGAAGATATATCAATCATTAATACAAGGCAGATCTGAATTTTTTAATGACAAACTGACTAGGGCAGAGTTGAAAACCACCACAAATCAGCCCCTAAATCTATATCATTCCACTCCAAGTGATTTCATTATTTATAAAGCCCAAATATGTATAAAAATGCAGATTTCTGATGTAAACAAGGCTGCAATTAATTTTCCCTGTAAGTCTGCAGAATAGCTGCCCCGGAAAGTGAATATATAAGACACTTTTATTTAACTCCAAAAATTCAAAAATGATTGGAAAATAATTCATAAAAACCTGCCTTTATAACATTACAGCATCAGAACAGCTCAAAAACACCTTTTTAGATATCAAAACTCTGCATACATTCAAGGAATGGGTCGCTTCAATCTAATAAACACTGCTGCAATATTTCTTCATCAAGCTCTGCTGCACATCTTTATTAACACACTGCTGGAAGTAACTTCAAATCTTTACAAGCTCTATGGAAAATCTTGTATAGAAATTCCCCAAATTACTCTAAGAGGGTTTTTGTCCTCTAGAGGTATAAACCTAAAAGTTTTCGTCCTTAGAATATTTATGCAAAAGCTCAAGGCTTAAGACACGATTCAGAAAATTATCAAGTGAAATCATATAATGCTCTCCTTCAAGTCGACTTCTCCTTAAAAAGGAAGAAAAGACCCAAAACAACCTCCAAAATATCCAATCAATATTCACAATTCTTTCAATGCATTTTCCACCCTCCATTTCCTTTCTTAGGACAAGTCGCCATTTCCCTTAGGGAGAATACAAAAGACATTTAATAATTATTTTGATCCCTCCCAAAGTTAGTCGCATATTTCCTAGAAGGAATACATAATGAAATGGCTTTGATCATTCCTAAGTTCCCATTATTCCTCCTTAAGACAAGTCACCATTTCACCTAGGATGGATAACAAATTACATTTGGGCTTTTTCCATCCTAGATTTAATAATTATTAAGTCATATAAATTATTATAAGTGTTTTATATATTATTTTCTTTTATTAATGGCACTTTATAATAACTTAAAATTGACTTATGTCACCCTTATGTAATTCCCTCAGCCATCAGGTAGACAAAATAGGCTAAGGGTCTTCGATTGGGAAGGGCATAATACATCAGAGAAGATCACATTCATAATGGCCTCGGCAAAACTCACCAAGTATTCTACACGAGCCCACCACTCGTCATCTAAGATCAACATCTTCACTTTTTAGGTCCGCTCAATGTTGGATTGCCTCCATGCAAATCATAGGTTGTTGATGACCATCCTACTAAGTGCCTCTCGCACCTTCACAAGTCTCAAGACGATCGTGTATGATGTGAATTGAGTCTCAACAACCTAGTAAAAACTTAAAAACAAAAATTTCAAAAACTTTTGAAAACTTCAAAAGCTACAAGTACTAGATTAAAAAACTTACAACATCATAAATAAAAGAAAATAGTTTCACCTTACCTTCAGCAGCTCCAAATGCGAGGATCTCAAGATACCTTGCACTAGTGATGGTTAGTCACAAACATCTGGATCTCTTTGCCCTTGGCTTACACCTGCTTAATCCACTTGATTTTGCTGCCCAACTTTTCCAGCATTAAGTTGACTGGGTGAACAAGACAAGGTGTCCAAAAAATGTGCCCATATCTCACCTCCACATGAACATCCCAATCGGCTTTGCAATTTTAGCGTTGTTGTTATCACTTGGACAACATTTTGAGGCCCCACAATGGCTCAATGGCTTGAAAGAGGATGTTGGTGATTCAAAGATGGGCATCCTTCACATGCCCTCACAATCAACTGCTTTCAAAAACATTGCCCTTTTAGGGGATATTGTAGCCACATTTATCAAAGGCAAATTTCTTGTATCTTCCCATCCATCAAAATGATGGGCACTCCCGTTTTGGCCCGCAAATCCCTAATTGGCTGAAATGAGGATTCTGCAAGTTTTTTCCTTTGCCAATAGGTGGTGAAGAGTTTCTCATAACTTGGCCCTTTGTACCTTTTGGGCCTTGTTGATTGCTCTCACCATATCTTGCCAATATGGTGACCTAACAACATTGAATGATAAACCATTTCCATACACACATCGTGCAATGTGCTCATCTACGATATCCATGCTCTCGTTTTGAAAAGGACCTTTCCAATGGTCCCTCTTGTCCTCTTTTGTGAAAGAGGAGAATCCTCGCCTTGCGTGGAGGGTGTTGAAAAACATATGTGGGGCCAGTTAGGAGGTTGTACATAATGGGAGAATTGCTTCATCAACTAAATGGCTAACCACTTGAGATGGGGCAACCTTCATGGCAATTTCAATAAAGATCCTTTCTTTATGTACAAATTTTTGATGACCCAATTTCTATTGCATTCTGGGCTTGCATCTGCATCTCCTTACTCCTTGATGTACTTCATATCACAATTTTTGATGTTGGCACCCCTACACCGTTCCTCCACTTGCAAGTTCTGATGCCTTGATTAGTATTGCACACAAGTGGGATTTCACTCCTGACTATATGAGCTTTTGAATTTGTCATCACAATCATGTCATTGCCAAAGAAAACACCCACCACTTGGAAGTTGCTTTAGCATTGTGACATGCCTCCATAATGGTGAATGCAAATCAATTTTTGAATTGGGGTTGGCCATAGGAGGTAGAACTTGTTGCCATTGTAGTAATTTTAATAGCTACTTTAGTTGCACCTGCAAGTTTAAAAACCAACTCCATAAGGGAAGTGAACAACAAGCCCTTGGGCATAGCATTTATGTAGTTGACAAGTTGTTAAATAAATGACAAAAACGTTTTAAAATTTAAAATTAAAACAATAAACATTAAAACAAAGAATGAAGAAAGTGTGTGAAGATTGAAAACAAATGAAAACCAAAAAAAAGAACTTAAAAGTTAATACCTTACTTTCAATGAATAATCCAAGAACCATCCTCCTTTCAAGCTCTTCAATCACCTTGGCAGTGAATGGGCACTTGTACTAGCTTAGGAAAATGATAACAATGTTTCTTGATAAAGTATCAAACGCAAATGAGCAAAGAGAGCTCTGAGCGGTAAGCATGCAAGAAGGGAATGTGAGATAAGTGTTTTGGTTTTGTTTTATGTTATCCGTTTTACCTAGGATTTTTATTGTGTTTTTATTTTTGCACTTCAAGTTTTTACGGTTTTTAATGTTGCAAAAATTATTAAAAATAAAAAATCGTTCATAGCTTGGATACGGCTTTGATGGTCCGGATACATCTGCAGATGTATTTGGACGTATCCAGACCATACTTTGTTTGTATCTAGAGATGTATCTGATACATATCCATATCATATATAGTATGTCTCCTCTATAGGGTGCATCAGTATCTTAGATAATTTCCTATGGAATCATAACTTTGGTGCATACATAAGGATGCATACAACCCCTAATTAAAATGGAGATGATCAACAATAAATAAACTAAAAATGATGATGATCAACAATAGGGAAACTAAATTATCATTGCTAGCAAAAGGTTCGTTCCACTTAATATTCCTAATAAGAGATAGGTCATCTCCAAAGAAAAAAAGTGCTCCAAGAAAGGTTATGATATACAAAAGAGGATCAAATGGCCTTTTAACAACTTATTTATGGAACCTAGGGAAACATATACGTATAACTACCTCTCAAACATAGGACATGATTTAATCACCACAAAATTTACATGTAAACAACCCTACAAGTTATTTTGTTAATACTTACGCTTTAGCTATCAACACAAATTAGAGTTAACCATTTCTTAACAATATTTTAACCATATCCTAATGGGATTCTAACAAGAGTTTAACCATATCATACCAAGATTCTAACCCCTAACTAAAGTTCTTTTTGGCTTCTAAACAACTTACATGTTATTCTACTAAAGCTTCTTTCTTGCTTGTGTAAAAAAAAATTATATTAATGGATGGAAAAAGTGATGCTTACATACAAAAGAAAAATCTTGGGTAACATATCTTACAATGGCATGTAGCAGATAGTTGCCGAAACAAGAAAATCTCACATACTAGTGAAGTTATGATTCTGATCAAATAGAAGTATAGGAATTACAAATCTTTCCTAAATCATCTATAAAGTCAAAATAAAGAACATTTATGGAGCTAGGGATGTTCCTTGTATGTCCCTAAATATCCAAGTCCTTCTCTTTGTCTATATAGCAATATCACTAAGTTTATGATGGAAATGTATTAGGTATTTTGCATGATTTACCCTCTTTATAGATTGTATATTTAGGCAAGCCATACAGCACAAAATGTTTCGTGCATGTTTTGATTCTCCAATGGTTTTTATACCCATAGTATTATATGGGTGATTTTATGGGAACTATTATGCATGGTGTTCTTGGTCCGTGATTTTAATACCCAATGTATTGTATTATATGTATTGATGTGCCTACATATACTCACACGAGCATTAGGGTAAGACAACACTTTGATATACTTCATTGAATTGTAACCAATTGAGTTAATACAATAGGGAAGAAAGTTAGGTTTAGGTTTTTTTCTCGAAAGTGTTTTCTCAGGTGAAATCTTGTGTATTGTGTGTACACCATTTATCTCATATGTTATAGCTTAAAAATTCAATTAGTATTGTTTCTCTTATAAGGTTTATTGGTCTATTTCTCTTGATTTGGTATCAAACATAGGTTCACCTTTGTTTGAAAAGTTAGGTTTTGTTTCTCCCTGTGATAAATTGTTTTGTCAGTGGGAGCTTTGCGCATGAGAATCTTTTGTAAATAAAAATGAAGAGAAGCACAAGGATAGAGATCATCAAATTAAATGGCTACTACTTTTGAGTTACAAAATATTTCCTTGTAGACAACGATTAATGGGTTGATGTGTCTGCAAACATGCCCAAGGATATGAAGCCAGAACATTGAGAGAAGCTAAACAAGAAGGCACAAAGTTCAATCAAATTGTGCCTATCAGATTCAATTCTATTGAATGTATCAAGAATAGACAGTGCTAAGAAACATGGGATGAGTTGGGGAGTTTGTATCAGACAACATCTCTAGTGAACAATCTCTTTCTCCGAAAGGAATTGTATTCATTAAGGATGAATAATAGTGACTATGGAAGAACATTTGAACACCTTCAATATTGTGGTAGGTCAATTAATTTATGTCAAAACTAAAATGAATGAGAAAGAAAAGTGTATTACTTTGCTTTGTTCGTTACTAAATTTGTGGGATAATCTAGTTATGGCAATTACATTGACATTAAAAGTTGAGGATCTAGTTATAGCCTTATTGTCAGAAGAAATGAGGCAGAAATTAATTGAGGATTATCAAACAAAGGATGCCTTATTTGTGAGAGGTCATTCCCAAGAGAGGAATATAAGGAAGTGAGTGTACAGACAATCAATCTCAAGAAGTAAATCTAAGACTCTATGAAGAAATTTGAGTAAATGTTGGAACTATCGTAAAATTGAGCATGTTAAGGATTGTTCAATTTAAAAAGTTGAAAAGGGTAAGTCACCTAATGATGCCCCCTTTAAAGAAACAAAACCCTCAAATAAAGACTCAAAAGACGGATACCTAGTATCTTTGAGTACACATGCATGTCATGATGCATGCTTGATCAACTAGAGTGTATCTTTTCATATGATCCCTCATAGGGGGCAGTTATGTGAATATGAAAATTATAATGAAGGTGATGTCTTCTAAGGAGATAACTCAACCTAAAAGATTGTGGGAGGAGGAAAAGTGAAGCTAATGTTCAAATACAAAAAGGTTAAAACCCTCCCTGGTGTTTCTATATATTCCAAGTTCAGCTAGAAATTTGATTTCAGTAACCAATATGAATGATGTTAGTGTGTAGTTCATGTTTAATTAGGTAATCGCAAGTTGGTTCGAGGAGCCATGTATTGGGAAGACGATTTCACCCTATGTCGTACCTAAAAATCGAGCAAGCACATTTTTTAAGTTCGCAAAACAAAAAAATGTAATCGGTCTAGTTTTCAATAAGTTTAAATCTTCAAGCCAAATTTCCCAAAACTCTCTAAGTAAAAATGTACCTATACTGACAATCATTAATCTAAAGCTCAAATGCAACTTTTCAAATTTGCAAAATTGCTTTATACCCCCAATACTTGATTCTATATGTCTTATCAGAAAGCCAGAATTTTGAACCAAATTTGCAGTTTTTGCAAAATTGTACCCTTCCCCCCCGAAATACAGCCACTGTGTATGAAAGTGGGTAAACAGACCCCCAAAACACATGTGCAATTTTTGAAAGATTATAAACTAGCAACGGATCCATGAGACCTCGCCACCTTGCAAAAAGGAGGAATAAGAAAATTTTAAACAATTCCAAGTTTTGAAAAGAGGTTGACTTGTTTTCATGTCTTGAAAATTTGTCATAATTATGGTCTTTTACCTTATTCAATGTGCATGCACGAGCTTATAGATTAGTCCTACTTTTATGCTAAGTCACTTAATATCTTATAATCATTGTGCCTTTCAGGATTATTATCGCCCATTCACTAGGCAATTCTAGAGCTTTAAGGTTTTTGCTTCCTATTTTGATGAATGTATGTGCGTATGGCGAAAAGCTTTATGGGTGATCTTCCAAACTCCTTGGCTAAGTTCTTGCATTCACAAAGGAAAGCTTTGAATAGAAAATGTGCACAAAGAAGAAATGAAGAGAAACCAGAATGCACACATTATCATTGTGTGTCCGTCATTTTATTATGTGAGAGATGGTTACAAAATGGTTGAAGTGGTTACAACCATTTATTAGTTAATACTTAACTAATATTAACTTAACACTAATATATAAGCCTTATATTTTAATACCCCCTCTTAAGGCTTACACTATAGAAAAGAAGAATAAACTACAATCTTCATAAGCTTTTGTTTTGAACAACAGTTCTTGGACCAGGTAGAACTCCATCAAGTTGCCTCCCTAACCCTCGTAAAGGTGTAGTTCCCGAGCTGAATTCCCGAGTTCCCGGATTCCACCTCCTGAACTCCCAAATTACAGAATCTCCCAAATTGTTGGACAACCCTCCATGCTGAGCTACTCCCATAGTGCTCCATCAAATTGTCTCGTGACCCTCGTAAGGGTAAATTCCCGAGATTCACATACTCCCGAACTATCTGGACAGCCATCCATGCCGAGTTTTACCTACATTGGATCCCTTACTGTCATCAAAACACTAACTTCTTAGAGTATGGATTCATCTTCTTCTTCATCAATAAAATCTTCAGCATCTGGTGGATTGTCAACAAAGGCCACATTTGCTTCTTTCAGATTATCTTTGAGTTTTCCTTTGAGAACATCATTAGCTCAATGCGACAATTCCAAGTTGTATGACCTCTTTTCTTGCAATAATAACACTCAACTTGCCTGGTGTCTTTATCTGATTTTTTGTGATTATTTCTCATGCGGGAGTATAGTGCACTTTCATGTGAAGAATTACCTTCTGTATCATCCGCAGTTCTTCTCTTTTCTTCAGCCAAGAGAGCTGAAATCATATCTTCCAGGCTTTGTGAAGGCATTTGACTGAGAGTAAAAATGACATTGCTATACAAAGAAGGCAAACTATTTAATAGAATGGCTTTAGAATCTTCGTCATCTACTGGAGCTTTAACCTCTGCTAATTGTCTAAGAAGAGATCTCAGATTATTTATATGACTGGACATAGTAACATCATCAGCCATCTTGAATCGAAAGAGTTGAAGCTTTAAAGAAAATTTAGCATTCACTGCTTTTGCCCCAAACAACCTATTCAAGTTATCCCAGATATCTTTCGATTTGTCTAAATCTATATGGAGTTCAGAATCAGAAAGAGCAAGCCTGATTATAGCTTTTGCTTTATCATCATGGCTTTCCCACTCTAACAATTTGGCAGCATCGGTGGGTTTTGTTTCTTTTCCATTAACAATACCCCACAAATTTTTGTTCATTAATTGCATTTGTATTTTAACTTTCCAAGTGTGAAAGTTAAAGCCAGAATATTTCTCCATTGGGATTTCCATTCTGAAATATTTATTTAAACCGAAAAATTTATTTAGGAGCAAAAATACAAACAGCTAAGTATGAATACTGACCAAAATATTTGAGACAATGAAACCCTTCACAACTGTAAAACTTGTGAAAACAATTTGAAATTTTGTCCCATGCCCTATTCAGAGTTGTCGAAAATCTGCAATTTGTGCCCTAGCAGAGATTCCATTATTATATTTGACATTTTTGCAGGTTGCAATTTTTGTGCCCTTTTGAGTAAGGTTTTGCCCTTTACATGCTTTAAAAAGGCATTTAAAAATGGTGGACTTATCTATGTTTTGCCCTTTTTCACAACTTTATTTGTCCTCCAATGGCAGACTGTATTTTTTCCTTTTTGAACTGTTCACAATGTATATTGCGATTGTATATTATTCCTTTTGGAGCATGTTGAAACCCTTTGTGACTGTTCCCTTTGATCATGATTTTTAAAGCATTTGAAACACTTCGAAACTCTGTGATTTTCATGATTTTCTTGCCCTCTTTTCACTGTAAATATCAACTATGTTTTATTGTTTATTTTTCCCTAGACTGAAATTCACTGATTTTCTTCAAGTCTGAAACTCGTGATTTGATTCAGTGTTTTCTCCTTGATGACATCCTCAAGAAAAACTCCTCATTTTGTGTTTGAAGTTAAATTCTTTTTTTTACTCGTTTTGCAGATCCCTTCGAGCACCAAGGGCTCTGATACCAATGTTAGAAAATGTGCACAAAGAAGAAATGAAGAGAAACCGGAATGCACACATGTTCATTGTGTGTCCGTCATTTTATTATGAGAGAGATGGTTACAAAATGGTTGAACAGTTACAACAGTTTATTAGATAACACTTAACTAATATTAACTTAACACTAATATATAAGCCTTATATTTTAATAGGTAGAATATTCAACTGCAAATTCGATCTCATTTTTTACAAAGGTTCTAATCTAAGTATTTTATCACCTTCACACTCCTAATGTTCAACAAGGTACTTTGGTGGAATTTTTGGTTGCTTCGGCACCCCTCAAAGACCTGGTAATATCAAAAGTGGGAAAGTTTCTTTCTTCTACACAAGCTAATCTCGGCAATGTGTTGTGATTGGGGCCTTCTCTTGCTTTGACACTCGGTGCATTCAATCAAGACTTTTCCCTTGCCTTGATGCCCTTCAAGTCTTGCAGTACTATTTGGTTAGGAATTTGGTTAGGAATTTGGTTTGCCTCAACTTGAAGGCCCAATATGCTTTCGATCAAAACCTTTTATCGCTTAAGCTGTTCCAAAGATCGAGAAGTGTTGTAATCAAGGCTTTCAATTCCTAAATATAACATCCAAATTTGATAAGCTTTGTAAACAAATTTTGAGGTTCCTTAAAAAAAAAATTATCTCTTCATTTCTCTCTTATCCACCTATGTCTTCTACATCTCTTAAGGTAGAGATGAAGTGTCAATTTCACGAAACATTCCACCCTCCAATTTGGATGTGGAATATGCGAACATCATTGATACAAATCTCAGGCATATTGACATAAAAGAATACTACAAGAGAATCAGAGCCAAGAAGAAGACCACTTTCACATAATGCATATATGACATCAACTCACCCCAAGCAACATCTTTCCCAATTTCAGTACAATGTCTTAAGCTCGTTATGGCTTGTGTAGAGCACTATGATCCAGAAAGGCGAGACATTCTCAATTCTGATAATGAACCCATGTCTTGCTCATGCTCGAGCACATTGAAGACATGATGGGGAATCGTAACTACAAAGAGCACATTAACATAACAATTAAATTTGATATGCAAAATTGGAAGGATAACCCAAACAAGTGTTCAAAGATATTGAACCACCATTGGCTGAAGAGCAAGTGACCGAGCACAATGAGGCTTCCAAAGACTTTTCCACGAAGTGAGTTCCATGAAGAAATAAATTATATGATCACTCTTCTTAATAGACTAGTTGAAATTCCAACATCTTATAATTTTCAACAATGGATGTATAGGTTCATATCATCATAATCGATGGCAAACAGTTCATCGATTGGTCAACTATTATAAGCCACTTCATACATAAGCAACTATGTGAGTAAGGGAGATTGATCACTTCTACATGACTTCCTACTTAAAAGTATCAAGTAGCGAAAAGGAGTATTTTCCTAGGCTTGGACACCGAAGGATCTATGGTTCCAAGACATAATAGGTTATCAAAATTCTATCCCTGACTTCAGATCGCAAGTGCTAAGTATTTCAAGCACATCAACAATGTTTTTCTCTTCTATGTAATTAGAATGCTAAAAAACGATTTCAATAAGAGAATGTCACTTCAAGCAACAACTGCAATAATGAAAAGGGGTAATTGGTTCATTCTATTCTCCACTACCTCGTACATTAAGGTGTGTCGCTTCAACAGTGTCCATTACAAGCCACCAAGATATGTAAGTGACAAATGGACTTTGTTAGAATTGTTTCGACAACTAGTTGAAGTCCACAAATTCATAGCTAGGAAACACAAATCTAGAGTGCACTTCCCAATATCAATTAGCAAATACACATTCCCTTCATTGAACAATGCCAAATCAATGGATGTAAAAGTTACGAATAAATAACTCGACAACCATTCAAGAGAAGACCGGTGATTGATATCCATGGAGTCATCGAAAGAATTCTAGGTAGCTCATACAACCATCTCTGCATTTTGAAAACTATTCGGTTGATTGCAAAGATGAACCAATGTGCAATCAAGGGACTGCTCCAAAATGACTAATGCATGAGCATTGCAGGAAACCGTGGCTCCCCGCCTTAGGCGCATCTCGGGGCCCCTCCACATAGACAGGGATCCACCAGACTTATAGGGAGGCTCCGCCTTCCTTCCGACCACCTGCTTCTTAGACATTCCATAGTCTCAGCTACTCGTCATCGGCACATTGCGAGTTACTTCCATCCGGCCTTGAGTGTTAGGTGATGTTGTTGGGGGTGTTGCTCCTTCTGCTCCCCCACACATCGTCATCTTCATCTTCTTCTTCTTCTTCTCTGGATTCTCGGCATTTGCTGCCTCCTTCGCTTCCTCTTCTTCTCTCATTGTATTTCAGGTGACCCTTTGGGTCCTCTTGCTGGGTTTTGTTTGCTTTGTACTCTACAGTCCCATTGACCTAATTTTGTGGTCATGTGTTGGACATTAATATTATTATCTTATCTTATTAACTTGAAATTTTGGCTAAGTATTGGAGTGTGCACAAGGTTTACAAGGGAAAACAATGCAAAGGTGTGGCAAAATGTGTAGGAGATTATGCAAGAGTGTGCGAAAGTTTTTGTGCAATGATTTGTACTGTGAAGTGCACAGCAAAGATGTTGTGTGACAGGATTGCAAGGAAGGGTGCGCACAATAGTGCGGAGTGTTTTGTCAAAGGTTTGGGCGCATTGGAGTTTTGGTAAGGTGTGAAGGTGGTGCACAAAGATTGTGCAGTAAGCAAATAGAGTGTGCGGACCTTTTCAAAGGATCAGTGCACGGAACAATGTAGAGGCAAGAGTGCGCGGTAGAATGGAGGCACTAAAGGACAAATCTAGAAAACGACAAAGAAGGTGGGTGGAGGCTGACAAGTTGTGAACATTGAAAACAAAGGGGAGAAACTACCAATTAAGAAGATGACATGGACACTTGTGGAAGATTTTCTCAACTACCAGATCAGAGTAGTTTGACACCATTAACGAACAGTCCAAGCGAGAAAGGACGAGAAAATTCTGGAAGGAATTTTGAAGTGCAAAAAGAGCGGGAAAGACGCCTATAAAGGCAGATTCGACGCCACATTTAGGAGCTGTTGAGAAGGCTAAACGTTGAGACAATAGCTGAAATTTTAGTATTTTGCTAAGGAAAGAGATAGCCAAGCCAGAGCCAGTTCAAGTCTAAAGGAGTCCTTAAGTGCATACAACACCTTGTATTAGTCTAGAGATTTGATATACCTTGTAATATCTCCATTAGAGGGAAGATCAATGTAGATGTCGTCAAGGCTTTGAAGTTAATAGAAACTTGTGTTGTTGTGTCTATTCCGCTATGTGACTCTGTAGCAGGGGATTAACTTTTTCGCCTAGTATCAGAGCGTGGCTACAAACCTTGGAGAGGAAGGTTGAAGAGAAGTGCGAAGGTTGGTAGATCATCGATTGTGAGCTAACTAGTCAAGAAGCAAAGATGCCACCAAAAAGGGTTGTAAATGGAGGTGAAGCAAATATACTGAATGCAACTATTATGGGTGTGATAGAACAAGTTATGAACAAGCTATGGGGTGTAAGGACTAGGCTCGAGGTTGTCGAAGATGATCGACAGAGAGGTTTTATGGTACAAGATGCTCAAAGCGATGATGGAGCAGTAGGAGGTGTAAGAAACCAAAGAGCCACTAGAGATGAAGAACAAGAAGAAGAAGCCATCGATGTTAGGGAAGTGTGACTCTTGAGATTTATTTCAAGATGGGTCGAGGACCAAGGATGGACGTTGTATCATTCTCTAGAAGATTGGAGCCAAAAGAACTAGTAGATTGGCTTACAAGCATGGAGGAATACTTTGAGTTCGAGAAGATCAATGACCCACAAAGAGTCAATGTAGCACAGACCAAGTTGAAATAGCACACGGCACTATGGTAGGAGATACAAAATGGGTTAAACAAAAGTGAGCTCCGTCTTATGGAATTTTGGCTTTGATGCATATGTGCTTATTCCAAAGGAAAATGGAACTAAGATTATATAATCAGAATAGCGTATCTTTATTAGATATGGCGATGGTGTAGAAATTTATAAACTTCGGAATCTAGTTACAAAGAAGACTATTTAAATTTGTAATGTAATCTTCGGAGAGGTTAAGAGGTCCCCAAAGCAAGAAATACAACAAAAGGAAGAACCAGAAAAGGTGCAAATTGAATTCAAAGAGGGAGAATTTGTATTTGTATATGAAGCAATACAAGAAGATGAACTACAAAGGGAGTTGCAATAGGAAAACTCAAATGAAGCAAAGGAGGATGACCCAGAAGAGAGAATCAAAAACTCCAGTCTTGAGAAGATCAAACTGAATGACAAGAATATCAAAAAGGTATGGTCCACCTAATTTTCATTCTACACTGTTGTTATTATTTTAATTAGTAATTAATGAATCAAAAAGGGAGTTGCAAGAGGAAGATTCAGATGAAGCGGAGGAGGATGAACCAAAGGAGGTAGATTCAGGAACTCCGTCCTTGAGAGGATGAAATCAAATGACAAGAATACCAGATAGGTATAGTACACCTAATTTCCATTATACATTTATTTTATTAGTATTACCAATTATTGATGAAGACCCCAAGATTGTGAGGGAGGTACTTGGCTCAAATAAAAATAAGTTTTGCAAGAAGGTCGTGGAAAAAGAAATGGAGTCCTTGGATAAAATTAGACATGGGACTCAGTCAAATTGCCTTATGGAAGGAAACACGTTGGCAGAAAAAGGGTGATCAAGAAGAAGTACAATGCAAAAGATAATTGGTGAAGTATATAGCTCGCTCGGTAGAAAAGGGATTCTCTCAGGTAGAGGGAACGGATTTTAGAAAGATTTTTTCATGTATTGCTCAGGAACTTCACTTAGATTTCGTTTAGCTATTGTTGTTACTTTCAATCTTCAAATATAACAGATGGATGTAAAGACAACATTTTTACATGGGAGGCCCCAGGAAGAAATCTATATGGCTCGCCCAAAAAAGCTTTAAGGTGAAAGGAAAGGCCCTATTGTCCAGGTTGAAGAAGACATTTTACAGCTTGAAGCAATCAGAAAGGAGGAATCAAGAGTTTAACAATAATGTGTTACGGCTTGGATTCATACGAAGCAAAGATGACCCCTGTGTGTAAATCAAATAAGGTGATAGTTTTTTTATCATAGTCTTGTAAGTGGATGGCATGTTAAAAGATCAAGCAGTTTAAAACTCAGTTACCATCAAAAAGTTTGATATGAATTATCTAGGTGTTGCAAATTTTATTTTGCGCATGGGAATAAAAAGAGATTGTCAAAGCAAAAGATTGTAGCTTGATAATAGAAAATGTGTTGAAACGATACTGCAAATTTTTAGGTTGAAGGCAGGTAAAACAGTAAATACTCCCTTTCCTATTGATCAAAATTAATTTGCTTAACGGCGTCCCAAGACTTGAGCAAATTAATGTCATGTCTCAAGTTCCTTATGCAAGTGTTGTTGGAACCCTAATATCATCAATGATATATATCAAACCTGGCATTTCCCATGTAGTGTGAGCTGTGAGAAAATTCATGTCCAACCCCAAGAAGGAACATTGAATTGCTATGAAAAGAATCTTCATATATTTGTGTGACACTCCAGATTATACAATCTACTACCAAGGAGGACCTTGTGAGAGTAATATAAAGAAATTACAAGGCTTTGTGGATTCTAACTGGGTTAGAGATCTCGATTGCCAAAGATCTACAAGTGTTTGTGTTTAACTTATTGGTTTAGCTGTCAACTAGATGAGCAAAAGGCAGGTAGTTGTTGCAATGTTTAGTACAGAGGCAAAGTCCATGATAGACAGTCATGCCAGTAAGAAAGTAGTATGGTTACAAAGTACGTGTTCTACTATTGGCTTCTTACAGTAAGTTGTAAGGATAGATCGTGACAGTCAAAGTGCAATCTGTTTGGCAAAGAACCCCACGCATCAGTCATGGTCCAAGCACATTGATGTACTACCACTTTGTTAGAGACATGGTTGAAGATAAGAAGCTATTAGTGTAAATGGTTGATATAGATGAGAATGTTTCTCATTCATTGATGAAGGCTACAAGTACTGAGAATTTTTTTTGTGAAAAAAAACAATGGGCATAGCTTCCCTTAGCAACTAAAAGTATGAATTAGTGGGCCATATGCAAAGCATTCAAAAAGTTGGAGAATGTCGGAAATGTGATGTATGTTTCAAATGATTTACCCTGTTTAAAGATTGTATATCTAGGCACAGCATACATTTCGGCATGTTTAGTGGGGTCCAGGGCATTACTTCAGCTGGAGGTTTTGAGGGGTTGATGGGCTGATGGGCCCCCAAGCAAGGGTCCTACCCCCAAAAAAAAAATTAAAAAACACATGCATGTTTCAGTTTCCATGTGGTTTCTATACCTATAGTATCGTATGTGTGCTTTTATGGAAATTGTTAAGGGTGGTCTCCTTGGCACATAGTTTTGGTACCCATTGTATTGGAATACCAGTTAGGTGGTCATCTATTCATGTGCCTAGGAATACTTGCATATGCATTAGGGTAAGACAAAACTTTGAAGGATGATATTGCATTATAACACTCGAAGGTGTAAACCGCAAAATTTGTATTATTGAGGTTATTGGCATAATCACATATTTTAGTAGCTGAAGAGTTATATGATTGTCTTTGGCCTTAGGTAGTTTTGTAATGACTCTTCTTGGTTATGTTCAAGTGTCGATGGTTGTGTCAACTGACAAACATAAGTCATTTGTATTATGAAGAGAAAGATACATGTCGGAAAAGGGGCATTGCTATCAAGTCCTTTGTATATTACAATAATTGTATGAGACTTATCTTTTATGAATGAGTACTTCGCTTCGATATGGTATGTTTTGCAATTCCTATTTAGTGTACGTTGTTATTGATAAGTCTAGTATCTCAATAGACATTAACCAATCTACATTTTGTAGCCTTGTTTCCTTAAAAAAGTCATTGGGTCAAGTAAAAGTCGGTTCAAAGAGAAACGTGACAAGGCACCCCATTATCTTATAAGATCTATATACCAAACAAAACCGAAACACAAGGACAAAGTATATTAGCAACACAGAGTTCACCAAAAAGACTGACGCATACAATAAACAATTCATGCTATTGACTCCAAACAAAGGAAAGAAAAGGACACAATCTTAGAGGGGAGCAAGAAGTTAAATGGTCTACTTGATTGGTGGAGCAACCAAAAGACAACAAATGTTTTGACAAACAAAGAATTATAAAAATCCATCAAAGGAAGTATGAAGCATGAGACCAAAGCATGAAGATGGAGAGCAAGTCAAGGACAAACCATGAATCTGAAGCGCAAGCCAATGTCGAAGCATGGGTTCAAAGCACAAGCCAAAGCTGTAGCGTGAAGCCGAAACTGGTGGACCCTACACCACTCACAATAAGGAGCGGGTAAAAATTTCCATAGCTTCTTTAGACAGAAGTGCAGATCTTGTCGACTACATTGAGTCAAAGAGTGTTGCAAGAGAATCACGTAAACAGTCTAGGGAAGCCCAACCGATAAGAGCTAATAGTGCTAAAAAAGTTGAGGAACATCCAATACAGAACTTGTTATGGAGAAAACTTGTATTCCAAAAACCATGCAAGAAGTAACCAAAGTGATGGTTACCTCATTAATTCCATCTCTAGGAAACCAAAAGATGCCAAATTTCACTAATGACATATCAAAGGATATCGTGCAACACTGCACAATGTACATCATAATATAGATTGTCAATGGGCATATAGATGAATTTGTGTTTAATATGTTTCCCAACCACCCTTCAGGTAGTGGCTATTGACTGGCACACAGATACACCAAGCTCAGAGAAAGCAACATGGAAAACACTTGATAAATCCATCGAGAAAGAATTCAAGCGCTTGAGGGATGACAATGAGATTATTGCAGAAATCTTTAATAACTGACAATGTAAACACAAGAATGTTTACGCCTATAATAGAAGACATGAAGAACTAAAGCGAAAACTTGAGAAAGAGCCCAAGGATTGAAGAAGTAAGAAGGGATGGTACCATCGTTGTGCAAGACAATGAAATCGGTCCCGCGTCAACTTACAAAGATGCATACAATCAAGCCATGAACATTGAAAGCGAGAAATAGACGACCTTGCATTCGAAAAGATGTGAAGAAGATGAACCTAACTCTAGCAAGGACTGTGAATCTAGATCACTGCAAGCATTGAGAAATGACATGCTCCAAATGATGAAGGAAATAAAGGGAGATGATAAGAACTTAGGAAAAGGATCTTTTGTGTGAGATTTGTCAAGTTACAAGGCAACACGAGTGGTGAATTACTATTCACACAGGAGAGCCATCAACACCACCCACCATGCTACAAAGGAACTACGAACAACAAAATAATAGTGGAGGTGGGAGTCGAATTCAATGCCACTCCGAAGGACAGCCAATTGTATAGTGTTGGGAGTGCAAAGAGTGAGGCCATTTCGCAAGAGTTTAACCAAAATGACAATGGGCATCTCTATAGATGGTGTGGGCCCGAGGACCATAAAGATGTCAATTGTCCAAAGCAGCCAACATCAAAATGACTGCATAGCTGAGGGCAAGGAAGTTATGGAAATTACTAGAGCACTAGTGAAGAAAGTCAAACACAATGACCCGTGTACGGAGAAGGAAATACTTGCCAAAGAAAGGGTGCAAGTCGAGACGACTATGGTTGAAGAACGATGTCATTCAAACAAATATACAAACACAATGATGAGTAGACTAAAGTCTGACAAAGTTATTGCACAACATATCTTGCAAACCACCATCCCTATGATGATAGCTAACTTATGCAAAGCATTCTAAAACTCAAGAATTCTCTCACTACTACCATATAAGACATTAGCCCGAACATGGAGCATATAATGTCACACCTAATGTCGAGTGATGGGGAAGAGCAAAACGCAAAAGAATGAACTCATGGTCAAGCACTCCTTATTAGGTGACCAAGTGGTCAATCCTATGCTCTTGACTATGAAGCTATCCCAATAGCTAGCAATCGTGCATATGGAATTTCTTGGCAAGAATTTGACAAACACCATCTTTGACAATGCTTTTGTTGTGAATGTTCTTCTAGAAGAGACTCACAAGAGTCCTGGGAAGCTAACTATGTGGCCTCTAACATTCCAATTACTAAGAGTAGATTAACATGCCACTAAGGCTTTGGGTGTATTGATGGGTCAAAAAATCATTATAAGAAGCCAACGCTTTTCATTTAATTTTGCAATCATCTCATTGAAGAAGAAGGCCTATGATTCATTATTGGGTCAGAGTCGGTTGATGGCGACCAAAGTTGATCATAATTGGAAAAAGAATCTGATTTCCATTGAAAACAAGGGACAGGCGTATAACATACATGTAAAGAAGCAAGCAATAAGAAAGGAAGCAACCTCAATGGATTCAAAGTTCAAAGAATTTGAAGAAAAGTGCTCGGTTGACGAGAAACAAGGTATGATCGAGTCAAAAGATGAAGGGATATTGGAGTTAGATCCATGCTTCAAAGATGAGACGAACTCCCTTAACAAGTTATTTTATTGGCAAATGGAAGCCTATGAAGTGTTCAAGCCATATCACGATATACTTGTGAATATGGAGATTAAAAAACCAAAGTAGTGGGATGGGCCAAAGCAAATGTCTGTGATGCCAAGTTCTCTGGACCGTCAACATCATAGTCATCTTACCCACTAGAGTTCAACAAATACAATGTGATGGATACAACATTTGATGGAAATTTGGCCCACCAATTGGAAAAGGTAGCCAGCATAAATTCTAAAGATTTCACTTCAATGATTGTGTACATGGGGTCCAAGAAAAAAAATTAATAGAAAGATAGGTTTGATTGCCTAAACCATGATCGAATTTTGAAGCACGACAAGATATGACAAATGTGTTCAAATGGGTGATGGCACAAGGTGCAAAAAAGTCACACAACAAAGAAGGAAGTATTGGCCCAATATACACCTTTGATGGATGAACTTTAAGGTAGGAGCCTTAGTCCTTAGATATTATGATAAGCATGAAATTAAACTAGGAGAGTTTAGAGTACAGGCCATTTAAAATTATAGAAATCCCAAAGATGGTGGGAGTCATGCTAGAACACTTGAACAAGGCAACAGTCTAAGATATGAAGAACAACTCAAAGTTAAAATTGTATTGATCTAGGACGGGAAGCACCAACAGCATCGAAAATCTTGGTAAAAACCACAATGCAACTCAAAAAACCTCAAACCAATTTAACTGCATCAAACATCTTGCTAAAAAGCACAATATCTTTCAACAAAACCCTACTCTAACAAATTGCATCGGCCAAGTTCCCAAAAAAATTGATACAATATTAGACAAACATATTGCAAATAATTGCATTGCCAACCCTAATTACATCATGATGATGTCGTCGGAAATTTTGATGTCCATGACTCCACATCATCCTCAATTTTCAAACCCCTAATTTCTCCTTGATTCTTGCCTTAAAGCACCATCCTGATCAGAATTGCATGGATCTCGAACTCGACCTTACCTACAATCGTCCATTGCCTCACATTTTCTCACACCTTCAAGCATCTTCTAATGCCCATCCTTCTCTTCACTCACATTTTGGGTCATCTTCTAATTCACATTTTTCCTTCACTTCAACCTCTGGGGCATCTTGGCATCTTAGAACGCCTTCCATATTCCAACACCTCACATTCCAACCAAAAACCTTGTAAACATTGAATACAAAGAAATCCAACTCCAAGAAATCTTCAAAATGTATAGCTTGCTCTTTGAGAGCATACCCACCAAGGGTATGTTCTCCATATGCACTTAGATATACATGCCATCTCGAATGTTTTTACTGCTTTCACTTTTCTCTTATAGCCTTTACTCTATAGTTTTATACACTTCATAGATTTTCCTACCTACTACCTCTAAACCTCTTGGTTTTATACACTTCATGGCTTTGCTACCAACCTTTTGGTTGTATACACTTCATAGATTTGACATAATATTACTACCGACCTTTTGGTTATATACACTTGAAAGCTTTGCAATCCTACATCACACCCTTCATAGCTTTGGCATCTTCTTTTTACACTTCTCTTTACTACCTAAATGTCTCATTTTGTCTTGCTTTACCACTTGAATACCTTATTTTTACAAATTTTACAACCTACCTTTGACACATTCTCCCTTGGGCACATACAGCCATTGCCCTTTTTATTGATCCCTTTTGTAGTTTTATTTTAGTTTATTTTACAAGATGTCTTTGACACCTTCCCCCTTTGGGTTTATATGGCCATTATCCTCTTTTCAAGCTACTTCGGTAATTTATTTATTTTTGCAAACAATTTCTACACCCTACCTTTGACATCTTTCCCTCTTGGGTTGATTCCACCATTTGCTTCCTCCTATCATCTTTTGGTACAATTTTATCACACTTCTGACACTCTTTCCCACTTAGGTTTTATCACTTTCTATGCTTGTGTTGAACCAATTGTAGGTTAATGCTTCTATCTTATGACATCTCTAGTAATCTAGAGTTACTACATTTCCTAGTTCATATCTTTCAGCCTTCATCCCTATGAAGCAAAAACTCTCTTTGTGGTCAAACACTAGCTTTATCCTTCATTGTATCACTCTCCCTTATAGTTTCACTTTTCCCCTCCCTCTCTCACTTGAGGCACACTTAGGTTGGAGATAAGATCACACTCTTTTTTTAGGGTAAGGTCTAGAGGTACCTAAGCATCTTGGTTGTAGATTTTCCTCTATAGTGGTTAAGTGTAAGCTCTCTAGTGTTGTCATCTTTCATACCCATTTGATCAGCCTTCTGAATCCATATGGAGGAGGAACAAAAAAACAAAAAAGTCAAAAGCCATAAGAACATAAAAGAAAAATAAGCAAAAGGCAATAGAAAAATGCAATTTTACAAAAGTCAATCACAAACAAAAAAGATGTGATATCATTGGCATGCCCCCTATCCTAGTTGAAAGCTCAAACTCCACAATTGGCCTCATCATAGAGCCTGAGGTCCTTTGAGATGCAGTAGGATTTTCTAACTAGGGTAGGAGGAGGCTACATATCTATCATTTAGTGCTCCTACCTTTTCACACAAGTACCTAATCCTCGTAGTAGGCCTATGGCTCCTTAAGTGAGGTCAAGAGGAACAGGGAACACATCGTGGGAAGGTAGGTTCCTTTAATTTTTTTACATCTCATAGACTAACATAGGATAGATTTATATCTCACTAGTTTGCCTAAGACGAACCCACACACTTGGGTTCCTTTGTACCTTGATGAGGATAACCTTTAGTCATGTCCTATTGATTAGAATGTCACATTCTCTACTAAGTATCTAGTTTTGTTTGTGGCACCTTAACTCCTTTTTTGTGATCACTCTTTTTATTCCCCTTGATGGATATTGCCAATAGTTGATCACACCCTACTCTTTTGACATCCTATTCTCTATCTTACTACAGATTTTTACCTCCCTTAGTGTTGGCACCGACCAAAGATTTGTGAATTCAGATTGTAAGACCTTCAGGCCTTCTTCAGAAATAACTCCCTTTGCATCCATATTGCTCATCTCCATTCACCCTAGTCGTGACATTAGATGGTAGTGTTTTATCTCTTGAGAAAATCTAGTGCAAGCATTGATTTGGTTTTACTCATTTTGGTGCTTCCTTATTATCACATTTTTTATCACATTTGTTTTTCTTTGATCTTTCTTAGATTTCATTAGATGATATTATTACCTTGGCCACATTCTTTGTTTACGAAGATCCTGACATCTTTTTTGCATTGGATTTATTAGCTTCTTTACTTACCTTTTTACTTTCATCTTTTGTTTTGACATTATAGGCATGTCCTTTTGATTACCTTATTACTCACTTTATTACATCTTTTATCTTCTTTGATCTCTTTTAGATTTTATTAGATGTAATTTTATCCTACTTATTTCTAACACATCTTTTGTTTATTAGATTTTCCACTATTATTTTTCATTAGATGTCTTTTTACCTACCTACTTAGCACCACTTATCTTTTAGCATTTACCCTAATTTATCTTTTCATAATAAGTCCTTCATTTGAATCTACCTATCTTACTTTTGCCTTTTTATACATTTTCTCTAGGACTTGCTATCACCCTATTTTTTCCCGGACAGAAATTATTGAATTGCTTTACAGGTTCCTCAGACCTAATTTAGTCTTCCTTTATAAGGCTATATAGACCTTACCTAGACAAAAGATATTTTGATCTACCCACTCAACCAACCTATTAGCCAATTTTTCAGGCTAGACTAATTATTTCCCTAGTTGATGTTTTGACAAGTATTTCTAGGTTTTTTTGGCGAACATCTAATTTAGCCTTGATCCCCTTATAGGCTATCAAGACTAGACCTAGCTCCTAGAACCTTTATCTAGACCCACTTATTATTATCGAGGTTATTTATAACCTAGCCATCTTTCTACACTTGTCCTAGCACCACTTTTCTTCAAGTGCTAAGCTATCCGAACTCTACCTAGTTCATCTTAGCTAAACCTTCCTAGTACCCACTTAAATATCTTCCATAGGCTATCTGGACCTGACCTAGCATTCTGCCTTTGGACCTGTCCTAGTACCCTCCCATGAAGCTCTCTAGGTATCATTGGATTTTGCTTACTTATTTTACTCAATTTATTATGCTTATTGTTGCTTTCCTTTCAATCTTGTATCATTTGAGTTCACTTAAGAAAATTTGCACCCTGTTTTTTTCACAAGACTCATAATGCGTCCCAATTCGGGAAGGTAAGTATCATAAGTATATTTCATTTGGTTGAGTTCATATTTTAAGTAACATTTTATCACTTACTTCATTTATAGTCATTTCTTTTCATTTTGGTGTTGCATGTTTCTTTCCCGAAGACCATCTCATGTTACACTATTGTGACATGCAATGATCTTCAGTTGGGGCATATGTATACACCTTATTTTTCACTCTTATGATTTCTCTTTACAGGTTGTTGGCACATTAATCTCCTTGAGTGTGTGCTTTAAGAGGTGTCATGAGGAGTGGGTTGGGCTGGTTAGTAATATCTGGTGAGTCAAGTCATTGTGTCATGACATTGTCCTAGCTTGCCCTAGCATGCCTTCCTTACTACCATTTCTACCTATCCACCCTCTTACTACCTAATACCTTTTATGACCTCTTGATATCCTCCTATAAATATCACATTCACACATTCTCTTATCATCACCTTAGCAATCCTTTAAGATCACCTACATACCATCTATCCTTATTTTTTGTACCTCCATTCTCTCTTCTTCCTTTTACCTTTACTGTGGACTATTTGGCATTAGACTAACATCAACCATGACAATGCAGTTGCACCAGAACCTTTTTTTCTAACTGATCATGCCGTTAGCTAAGAGAGATATGACTTCAAGTTATGTTCTCTTATAAATAGGTGTCATTGTTGTCATTTCTCTATATCATCACGTATAGTTTGCTTTGCTTTTGCTCACAAATCTTCCCTTAAAGGTTTAAGAGGTTTAGGGTTTAGTGGAGCTTATACTTGGAAGTCTACTTTGGAGCATTGGGTTACTAGGAGCAACAAGAATAAGAGTTGCACCAACAAGGTCTACCAAGTCTTTGGAGTCCCCAACTTTGGTCTACTTAGGTCTTCTACCTATCCCTCTTGTGATCCACCTACAACAACTCTCTCACATGTTACTAACCCTAGAGGAGGTTAATGTGCCAACAGTGTCTTCACAAAGGTAAGTATCCCTAACCCTTCTCTTTCCTTTATGTTGGTATGATTGATTATGTTTGATGTATCATGTATTAGACTAGGATAGAGTAGCATATATTTGTCTATTGCATTATCTCTTACGATGTTTGCCTATATCTACCACATGGCATTACAACCCTTAGTTTAGACTTATAGCATCTTGCTTATTATCTTATTCTTGCAACCCTTTCGATTCTAGTAAGAACCCCTCCCCATATCTTAGACACAGGATTAAGAACCCTACACCTTTGATACAAGTTTGGATTACTCTCTTCTAAATCCATGACTATTACACCCCTTGGCGCTTGGTCTTTGGCTATCTGTTGGCCCTAGAATGGTCTTCTACTTATATCCTAATCTATATGATTGAAAAGAGATATAGAGATATGATAATCATATTGGCCATCTTAGTGCCAAAGGTTGCACAAAAACCTGTAGGTTTGTCAGGGCTAGCTTTTTTAGTTATGCTCCAATTTATAACTATAATATACTTGTGGAAAGCTTGAATCGCGATCTAGAAGTTCGCATAGCTTTAGCTATGCTAAACGACTTCTTAACCTCCAAAACCACTCGAGGCTCCAAAAAATAGTATTTAATATGTGTTGAATTCACCATCAACAAACTGGTTCATGGGTGCGTGTATTGCTTATTGTTACTCTACTTGTTTTTGGTTGATTCAAGATTGCTTGTGCGCCCACATGTTCCTACATCAATTGACCTTAAGCTAATCTCTAAGAGATATCTTCCACAAATCCTAAGGCATTTTAGCCTATTCCCACCAAACCTATCATCATGTATCTTAATCAGCTTGCATGTTTTTATAATGTCCTCGTCTTCTCAGATGGCTTATTTGACATGGGCTTACATGTATTGACCAATTCTGTAATTAAAGCCTCTTTCTTCCCCCATATTCTCCCCTCCATACTTTCCTTCTCCCCTCCATACATTCCTTCTCCCTAAAATTTTGGAGTTCCTCTCCAAACAGATTCCAAATTATAATGATTGAACTTATCATCCATGTGGCCTTCAAAATCCCATTCTAAAGCTTTCTTGGACACACAAATATCCACTACTTACTAGTTTTAGGCCAGCCCATCTTACTTATATTTTATTGAAAAACATTCCCCAGATCTCCAATGCCCTCTTACATGCAAAAATAGATGATCCTCATCATCCAAATTTTACTTGCATAAAGACTCAAGAATGAAGGGACAAGAAATTATATGTGGGTGATAGCATCATATGTTAATACTTTTCTTGACACTGCTAGCCATAAAAATTAATTTCCTTTCAAAGTTTGTGCCTACCACACATTCTTGGCTGGAAATTGCCTTACATTCCCTTCAAATTTTCGAAAGAATTCTTACATGCTTTTCTAACTAAAATGTCTTCTAATTTGGCCTTGTCTTGTATAAGTTGATCACTCCCTCTCACATTTGAAGGGGATTATTTTCAAAATATTTTCCGGGACTGGAGTTTTATCTGTTAGGAATATCCTAACTATTAGTGCTCCATTAGTATATTTGTGTAATTATTATTATTGTTATTATGAGTTGTTATAAACAAGTCATTAACAAAAATATACTATTAGCATTATATTGTTTGTAAGGTGGTTACTACTCACCTTACGAATATAGTATACGACATAGTTAGTTTCCTATATTCTAGGGAAACTACAGCCTATATATTAGGCTATTGTATTGTGTGAATTATATTGTAAATAAAATTGAAAATGGTTTATTCGTAAATTGTGTTTGTATTGATCTCTCTGCAACTCTGTTCCGCTCGACACATTAGCTCTAACAAAATGATGGGGCAATTCCAAATGCTTCCATTTCTCCTTCCTTTTAAATATATGAGATAGTTTTTAACCTTGTTACACCAAATATATACCTTTTGAACAAAAAGCTCTTTAGTCTTAACTGAAGGAGCTAACCCTATCCAGGAGCCGTATCTCCCTTTCTTACATACCATCTCAAATCCTCTTTCACTATATGGAAGAGGGTCCGATGTAAATAGCCTTTCAATTTCTTGTTTGTTCAAATACTTCCCTCTAACCACCATACTCCAAAGCATGACCATTTCATTATATGCTCTCCATAACATCTTTTCTCCCAAACATGTTTTTCAAACCTAAGCCCCCCATTCCATTTTGGTTTGCATAGCTTTTTCCATGCTCTTAGGTGAGTTCTTGTCCCCCCCCTTGGTCCCTTTCCACAATATGTTTTTGATAATCACGAGACGATTTCAACTATTTTACTTAGAAGTTGGAATAAAGACATCGTGTATATTGAAAATTTTTGTTGATGGAATTTAATTCATTGAATTATTCTTGCTAAGGCAATCCATTGTCCTTTCCATCTAGATAGTTTTGTTTGAATCTGGCCTACCACTCCCTTTAAACTTTGCTTCCTTACCTTCAGCATAGGCATTCCTAGGTAGATATTTGGTAGTCTAAAACTTTCAAACTCCATGATTCTTTCCTGAGCTTTTTTCGGTACATTAAAGAAAAAATATGGCTTCTCCTTGCTATTTTCTTGACTTCTTGTTGTTAGAAGATGTGGGAGAGAGAATGAAGGGAAACTAGAAGGCACACATTAGGATCCATGTGTTTGTCATCATATTAAGCATGAAAGAAGTTGTATATTAGTTGAGGAGGGTACAACCGAACACTAGTTATCTAGTTAGTAGATAACTAGTGGTTCATCAAGTGTCAATTAATAGATTTTAATACCCCTCTTAGTGACTAAACTGAGGACAGCATGTTTGTCCGAAATTTTACAAACACAATAGAACTATGAAGTTTGGACATTAAATCTATAGGTTGCTCCTTAGCTATTACTTTGCGATTTGCAGCAGTCCTCTCACATTTTGTTGTTGTTCAATGTATAAGCTTTGGTGAAGATATATGTCGAAAAACATAGCTAGCAACATAACGAAGATTTGGTCATGTGGATATAGGATATATCAGGTTGTCCACCAATTCTCCCTAGAGTGATTCATTAACCGATGATGAATCATTACAGGCTAATAACTTTAGCGTGACCTCCATAAGTCTGAAGTTAAAATCTCGGAGATGTTGATCAAAGATAATGTAACAAGCTTGTGGAGCTTGCTTAGGTCTATATAGGGACTCAATCAAAATGCACCCCCAAATGATCATGTTCAAGTACCCAAAAAATCTTCAAGCAACCAAGGAGACCTCCTTGTCCAAATCTTTGGAGAGAAGCAACTAAAATGTGACCATTTTTGTAGTATTTGTAAGAGTAAAAACCAACTCCGCAGTAGGAGAAACAACCATCCCCTCATTTGTTCCCTCTTGTTTTGAAAATCCTTTCGCAATAAGATGAGCCTTGTAGTCTTCTAAAGTACCATCAACTTTTCTTGTGATTTTTTCCACCCATTTGCATCTAACGGGTTATATTATTGGTGATTCAGGTTTCATAAAAAAGTTGGAAGCAAAATAAAAATACCCATGCTCTGCTAAAATAATCACCTCGTTCCTGTTCCTTTGAGCCAATGCCTTTGTTTGGATCGCTTTTCCTGCCATCTCACCATGAGTGGCTTTTCCTACATCTCACCATGTGCCTCATGTACATCCTTGATAGTGGAGTTAACAAGATCCCTAAACTTCTACTTCGGAACTCTACGAATCACACAATTTTAATGTTCTACTTTCAACTTTGGAAAATGATAGATTTGCTTGAAAATTAGAGTTTAGTGACTGATTATCTAGTGCTATAGAAAGGAAATTGCAGAGAATAGGAAAGAATTCAAATCCAGACACAACACACTTCTTATCCACAGAAATCCCCAATGGAGGCAAATCCACACTTTTTCTTCCCCTTTTTATTGGTCAATTATAGACAATTACAGATTACAAGAAGTAGAAAATGGAGACAACAATGTAACCTCTCCTTCCCTATGATTGCTTTCTTTGTTTCTACCCCTTGCTCCTACAATTCCACTCCAGCACTGAAGATATCTCCTATCCCTTCTACTGCTTCACTTACTCTCATTAAACTTATACCTTTGCTCTTTGATATCTTTGGATCTCCGAATGCCCATTCTCTTGCTCCTGCCATGAATTTATAGGCCTTCCCATGTCCTCCTGTGCACTGGAGGATGTGAAAGGGCATGGAAGGGAAGAGACACAACCATCTCTTCGAATTCTGGAACTGTTCGTTCCTAATTTTATTTTTTTCCGTCAAAAGTGTCAAGACCGCTGCCCTGTGTAGACCGGCGGTTTCAGGACCGCCTCCCAGGTTGGACAGCGACGGTGTTTGTAACTGCCACTCTGTTCAGAGCGGCGGTTCTGTTAAAAAGTTGATAGAACCTCCTTTTTCCTTATTTTTCTTCACTTTCTTCAATTCTCCTTCTTGGTGTTGATGGAATTGATGAAGTGGTGTGTTTTTTCTGGATCCCTATGGATCAATTACCATCCACAACTCTTTGAATGGTTTTTTTGCCACCTTACCATCATCTCCTATACATATTGTACTGCATTTCATTGCGCATCAAACACTTTTCACATGATGGAACCGATTTTTACGGTGATACTCCCTTCATCAACTAGTGCATGTATGTCAACCGGACCAACCCTCAACAAGTTTATGGGGAATGTCATCCTTCAACACATCCTAAATGGGGGAGTCTCCCTCCACGAATGCTTTTAAGTTGACTATTCCATAAAGTGCAAAAAGCCTATACTGGCCACCTTTCCCAACTTCTAGATTTTATTATTCAATAATAATGGAGGAACAACAACCTGATAAATACAGGATTAACCCAACAACGGATCTCCTTTTCACTTCTCAAATGCATTGAATAATTAACACAATCAAAATTAATTCAACTGTTCAATCTCCAACACGAGACTACCTTATTTAAAGGTTGGATGATTCAGCAACAACCTTTGGTTAACCATTTCACTCTTAACTACAATTAATTATTCTAATTGTTTATAACTTTATAAAAGTTATTTATAACTTATAAAATAAGTTATATAGTAAGTTTATAAAGCAAACTTAGTTTTGGAGTCAGTTTTAATATGGTGGCCATGTGAATGTGTCCCCACAAATATTATTGCTCTAACAGCCCCCCTTAATGTTTAGTGGGAATACATGCCAAAGTCAAATTTTTTATACAAAAGGAATTACAATTTTAGGATGATTTTAGGCTAGCATGTCTACATGGATAATTTAATAGAAATATCTCAAGTTCCTCTTGGATAAATGCATCGATGAAGTCTTAAATGAGTTTTTGGAGCCTTTTATAAAACAATGAATCTCCATAACACAATGCTTCGTTGGGTCACAAGTAACTCATATAGGGGATGTTTACAAAATCACATAGAGTGGTTTTTTCAAAGCCTTTTTACAATATAGAAGTATAGAAACAATAGATACAAAAAGATTGTTAGGAGGTGGCATTATTATGCACACTCAATGGAAACTCTGAAAGGTCAAACATTGCTTGAAAATTGCAAAACTTCACAACACAGAGGCTTAGTGAATGATACATTCTGCAATTTGATCTTCAGTAGGACAAATCTAGAGGTCAATAACACCATTGCGGAATTTCTCTCAAATGAAATGCATTTGAATCTTGATATGCTTTGTTCTTTGATGCTGCAACTAAATTGTTTACAAGATTTATACAACTCTGGTGTCACATAGGTGGAGTCCTTCCTTTGACATCTTATATGGAGTTCTTCCAACAGTCTTTTCAACCACATGTGTTTCTTTAGTTGCTTCCATAGCACTTTAAGAGGACTCAACTTTAGTAGAAGAGATAGACACTGTTGGTTGCTTCTTGCTGCTCCAAGTGATGCTACTTGACCAAACTTGAAAGCATATTAAAATGTAGATTTTCTCTCACATCATCAACATGGTTAGAATCACAATAACCATATAAGTGAGCATTATTAGAACAAAAATGATATAAACGGTAAACCATAATTGATTATATCTTTCATACGTCTTAAAATGCTTTTAGTTAATTTCCAATGATCTTTATATGGATCCTACATAAATTGAGAAGCAATATGTACTGCATAAAGAATATCAGGCCTTGTAATAGTTCGATTAAACTGCCAACTAGTTGCTTGTGTAAGGTAAGGTTTGTTTTGACACATGTGGGTGTGGGATCAAGTTTTATACCAACTTCAATAGGAATAGCTACATCTTTACAATCAATCATGTTAAATTTTTTAAGCAATTTAGAAGCATATTGAGATTGAGAAACAACAATAGAGTTCCTATCTTGGAAAACATCCATGCCTAAGAAATGATGAAGTAGGCCTAAATCAGTCATTTCCCAAACTATTGTTTTAATGTAGCTTGCACCAATTTTAAGAATTAAACTATTTTGACTATTTGGTAATAAGAAGATCATCATCATATATAACAATTAGAATAATGATTATATTCAAATTTGACAAATAAATCATTATCAGAAGAGGAGTTAGAAAAACAATATCTTTGTAAATACTATTATTTTAGCATACCAAGCTTGAGGAGCTTTCTTTAAACCATACAAAGATTTTTTTATTTGTACAACTATTTTCACATTATCTTTTCTAGGTTGTTTCCTAGCAATAGGTCGAGTCATATAGATTTCCTGCTTTAAGATTACCATTCAGAATGTATTTTTCATGTCCATTTGGAGGATTACCCAACCATAATCTTGCAAGAACAACTAGAGCTAGGAAAATCCTAACTGTGCTCATTTTTGCTATAAGAGAAAATGTTTCTATAAAGTCCATCCCGAGTTTCTTAGTAAACCCACAAGCCAATAACCTAACCTTAAATTTATCAATTCCGTTGAAACTCATATTTTGACATAGGAGGGACTAATTCCCACGTTTGATTTTAATAAGACATGTTGTACTCGGATTTAATGGATTCTATCCATCTTTCATCATGGTTTGCCTCTTCGAAATATTGGGATTCACACTCATATAATGTCATTAGCACATGGTAAGTGTGTTAACTTCTAGTCATTTTTATGAGCGTATCAAGACATGAAGAACTTGAATTAGGGATTGATCCCATTTATTTTAAGAACAAACTATCCTATTGGGAGATCTCCCCCTCAACCTTAGGAATGGAAGACTGGAATAGGATCAAAAATGGAAAGTAATAGATACTTAAGATGATTCTTCATCTAGAGACACAAAAGATGGTTCAAATGAGGTTAGAGATTTTTTTTTCAAGGACTTGTACGTTCCTATTTTCAATGATCTCATGTTTAGGTAAGATCATTCACCTGTAATCCTTTTGTTCATCCTCCATAGCCAACAAAATTGCAAGAATAGGAAGTAGGATCAAAATTTTTCCTTTTAACTTTAGGAATGAAAATAGACACGGGACTACCAAATAATTTCAGATGGGAAACATTTGGTTTCTTGTTTGTCCACATTTTTGTAGTGGTGGTTTGATGCAGAGCTTTTATAAGAACCCTATTTAAGATATGGACAACCGTTTTCATTGTTTCAGCCCACAAAAACTAATGGACTTGAGTAGAGTGAATTATCGTTGTGGTCATTTCTAAAATAGTCCTGTTTATCCTTTCTACGATCCCATTTTGTTGTGGAGAGTAATGATTGGTAACTCATTGAATTCCACAGGAGACAATAATGTATCAAACTCTGTATTATTAACATATTCCCCTCCATTGTCACTTCATCAATCTCTTGATTTTTAGGTTATAAGTGTTTTAAACTACGGCTTTAAATTCTTTGAATTTTACAAATGCATTAGACTGTCTTAATATAAAATGTCCAGCTCATCCTAGTGTGGTTGTGGTGTCCCCAGATTTCACTCTGAAATTTGAGACTACCCCATGTTAAATTTTTTTCGTTCTTTTAAAATAACGGGTCTTTTTGTGTTTTTATTGCTAGAAGATGTCTGTATTACGTTAAGATATTACGAGTGAATCATATGAGCCAATTTCGACAAATACCCAAATGCCGAAACTCATTTTATCCCTCCGCCAAGTTTTGTCTGCGGGAAATTTTTATTTAATTATTTATTAAATAAATAATGCCCCGTTTGAAGTAAATTGTGCTCCGGTTGAATCCTTGTTGAAGTTTTGCATGCCAGTATTCACTCATCTCAATAGGGTTTTCACCAGGAATGAATTCAAGGCTTTGTCTGTGACTTCTGGCAACGTTTTTCGCTTTTATTTATTTCTTTTGCATTTTTCTCTGGTTTTCTCCGCAGTTTCTCTGTGAAATTCCCCTAGGTCTGCTCCTTGTCCAGTATAGTCTGTTTAATTGCTTGGAGCATCTGGAGATCTTTTACTACCACTGCACCAGAAGGAATCAGCCTCAGAATGCAAACTTCTGACCAAAAAAGATGAAGTCATGCACAAAAAGCCTCTCCCAGGCAAGTCGCACTTTTTGGAATGAATGAGTTTAAGCTGCAATGGGATTTTTGGTAGTGGCAGGCAGGCGGGAATTTCTTACCTGCCTTGCAGGGTACTTTTTCCCATGAAGTCAAAGTCACTTAAGCTGCGATGGGAAAATTAGAGGCGGCAGGCAGGCGGGAATTTCTTACCTACCTTGCAGGGTGAAAATTCCCATTATAAAATAAAGAAAAAATCACTTAAAGCACTGATGAGAATTTTCTGCCTGCATCCAATAGGAAAATTAGAGTGGCAGGCAGGTGGGAATTTCTTACTAAGGGTACTTTTCCCACCAAAGTGAATTCACCTATGCAAGTCAGAACACTTTATGCCTTGGGCTAATTTTAATGCAAGTCGCACTTTGTGGGAGAAGTTTTAATTTAATAATGGGAATTTTGGCAGTGATTAAGTAATCAGACTTAAGTGGGAATTTCTTACCTGCCTTGCAGGATAAAAATTCCCATTATGGAAGTCAAACAACTTAGTGAAAGAAGGGATTTTTGGAGCTGCAGTGCAGGGTAAAAATTCCCATCAGAAGTTGACTTCTTATTTTTAGAAATCACCCTTGCCAAAAAGTGCGACCCACCTTGGGGATTAAACAATGCATTTAATAATATTTATTAATGGCTTTATTCACCCAATTTTGGTGCCATAAATAGAAAAAGTCAAATAAAGTCAAGAGCCAAAGAGAAGTGAAGGATGCATGCTAAAAATAAATAAAATAAATTTATTTAAAAGCAGCCAACAACATGCATAATTGGGCGCCCAATTTGGGTGAATAAACATGATTTTTTATTAATTAAATTGCCAGAAATAGGAAGGGCGATTATTAAAAATAATATGTTGAGGGTTATATAAGTATGGGCTACCATAATGAAGAAGCAATTAATTCTTTTTGCTAAGGATTGTAGCCCAGACATGTTTTGGCGCCAAAGGAAGGAGGAATTTTGCATTAAAAGTGTTTTTTCATTGCCGGGAAGCTTCAAGGTTTGGCGCCTAGGGTTGGAATGGCTTGATTCTTGCTATGATAATTATCTGCATGTTGGTATAAGTGCCCTGGTGAATTAAATAATATTTTTTCTTACTTTGCATGCAAGCATAACCTCAGATTTTAGGACAACAGGCTTCATATGCAGATTTTTGGTGACAAAAATCAAGTATTCATGCTCTGGACTTCATCTTTGTCTGAATTAATTGCAGGTATTGATCACAGGTGCTCATATAGGTGAAAAGGGAGTTCAAATCAATGTCAGGTACATTGAATATATCTTCCGAATCTGAAGAAATTGCCAGATCTGCACAAATTGATCCAATTACAAAGAATTCCGGCAGAATTAAAAGAAAAAGAGATTGCTCAGACAAAGATTGTTCCAGCCATGATGAAGCATGATGAAAGAAAAGGATCAGTAGAATCATGCATAGCTTCCAGATTTGCTAAAGTCAATGATACAGACATAGGCCCTGAACCTATCACCGATTTAATTGACAAATCCAGATCTCATAATTGCAAAGGCTTCTGGGAAAAAAATTCATCCTCTTGTTTCTAACGTAGCCCATGTAGAAGTCAGTGCATGGAAAATTCCTTCCAGGATCTTGTGCATGTGCTCCCAATCTTCCAGTTGAAGCCTTCATTGAATTTACTTGTACTTTCCTTCACCCGGAGTGCTTTCCAGAATTTTTAATTGCTCATATGCAATTAAAAATAAAAATGATGAGTTTTGTCTGAATTATTTACGGCAAACATTGCACTGATGCATGTACTGAAGAAGAACTGCAAAAGCTTCAAGGATAAAGGGAAGACAAGTCAAAGGCAATACCCGCAAGCAAATCACAGTCAGATCCAGCTGCTTCCAGATCCAGTTTGGTGAGAATCAAAGGCAAAAGAGTCAACTGCATGCAGAATATGGAAAAAGAACAAGACTGCAAGGGTTGCATCTTTCTTTTATTTCTTTTCCTCTTTCTTTTATTTTCTCCGACAAAGTAATTGAGCGATCAATTAAATTATAAAACTTAAGTGATTGGTTTAAAAGTCCATTACTTGAAGAAGTCAACTTACTTGGAAATAGGTGGCAGACATGCAAAATAGAAGGTTCTATTTTTCAGTTATAAATCATGCATGTCATGCAAAGAGGAATTCCAGGAGGAAGATTGCCAGTTGTTTCCCTTTTCATATCTTCCACATGTGTCAATTCATTTAAAAGCTTCCTATTTGTAATTTCCCTTTATACACTATAAATAGAGGAAGAACCTACGGGTTAAAGGATCAGAATTTGTAATCAGCATTCTTGTGTTCTAGACTTTGAGCTGAAACCTTGATAGCTTTTTGCAAGCAAAGGAATAGAGAAGAGATTTCCGGAGAACTTTGTGTCAACGGTGCATTTTGTCTTCTATTTTTTCTAGATCTATTCATAAACTTTGTGTTATTTTAGATCTAGATCTGAAAGTTTCCTTTGCTTATGAATTCTGTGTGTTAATGATCTATTTGTTTTAATCTATGTGCATGCAATCAACTCTGTAAACTATTGATTGGGTTGCACATCTTCCTCCTTTCTTCCCGTTTCCTATTATTTTCCTTCTTCTGCAGATATTTCCTTTCTTTTACAGCTGCTTACTTGCTGCAGAACTGTACTAGCTATGGTTCATGAGCTATATAGTTAAAGTAATACCAACAAATAGATACTAGGAAATATTTTATTGACAAAATCTTACACGGGAGCCTCACCGGTAAATGAGGGAGATTTATCTCATGACTGCCTAGGTTTTCAGCTATGCAGAAAATCTAGCCAACACTCCATCCAATATTGGAAAAAAATATGTAACGTAACCGTATGAAAGTTTACAGTTGAGGCACAAGATTGGGAATAGTCTAGTGAGGCCTTAGGATATAGGAAGAACTTCAAGTAGCTCCACATCATGATGTCCAATTTAATTTAATCCTCAACAGCTGACCAGCTCAAATCTATAGTGCAACTATTTTTTCACTGCAAACAACGATAGTGTGACTCCAGTTGTCAATGGTCGGTCACTCAAGGCAGCAAAATATGTCACAATGGTTTGACATAGAGAGGATCGATTATTCCATCGAATACCATCATGTCGAAGATCATTCAGTGAACTATCAAAAATCATAACCCCTATGATGATTACTTCACACTTATCTGTCCCATTCAATGTGCCACATTTTACCGGGTGCTTAAAGATCATAAATTCATGGTGGCTGTTTTCCAGTCTGATGAGGACTATCTTTTCGCAGGTTATGGAAGTTGTTTTCTGGTCATTAGCAAAACCATTTAGTAGTGATTATTTTTAACACTGCATGTCCAAAACAGCCTATACAGATAATTATGAAGGAGTTTCACTACGAGTTTGAAGATCCAAATTGATTTCAAGGGGATTCCATCAATGAGAATTCGTTTGTATAAGTTCATCAGGGGGCAACATGGCTTCTAACAATTCTCTCTCTCTTCTCTATCATACAATGTACGCTTCCTCTGCAATCTTTCTCAATGCTCTAAATTTAGTGAAGGGTTTCTTTCACTTTTGGCCTTGGATGGCTCATGCTATGTGATTCTAACAAATAAGTCTACCTTCATCTTAGTCAACATTGAATAGGGCTCTAAACTGAGAGCGACCTTATCAAGAAAACTAGCCAAACTTTGGCCACAGAGAGTTGCTTGAAATTCAGTGTGAGTTGACATAGGATAACAAGGCAAATGGGGGTAGATCCCAATTCATTTGCTAATTATTATCATAATGCAAGTAGGAATCTTATCATGAGTTAGCTTTTCCAAATGGTTGTGATTGAATTCCCTTGTCAAACTCAATACGACGTTGAGGAGAACAAAGGACTATAGCTAAGTTATTGTACCCCTCATCAACAATACTTGCAAATTATCCAATGTGCATTTACCCACTTTGCCTTTTCCTTGTTATGGTGTGTTGTGACCTTCTACTTCCACATTGCTTCATGACACTATGGCTTCCCAACTTTGCTTTGCACGAGTACCCTCTGCATTAGTCTTTGTATCGCATTCAACAGTGCATATGCTGCTGAATTTCTCAACAAAATATTTTGCACCTCTATGTACACTTCTCTCACTTAGCATTTTCAAAAAGCTTTTGTAAACAAAATTGTGCACCACATGACATTTGCACACTTTAAATTCTGACTCTGGCAATTTTTGCACGTTTGTTTCCATCTTAAGAACTTAGATTTCCTGGCCATAGGTTTCAAATTTATACCTACGCTTGACTCCCCCAACCACCCTTATAGTATTGGTAGTTCACACGATTACCTCATACACAGAGATTTCCCTACAAAGCCTCCTTATTTTTACAAGTGAACACACACTTGCATACACCTCGTTTTTTCATCGCATTCTTGGGAAATAATGATTGCAATCCAGTATTTCCGGTTACATTTTGAACTTAGATCACTTAAAGCAGAGCTTGAGTTTACTCCCGTCGAAAACTGCACTGGAAGCATCTTGAAGTTTTTAATCAATTGGTAGAACTAACCATGTGTCGGTTGCTCAGAAAGATTTTTTTACATATGATCTCGACCATCTTATGTAATGTCCCCTTCTCAAAACTAGTTCACCAAGAGGACCCTTAACATATCCAATTATTTCTTGCAGACTAAAGGGGTAGATCAAAAGGGAAAAAAGGAAATAATATAACTACAGCTTAAAGCAAAAAGTAATATCATGAAAGGGCAACTTATGTTCTTATTATTACTTTAAAAATCAAAGGGGACTCCCTTTTAAGTGATATTAGCGCTAAAATAGAAAATAAGATTCGCTTTATTAATTAAAGTGTAATAGTCCCACATGGAGTGCCCCACTTGGAAAATAGAGACAGAAAAGTATAAAAGAAGGTGAGAGGATTCGTTTAGGGCCAACTCTTGTCATTCAATCATTTCACTTGGAGAGTTTGAGCTTGTTGCTTCAACTTTTTGCTATTGAGGACAAAAACCCTCATTAGTAATCAGATTTTGGGGACAAAAACCTTCAATTTCTCTTGGGTGGTCTCATACACGAGATCACATTTGAGCTAAAGGTGAGATATTCACTACAGCATAACTGCAGATTTTAAGAGCTAAGGCACAATTTCAAGGTGATTTCGGAGATTAGTGCAGCAGGGCATCATTTGCATGAACAGATTTTCAGATTTTCTTATGCTGAAACAGTCACCAATCAGCTGAGATTTGCTTGGGACAGTGTTTTGGGCAGTTTTTACACATTTCCAGGGTTGGGCGAATGGCATAAGGAGGGTGAACAAACCATATAGGAGACTCATTTCAGCTGTGACAAGGGTGTTTTCTGGTGCTAGGGCTTGCACAAAACCTAAATCCGCCCTAGGGAATCATTTCCAGTTTACCAATCTTCATCTTTTGTAATAAACAAGTCAACTGTTATTTGTCTTTCATTCCTAGCTGCAAAATATTAAAAAATAACTTCAGATCTTGGTGAAAAAATTATTTTTTGCATGTAGATGTGCCAAAAAGGGTTTCTAAACGTTTTGGGCCTTCAAGGTGTTGTTGCTTTGTGGTTATTTTATGAATAAAGGAAGATTTCAGATTGTTGTATATTATTTTATTGGTAAGGGTTTTAAATTAGAATTAGATTATTGTCATAATTTTGGATAAGGATTTGTGTGGATTTCCAGATTTTAATTATGTGTGCCTTAAGGGGATATTACAGTAGTATCAAAGCATTGATTTTTCAAGCCTGTGAAGATAGGTCAGATTTGAACCACAAAAGTGAAGAAAGGCTCAAGTATTATCAAAGAAATACTCTAGCGAAAAACACCATGGGAGACCAGGAACAAAAACCCCATCCTTGTACTAGTGAGATGGTTACTTGTAGAAGTTGATGATACGGACATCAAAGAGAGATGGAACAAAGCTTTCAAAGAACTATGAGGCCTATCTATGTTAGAATTACTTTTAATTAATACAAGGGAGCTCCTATGTTCAAAAGGAATCTAGGAGAGGTAATGCAGCTCTAGCCAATGAACAAGCTTCAATCAACCCTCCTTTGTTACAAGAACTTTTAGAGCCTCTTATCAGGATTTGCAAAGGGAAGAAGAAGATCCATTTCTTGAGGGGTTGGTTTGTATATACAATCTCAAGACTTATCATGAGGAGGATGATATGGAACATGTTCACTAATAAAGTGTAATAGTCCCACAGGAGCACGCCACTTGGAACAATACTCTAGGCACAGAAAGGTATAAAAGGAGGTGAGGGGGTGGATTTAGGGACACGTTCTTGTCATTCTGTCATTTCACTTAGAGAGTTTTAGCATTGTTGCTATCAACTTTCAGCTTGGATTAAGGATTGAAAACCTTTGATTAGTAATTCAGATTTTGGGGACAAAAAAAACCCTCAAATTTTCTTGGGTGGTCTCGTATGGAGATTCACATTTGAGCTATAGGTCAGATTATTTATAGCTTAAAAGCAGATTTTCAGAGCTCAAAAGCAGATTTTCAGAGCTAGGACACAGTTGTTAGGGTGATTTCAAATACTGGCAACTAGGGCATCATCTGCAAATCAGCTTAGTTAGAGTTTCTTAAAAAGCTGGTCACCAATCAGCTGAGATTTTCCTAGGAAGAGGTGTTTTCGGCAGTTTGCACACATTTATGGAGTTGGGTGAATTATTAGCTCTAAGGAGGCTGAACAAACCATATAGGACGGCCATTTCAGCTGCAACAGAAACAAATGTTCTGGTGCTAGAGGCTCGCACCAATCCTAAATCTGCCCTAGGGCATACATTTCCAGCTTACCAGGCATCTTCATCTTTAGTAATTGAATTGTTAGCAATGTTCTAGGTTTTTATCTTTCATTCCCAGCAGCATCCTATACCATAGTTTACACTTGCCCACCCATCTTGGTGAAATGAAATCTATCAAGTTGCAAGTATGGTGCCAAATGACCGGTTGTCTAAATGTTTTGCAGCCTTCTCGGTATTGTTGCTAATGTGCACTGTTTGAATGTAAAGAGGTGAATTTGACAGCAATGGCTATTAAGGTTCCTTATTTATTGCCCCATTAAGTGGATTATCTTTCAATGGATACAGAAACTCCCAATGATTGATCATCATAAATCCAGTTATGGGATAAGGATTTGTGTGGATCTTCCAAATTTTCTGAGTAAAGATATGTTCCCTAATGCTATAATTATGGGTTCTTCTACTTTGTAACTTTCCAAGGGTGATTCGTGTAGTGCAATAAAGGTGATTTTATTTGAACATAACCACTCTCACCAAAAATCTTCACAGCTTGATATGACTATCATACCACACAGACCTATTTTCAGTCAATCACTAGCAAGTGAACATCTACTGATTGTCTAGTTTCTTTAATAGTCCAGTTAGGTGTAGTCTCGTAGTTCGATACATGCCATTTTCTTCAATGAAATGCCATCGAAGTGTACAACTTGAATGGACAACATGAAGAAACTCTATCGTTGTTGTAAAGTATCATCCTTGCCCACAAACACCGAGTGCATTTGGAAATCTGCTAATTTAACCTTGTTAGGCCATTAGAAATGCAAAATTAGAAACATACTTAAGACCCAATCATCACTGATGCTTGTGTACAACATCGCAAAGCTTCAGCTAAGCATCAAACCCGAAGATTTTATTGACAAGGCTAACTTTGGTCACAGAATAATTGCCTTAGGGAAATATAAAGTACATTTGATTTTGAACCCCCATTGTATTATTGTGTTCGTAAATTTAACATCTTTTCTTTTAAGAAATGTCATACTCGCGGACTGTTGTAAGGCTCTAGTGGATCTATAATTACTAATCATGTGTTGTCCATGTAGTATAGGGTTTCTGTCTGCTAGTTCACTGATACTATTGTGTTAAAACAAGTTGTTGCAAAGACCTTGTGAGATGCATGTTGTATGCAATTATAGTATTACTGGCAGACCACTTGTAGTCTAGGCCATCTTAAATTAAGGTGTCTCGATCCGCTTCTATCCTTGATCTTGTCAACCTATTCGACACAATGTCTCACTCACCCTCATGCAAAGTTTAGGTCTGGCCACAACTTTGGAGTTAGCATTTAGATCTTGTGACTAGTCATTGTCTCCTTTTTCATACTGGTGTCCTCTGTACGAGGTGGAGTGTCATGGTATTCAGTTTGAGTACTCCCTGATGTTCGTTGTTCCACCACTCAGTCTATTTTAACACTTTGTTGCTCTACAAGGATCTTTGTGTGCCAACTGAGCCTTTAATGAAATGGTAAGGCATCCCTGTACCAATAATTTCATTTTTTGCTCCAATCAATTCTCCTTAGAATGCTCCAAATGCTTATTAATATCAAGACTTCATTAGTTAGTTAACATGAGTGACTATGGTAACTAGTAATCTGGTTGTAACTATATCAACCGTTTCGTAACTACATCATTTGAATAATAAATAGATGGACAGACACAATCTCCAAACTGTGTGCAATTCACCTTCTTCTTTATTCTTTCTCTCTCCGCATATTCTAACATTGGTATCAGAGCCACGCTAGAAAAACAAAGAGAGAGGGGAAGACAAATGTTTTCGTGTCCGTCCCACTAGGGCACGCAGGCTGAATCGAAGGAAGTTCGTGAAGATTTTCAGCTTACAGTCAAAAATCGAAGGGCATGTTCTGAGTTCACATTTTCGTGAGGGTAGAAAACAAAGTTGCGAATCACGAGTACCAGTTAGGAGACGAAATACCAGTCATGCATTGCAAACATGAGTTGTGCAAGGAGCAAATCGACTAAGTTGCGAATCAGGAGAATATACAAAGTCACGAGCAGGAGCAAACAAAGTCGCGAATCAGGAAGCATAGCAAAGTCGTGTTTTTTTCAAATTTCACAATTCTGAAGTACGTCGATTAGGGCTTTTGTGAAGCATTTTTTCAGCCACAAAAAGTCGCATGATTTCAAGATTGCCAATATACGGTTGCGAGGAAAGTCGTGATTCCAAAAGTTTTGACAATTGCGATTTACGACTAATATAGTACATTATTGCAGTAAAAAAATAGGGCACGTAAAAACACAACCATTTCCACCCATTTCCGTAGCAGAGACAAAAGTCGTGGAAGGGATATTAACAGAGCTAAAGAAGTCGTGGAAGGGCATGCTATTAGGAAGAACCACAAAATCGCGGTTTTTATGCACGAAATTGCCACAAAATAATCATGAATTGCAGCTATACAAAAGCACGTTAAACTAGTCGTCAGGGCAGAGCTGCAGAGGAAATCCGCTATTTAATTTACTTGTCTCAGTAACTACGCAATATTATTTATTTTATTTTATCTAAAGTATGGAAATTCCCGTAGAAAAATATTCTGGTCTAAATTTTCATACATGGAGAGTGAAAATACAAATGCAACTTATGAATAAAAATTTGTGGGGCATTGTAAATGGGAAAGAGACATCACCTACCGATGCATCGAAATTGTTAGAATGGCAAAGCAGAGATGATAGAGCAAAAACTATTATTGGCCTTGCTCTCTCTGACTCTGAACTTCATCATGTAGACCTAGACAAATCATCAAAGGAAATTTGGGATACTCTAAATAAATTATTTGGAGCGAAAGCAGTCAATGCCAAATTTTCCCTAAAACTTAAGTTATATAGGTTCAAAATGGATGACGAAGTCTCTATGTCAAGCCACATCAATAATCTAAGGTCCTTGATCAGACAACTAGTAGAAGTGAAAGCTGCAATTGAGGACGAAGATGCCAAAGCTATCTTATTAAATAGTTTGTCTTCAAAATATAGCTATGTAGTTTTTACCCTCAGTCAAATTCAATCTCAATCTCTGGATGATATGATAGCAACTCTTCTAGCTGAGGAAAAACGAACTACAGAGGATGCAGAAGGTCATTCCCAGCAAGAAAGTGCATTCTATTCTAGAACCAGAAAATATCATAGAAGATCAGATAAGTCGGAGATTGAATGTCATTATTGTAAGAAAAGAGGTCACACAGCATGGGATTGTCGTGTTCGAGCCAATGATGTGCTCAAGGGTAAAGTCATATCAAATACAACCAATATAGCCATGGTTGAAGACCCACCAGATGCAGAAGGTAGTGAGGACAGTGACGAATACGTGCTATAAAGATGCTCTAAACTTTGAAGGCAAGAAAGGATACAGGGTAGATGAAGCTCAGTATGGATGGTTGCTTAGATAATTCGAGAGACTGCGGATCTTGGGAATTATACCCTCACGAGGGTCATAAGACAACTTGATGGAGCTTGTGGATGGCTCAGTATGGATGGTTGTCCAATAATTCGGGAGATTTGTGATTCGGGAGTTCGGGGAGGTGGAATCTGGGAACTTGGGAATTCAGCTCGGGAGCTACACTTTTACGAAGGTCATGAAGCAACTTGATGGAGCCCTATCCTATCATAGCATTGCTTTCAAAGTGAAAGTGTTTGAAGATGGCGTTCTGTTTTGTTATCTGTTTTGTTAGATTGTTTGTTTTTGAGTTATGTAGGGTTAGTCTTAAGAGGGGGTGTAGGAATAGATGAATAAGACTTCCCCTTTTATAATTGTTTTGTATGGTTATGCGGTTGTAACCGCTAACTAATTTTGTAACCGTCTTTGCATAATAAATACCCGGACACAACCCATTTGTACAGTGTGTATTCCGGTTTTCTCTTCAATCATTCTTTACACATTTATTTGGTTTATTCTCTCTCACTGCAAATTCTAACAGTGTTGGTTGCTTGTAACCATGCAAAGTTGTCTTGAATCTTTCAATTTTCTATTGCCGTGGGAAGACATTGTCAGCCATCCATGATGTATGGATAATGATTGGTTTTGCTATGTGTATACCTATTACTTTGCCACTGTTGAAGAAACACAGGCTACTTTATATATATACTTTGACATTACAGTGGGTCAGGATGTTTTGGCCTCATGCTTACAAGGTAAGGCAAATAATTTATTTTATGCCTAAGTAAATGGTTAGGATGATTCGTCCTCATGCTTATGAGGTGAGGTAAATGACTTAATTTATGCAAAGTAAATGGTTGGATCTCTTGCTAACTTGGTTATGTGTAAAAGCATGTGTTGAAAGTGTATTGCATGGGACACTCTATATATTGTGAATCTTCTGGTGCATTGCATTTCTCAATCTTACTTGGTCTTTGCATAACATGAAAGAGTGGTCTTTTTTATGATTACTCTGCAGGAAGGTTTGTCTTATCCTATTGGGTTTGGATAAAACTAGGAGTTCCCATTGGTTTGGATTAGAAGGATTTAAATCAGAACCATGTCTATAGATACAGGAATTATCTAAGCTTTGCAAATGTTTAAAGTCTGGTGACATCATATTTGCTTACCCCCATCAAGAGGGTTCGTCTTATCCAATTAGGTATGGATGATTTATAAGGTTAGAATCTTTAAACCAGAAAATCCTCTCTAAAATCTTAGTTTTTAGCTTGTTGCTCAAAGCAAAGGGTAAAAATAACATTATAGTGTTAGGGCCACGGATAGGCTTAGCAGTTGGCCATTGGAGATGAGGATTGATTTTAATAGAAGCTAAAAGGGCCATACCAGATTCTGGTTGCAAGATTTGATGCACACAATGTTAGTGGCATTTAAGGTATTGATAGCAGAACCAATGAAATATGCAGTGAGACCTCACATGGCCCTTGTACCCCCTCTGGGTGAGATTTGGATCGAAGTGAGAATGGCATTCCAGGGGGGAACTGCCTTCATTAATAATTTAATTTTTATAAGTGAAGACAAGTTGTTTCTTGAGAGCTTAATACTGCCTACAGAGAAAGCTAACCGATTCTGAGTTGAACGGGTGGTTTTCAAAGAATCATCTTATCAATACAACTCTTACAGGATACAAATTTAAAACACAATGTATAAACAGGGCACTGGGAAAATGTAATACTCTTAATTTCTTAAAAATTCATTACCATTACATACATTCAGACTGTTCTTCTAACAAGTTTCTATTGAAATCGCTACACAAAACAAGTTCACTCCTTTTCTAAAACCTGCGTCTATGGACTGAAATCTATGCTTCTTCCATCCCCAAGATTGATTCCCCCTTCTTTTGTTTTCCTAGTTTCTGCTTACAGAGACATGTCTTGAGCAGATCATGTCTTCCACTTACTAGAGTAATTTAATCAGGTCTGGCTTTCCCACAACAACAGTGCACAAGCCTAACCAATTCATTTTTTCTCCACATATTCTGGAGGAAGTGGGCAAAGTGGTCTACTATGGCTCCCCATCCTACTCCCCTTCTCTCTACAGATCCTGCTCAAAATGTAAATGGTAGCTTTGCGCCTGCTTTATCCTCCCTTTGCTATGCAAATGTCTGAACCTCCTGGTTTGGTCTTCCTATAGCTCAATAATGCAACTTCTGTGATCCAAGAGTTGTAGGAATCTGGAAGATCTTTGGATTTTATAATCTGGAAGATCTTTGCATTTTATGAACTGGAAGGTCTTTCCATTTTACAAAATACATTGGAAACCTCTTGCCTCTTGTAGCTGCCAACTAGGTGTGTTGAGGACTCGTTCAATCTGCTCCATTTCTTTTTAGATATTTGCTTAGTCCAATTCTGTGTCTCAAAGCCAGCTAGGACATTTTCATTTTATCCTCGAAATGGTTACAAGTATGCCACATGAAAGACTGGACTAATGTCTAGATCTCTTGGCAAGTAGATTGCATAGGCACTCTCATTACTCCTCTCGAGGATCTTTCATGGCATCAGTTTGTGATGTGTTTTCTTTGGAGAGCTTGCCTTAAGCAGATAAAGTATAATAACGCGGTCTTCAGCTTTGAAGACGCTTCCCCCGCAATTTAAGTTTTCTTATTTTGTATTCATCAATGGTATTTAACCGTATTTGTTTAACTTCTTGTTGGACTACATAGAGATTTTGCACGATAACTTCTGCATTCTATTCTGATATCACAGATCAAACAAGTAACTATTCCCTTCGAGATTTTGACTACAAACAATTTGAAAAGGCGATCTACCTGTGATCAATTAATACTGAAATTATAAGCAAATTCAGCCGGTGCTAGGGTTTTTACCAACAAGACTTTGAAGCAGATTTCCAAGGCTTGTATTTTCAGTCTCGCCATTGGTTTGTGGATGGTACTCTGAGCTATACTGTAATTTGCAATCTAACCTTCTCTAGCACTCGTTCAATCTGCTCCATTTCTTCTTTAGATATTTGCTTAGTCCAATTCTGTGTCTCAAAGCCAGCTGGGACTTTTTCATTTTATCTGCGGAATGGTTACAAGTATGCCGCATGAAAGACTGGACTGATGTCCAGATCTCTTGGCAAGTAGATTGCATAGGCATTCTCATTAATCCTCTCGAGGATCTTTCATGGCATCAGTTTGTGATGGGTTTTCTTTGGAGAGCTTGGCTTAAGCAGATAAAGCATGATAACTTGGTCTTCAGCTTCAAAGACTCTTTCCCTGCAATTTAAGTTTTCTTATTTTGTATTCATCAATGGTATTTAATTGTATTTGTTTAACTTCTTGTTGGACTTCATAGATATTTTGCACAATAATTTCTGCATCTATGCTGATTCACAGATCAAACAAGTAACTATTCCCTTTGGGATTTTGACTACAATTTTTTTGAAAAGGTGATCTACCTAGGACCAATTAATGCTGGTATTATAAGCAAATTCAGCCTGTGCTAATGTTAAGTGGCCCACTGTTTAGGGTTTTTACCAACAATACTTTGAAGCAGATTTCCAACGCTTCTATTTTCAGCCTGGTACATGTATTCACATGAATAGGTTGTTGGGTCCCTATTAATGGCAGATGTAGTTCCCACAGTCAAGTCTTTGTGCAAGCTTCATAACAGCATGCTACAGTTCTTGAGTGTGGTTCTTTGCCCTGTGTCTACACGAAATAGGGGGAATGTTGGAAAACTCTTAGTGCTAAATAATGTAACGGAGTGTTTACTATGTCATCTCTCACCATAACATCAAATACACACTTCTTCAAATTTAATGAAATTTACAAATGTTTACATCTCTAAAACACAAGAAGCAAACTCTAGCGATGGTCCTTGACAACATCATACACCATCTAATCATCCAAGTATGCTTGAAGGAACTTGTGAACCCAGTTCTTGTAAGAGTATACCACTACATGCAAAAACACACTCGACACATTTTTCAGCCTAATGGGCATAACATTATTGCAAATGTTGTTTTTGCATTGTCCTCTTGCCATCTGCACTTGATGATATCTAGGAAAAACTATCAGTGAAAGTGTACATTCCACAACCCACTACCCCTCCAAGATCTCTTCAATGCGAGGTGTTGAGAAAGGATCTATCACACATGCCTCGTTCAATGCTCGAAAGTCCACACAAATCTTGATCCTCTCCTCTTTCTTGATGCATGACCATGGAGCTCAACTAATTGAATTCCTCAACAAGAAAGATAACTCTTGCAACCAATATTTTGTCAATTTTTCAATCTTAGATCACATGTTGGGATTCATCTAATAAGGTCACTTCTTAATTGGTTTTATGCCATCGCTTGATTCATACAGAGTTGTGCACTCCCTTCATCTCGTGGTAACATCTTGGGAATAAGTCTTGAAATTCCTTTAGCAGTTCAATATTGGGAGTCGTCATCATATGTGAAAGTAGTTCCCAATTTTGCTGACCTTGGGCTTCTCTTTTGTCCCAATGTTAACCTTAATTATGTGCAAGGGTTCATTATATTTTTACTTCTCATTTTCCCCTATGTACTCTTGATCACTAACTCCCTAATTGAAGTTTCTATGTTCATGTGCCCCAAATTTTTCCCCTTAGTTCCTTAACACCATCTTATAAGTCACATTTGATGCTATCACCCACTTGTTTTGCACAGCCTCCATTCGATTTGTTGGCTCCTCTACGCAGTCAATTTCTTTAGCCCTTTTATTTTCCTTTCAAGGTTGTGGCACAGTCTTTAAGCCATGCCAACAAAATAACTTCTTCACACCATAGTCATCCTCTACATGCATAACTCAATCATCCATCAACATGTCATTGTGAAGGACTTGTCTAAACATTTGAAGTGGCTCATTTAAATACAACTCCACTGATAGGAATGAGAACATAGAAGAGAAATTCTCTTGCAATTACTTTGATTTCGTTATCTCTCAGTGAATTGCAATGGATATACCATGTGTGCAACCACAACTCCTATGCATTGTAGAAGTCATGGGGACATAGCGTCTCAAGTAGCGCCAACGTTTCTTGTTGTCAAGCCTCCCAGAAAACCCTCGAGTGTTCAGCCAAATCTCATCTCCATTACATGCAGGTATAACACTCTTCCCCTTTGCCCACCGAAGACAATTATGTATGGTCTCATTGATTTGTGACCATGTAGGACGGTGTAGTTTGTGTGCATCCTACAAACGACCCATTGTTTTGTGCAAGGTATGGGCCAATGTGGCTACACGTTCTTGTTCTTTGGGCATGTGCACCTCCATGTCATTAGTGTAAACATGGGCACAAGTAGATCCATCGAACCTAATAAGCTTTTCCAAGCGCCCTCATTTTATCCAAAACACATTTTGTGTTGCATATGCAACCCACAATAGCCACTTCTACACAACTCTAGGTATTTTACTCTCATCCTTATTTATCCTCCTAGAATTATGTGCTCCATGTGGTGTATATTGCCTTCTGACAATCCTAACTTACGTGTTATTTACGTTGTGCGTCTCCCCACAATGACCTTGTAGGCCTCTTAGACGCAGCGCTTCAATACATTATTAATGGTGTCCGAGGTAGACATACCACTCTTCTAGCTAAGAGCACCCATCACCCATAGAATTCAAGTATTCTTCAACCAAGTGTTATGTTATAAATATGGTTGAGGTCCTCTTCCATATCCACTATTTCCACATATGTCGACTCATGACGAGCATCCAAGGGATGACCATTCTTTGATTTCCCTTCTCAAAACTCATTACAATATTTGAAGTGCATATTGACATTGATCTCATAGCACCATGGCCTTCCCAGTAGAGTAGGATAGTTATCACCTTTTGTAGGCTCCATAATCTTGAAGTCCACAGTGAATTTAAACCCTATACTGTCCACCTTTGTGTTTCACAATGTGCCAAGCAATTGTGCATGGATCTTGTTTCCCATAACAATACATGGAGAAAAGGTTTTAATGGCAACCTCCCCACCTTTCTTCAAGACTCCTTTGTGAAAGTATTTAATTTAGGCTTGGTATCAACTAAGATGTCACAAACTGACCAATCATTTATGGAGGCATCTATGATTAGTTCTTGATCATAGGTTGAATTACAGGCCAGTCGAACCTTCATGGGTTCTTCACCCAATGTGTGTGCCTCGCCCACGATATGTGCAAGCCAAGTCTTCAGCTACTTTAACACCCCTTTTGTGTTCAACAAAGTTAGAATCTCATTCAAATCTTCCACCTCTCTAGTAGACAAACCTTGCTGGTCCCTGCCTCATTTTGCTCTCCAAGAAGCGTGTCGCTTGGATCTCCTTTTGTAGACTTCTAATGATCTTCATGACCACATCCAAGATCTCTTTTTGTGCTCGTCTATCAAAGTAACTTTCTTTCTTCATCTACTTTGGCACAGTTGGCATCATCTTCAACTAGATGATCGCTCCGTTTCTTGAAGTTATATTCACCATTTGTTCTATGTTATCAGCATTGCATAACATTGGCTTGGACTTCCCACCATCTTCTAGTTGGGCTATTCTTATCATTCTCGAACCCTTTTGACTACTCTTTTCAAGGATCTTATTTGAATGATCTAGGAAGTCTTCAATCATGTGCTCGCCATTACAATACTTGCAAGTTGGAAACTTCAAGAAATCTCTTTAGCAGTGATCTATAGCACCACACTTAAAACAAGGCCTTTGCGATCAATCTCCACTACACCAACCTACTGGATGCCAATAACTTCGGTCTCCTCCAAATTCAGACACTTTTGGGGCCACTGAGGTTGTCACTTATTTGAGATGAACCTACCACATTCCATACATTTTCTCAAGCTCTCTACAACCTACCGTTGTGTGTGCATCACTTTTACAAACCTTGCATGAGCACATGAAGTTCATCTTCTTGGCCTTCGGCATGTAAGGGAAAGTATTAGTGTCACGACCCATATCGTGACAAAACCCCCATGTAGTGAGAACAATCTTCACATTGCAGCATCGGCAATATGTTTTAGTGTGCCCCTATTTGTCACACTCTACACACCAAAGCCCTCTTTTTGCATTTTCTCTTTCGCTCGCTTGTATCTATTACTTACTCAAGCATTGCACCAATATGTGGCATTCATCTTTGCATCCTTTTGCGTGGATAGACAAGTCTTATGGTCATGTCCCCATCTTGTGGCATACCTCACATGCAGTGAGCCATCTTCACACTACAATGTGAGCAATTTTTTGGTGTTCCTTCTTTGAAAATCATTACAAACGAAAGGCCTCTTCTTGTGCTCCCTTTGTGGTCATTTTCTTCATCTAGATTACCATGCTCACAATTTTCCCCTCCATCAATGGACTAATGCCTATATCAAGACTTTCAGTTACCTCTATTCTTAGTGGATCCTAAAGCGCCTCATACATGTCTAAACATGTCCTTTTTCAATATTTCATTTAAACGAGTCCACCAACCCTCCAATAGACCATTATGCATGTTGGTGTAAGTGGATGTCACATAATAACGTCAATAACAAAGTCTTGAAGTGAACATAAATTGTGCAATGCTAACTAAAACTACACACATAATCTCCTTCAATGCAGTAATTCCCTACTTCTCAAACTCAAGAGTATCAAATTCCGTGACAAACACATCCTTAAGTTGTTGGTAATCTATTTCAATCTAGTTTAGGTCATACTACAAATACCGTATATGTGCACAATCAAACAGATTAGTAGCAGAGTGGCTAGCCTCAGGCTCCAAATCTATGACTCCTTTCTTGCACAAGATAATTTCACAATCGTGAACATGCTCAAATGTATCCCCCATGCTTGCTACTCAAGGGACCTCATTGACATCTCGTAAAGAATGTGTAGTTGTATAGTTGGCAAATATTGGTTAGGTGGTACTTCTCCACATGTGTTTCCTACAGTTCGTCCCTTTAGGGACTATTGTCCTACCAAGGCTTTGCATCTTGCCATGCCTCCGCCCAACAAGGGTCCCTCCTACAATAGGTGTTACTTGAACGACCTTGTCTTGAGGGGTCTCTACTAGTGTAGAAATTGGAAGCTTTACTTGCGCACCACTAGAAAGAACATTGATGGTTCCACCCCCGCTTTGTACTCCAATTAATGCACACATATTAAAGTTTGATACTTTGAGCAGATTTATACCCGTACCTACTGCTAACGGGCTTTGCTCAATTACAGATTGTTGACTTAATCTTCTTCTAAATTCCTCTATATCAATCACATCCACGCTTCTTTTGAAGTGATCGATTCCTTAGTTTTGTAGGATTTAAGCAGGGTATATTCTGGCCCCTAACCAAATTGCTTTACACTCTTTTCTCTAGGGTAACTAGATGGATCCCAGGCCTCTTCCTCAAATGGATGTCTTGCAAGTGTGTTGCAATCTCATGCTCTACATCTTATGTCTCTTCACTTCCATGGAACGCAACTCCTCTGCACGACAGTCAATCGTATGTTCTTCCCGAACTACACAGATTCTTGCAATGTCATCACATGTTGCAAATGAGATCATCTCAATTACGAGTACATACCGAAATACGATAAAGATGAGGCGCTTGCAACAAAGAGGCTAGGTGATTCAAGGTAAGTTTTGTTTTTTAGTTTTAGTTAAACTATTTTTAATTTTTTTTGTTTTATTGATTTTTTAAACATTCTTTCAACTTTTAGCTTTCAACACTTAAATTATTTACCCTGTAGGCCTTAAATTGTAATATGTTTTTTTTAAAAAAAGTTGTTTAACCGAGTAGCTATAGGGATTTGCTAGAATGGTTGCAAGTTCTAGTTTTGTGGGCCAAGGGATAACCATCAAATACGATCCATGCTCACCCCTTTGGAAGTATGTCACACCAATACAAACTTGCTAGGTGGAGGGGGATGTTTGGGTTTGCTCAGAGTGTAAAATACAATTTAAGAGCTCGTACAATCAGGTGAAATTTCATTTATGTGGGGTTGTTAGCCAAGGAATCAGAGTTTGTGGAGGGGTGGATGGAAAGGGGTTGCCACGTGCAAAGACCCTTGCATACATCAAAGAGCAAAAAAATGCGGATGCAACAATTGCCCTAAAATCAAAGCATCCTTTGGCAAAGAAAGGATCTAAAGGTATAAGCCACCTATTTCTCCATTTGTCAATGTCGTGACCCCATCACACCCGTTTTTGTCATCCCCCATGGCTGCAGAGGTAGATGATTCACCTCTTAGTCACAAGAGAACAAAAGATGTAGGCCCATTGGAAGCAATGTTCAAGAATGAAAATAGGGACATAGCCGACCAACAAATTGCACATTTTATTTACGCATGTGGCATCCCTTTTAATGTTGTTAGATCACCATACTAGAAGGATGTGGTGAAAGCAATCAATGATGCCCTAAAGGGTACACCAGCCCAAGGTATGAAAAGGTGCACACCACCTTATTGACCAAAGAAAGAAAACATGTTGAAGATTCATTGCAGCCCATCAAGATTCATGGGTCCAAACATTGGTGTCCATTGTTTTTGATGGATGGAAAGATACGACAAATAGGCCATTGATCAATGTGGTTGTAGTGTGCCCTAAAGGGGCAATGTTTTTTAGGGTTGTTGATTGTGAGGGGCAAGTGAAGGATGCCCAATTCATTGCAAACATCCTCATAGAGTCCATTGAGGTGGTGGGGCCTCAAAACATTGTCCAAGTTATAATGGACAATGCAAAAAATTGCAGAGTTGCAGGGATGTTGGTTGAGGAAAGGTATGGGCACATATTTTGGACACCTTGTGCCATTCATTCCCTCAACCTAATGTTACAAAATTGGGCAACAAAATTGCTTGGATCAAACAAGTCTATGAGGAGGCGAGTGAGATCCAAATGTTCATCAACAACCACCACATGTCCCAAGCCATCTTCAAGAGCTTCTCGAAGTTGCAGTTGTTAAAGGTAACTATCTTGATTCTTTTTTATTTTATTAAATTTTGTATTATTAAATTAATTTTGTAAGTATAATTTGTAAAATTTTGCTTTTTTAATGTTTTACTTGTTTTAAATTTGATTTATTTTGATTTCATATTAGATTGTTGAGACTCAATTTGCCTCACATGCACGTCTTGAGAGGACTTGTGAAGGTGAAAGATTCATTGAGCCACATGGTTATCACTATCGATTGGAGTGCATGGAGGCATGCAAACACTGAGAGGGCTGCAAAGGTGAAAGGGTTGATCCTCGATGATGGGTGGTGGGATCATGTGGAGTACTTGCTCAAATTTACCAAGCCCATCATGAGTATGCTCAGATTTGTTGATATGGATCATCCATGTTTGGGTGAGATTTATGATGGAATCAACTCAATGATTGAGTCGATTAAGTCCATCATAAATGATGAAGAAAAAGATCCTACAGAAGCTTCTTCAAGGAAGTGCAGTCGCATCTCATTGATAGGTGGAACAAAATGACCACCTCATTGCATCTTCTTTCTTTTTCCTTGACTCCAAAATACTACAATGTAGAGATCCTTTCTTTCCCACTAGGGTCGCACCATATAGTGATATGGAGGTTAGCGAGGCGTACGAGACAGCCTTGACTAGACTCTTCCTTGATCCAGAAGTACATGATGCAATTAGGAAGGAGTTTGTGGATTTCATATATGGAAGGGATCAATCCATTAGCGCTCTTCGTGACATGTACAAGATGGACAGTTATTCGTGGTGGTACCTCCATGGGCAAGCATACCCCCACCTCTAAACACTTGCAATAAAAATTCAGTGCCAAGTAAGATTTTAATTTTTTAAAATTTATAACTCTTTCTTTAAATTATTTTCTATGTTTTGTTTTAAAATTTTTACTTTTATAAATTTTAATTTTAAATTTTGCATTGACTTTGTGGCTTGCCTCAATAGGTTGTGAGTTCTTCTTCAGCTGAGTGGAACTGGGGTACCTACTCCTTTATCCACTCAGTTAACCACAACAAGTTGGGAGCAGAAAAACAGAGGATTTGGTCTTCATGCATTCCAACCTGCGCCTTCTAACACACAAGCAGGATGGGTACAAGCAAGGGGAAACAAAGTGTTGGGATGTAGACCTAGAGACTCCGAACTTGGAAGCATCCATTGGCCACCTTTCATTGGTAGACCTGGAGCTAGAGGGTACTTCACATGATCGAGCTAGCAGGAGCGACACTGCTACTCCTTGTGGTTCTAATGAACCACATGATGGTTCTAATGATGCTCTTGTTGAATACACTGGAGAGCATTATGATTATGAATATAATGAATATGCTGATTTGTCTTGATTTTTGTGTATACATTGTAACATTTGCACAATGTACTTGTTCTAAGTTCGACCAATGAATATCATGACATTTGGCATTGAATTATCAGTATGTTTTGTGATTATTTAGCTTATTTTGTTTACTCTCTTTGTGTCATCATGGCTCTACTCTCCCATCCTCTTTGGTACACTTCTTTGAGCCAACTCCCAAGCCACACTATAATTACGCAACCTGGCTCCCACTTCCGTAGGCTCTCAATCTAGTCCTTGGATTAGTAAGGACTCACTTCCTTCCCACTTTCCTTGCACAAGTTTGTTGCCTCCAAAACCTCCTGCCATTTGCCTAAACCAGCACGGGAGAGGGAAAGGGGGAGGAGAGGGTTAGCTCAGCATAGCTAAAAACTCAAGACACCAATCTACAAGCACTTTATTCAACCAAAATGAGGTCTGCACAGTAAAAGAACCCAGCAGTTCACACTAAAATTGATACTCGACCTCCTCCTAACAAAGATCGATAAACACCAAAAACTCAAACATGTAGCTATTGTAAGCTCCTCGTAACAAAGATTAGTAGACACCAAAAATTCAAACATGTAGCTACTGAAAGCTCTTCCCCAACACACATCTATGGCACAAGTCTAAATTTCATCAATTTCTTGAAGCTGAATAAGGTGCTCCTCCATCCCAAGTCACTCAATTGGAATTCCTCCCACAATTTATATCATACACTTCCAACCACTTATAAATGTGCATAGGAGCTTAACAAACAAGATTTCATATACTGGATTGTAGATTTCTCACTCTAGCCATTTTTTTGGCTTTACACTTCCTTAGCCTGGTGTGTTCCTTGCTAACTCCAAGGCTTGCTTCTCAAACTAATCTTTAAGATCCTCGAATGATCCGATTGCCATTTCTTTGAGGAATTGTCATCATCCCATAAACAAGTCCCTAAAAAAGAACCAAAATGTTGAGGTTGCCCAAACCCAGTCCTATGCAAACTGAGTGAAACAAATAACACTTCAAACATTTTCTCAACATCGGCATTGCACTTAGGCTTAAGTGCTCACCCGAAGCATTGAGTAAATATCGAGCTACATGTCTCTTGGGATGATGAAGACTTACACATGTTAACACTTTCAAGATACCCATTCATGCTTAAAGGAAACTACACATTAACAAGAAAGTACCATACACAAGAAGTTTTAACACAGACTAGATTCCCAGCTTGCAATGTTTATTAATGATAAGCAGCCAACATTACATATATTCACGTTCACAATAGCACTAACACAATACTCCTCATCCACTTGCTTGTCACTATTTACTATTAGTTTTCTATATTCAACAATCATTTTTTACATTAGGGCCTCTTTATATAGGCAAGTTTATACCCTAAATCCTTCGCATGGTTGTTTATGACCATTACAGAAGTTGTTACACATTTACAGCAATTTATCAAACAAATTTTGTGCCCTACACTTCTCGTGGAAGTGGATCAATTGCCTTGCACCTTCCCCAGAGCTGACTGTAACTTTGTCTAAGTGGCAGTCCTGGTTCTCTATCATGTTCACGTGCTCCCTCTTTTACGTTATGCCCATGTCCTTCGTCTTCTATGCATGTCTAACTCGCATTCGTGGACAAGGGATACTTGAGCAACCTTCCCAAAACTATCTTGTGTCGTCAGCGCGTCAATTACACAGCCAAAATCGTAGGTCAAAACCTGTCAACCAGTGGAGCGTACAGTTGTAGCTTTGTTGAATGTATGGCAAACTGTCATTCGACGTTTCAATTTTACATCTTGAAGAGGTGCACAATTATGACGTTGACTAGCTTTGTCTACCCATCTTTTTGGATGGAAAGCAATCAACTTGGTCACTTTGGTATCCATCATAGACTAAAGAGTGTACCAGCAGATGCTCAAAAACATATTGTCTCGATCTGGCACAATGGTTTGTGGCAACCCCAAGTGAACAAAAAGAGTATAGTGATGCTTTTACTAAGATTCCTTTCATGTAGGGAATCAGAACTACCATCTTAAAGAACATGTCAATCACCACATAAATGTAGGTAGTTTAGTGATCATGCTTTATTGTAGGTAATTGTGACATGAAATCCATTGAGATTGACTCCCAAGGTTTTTCGGGCATTGGGAGCAAAGTGTACAATCCATACTTTTTGATCGAAGGTTTGGTGATGGACATGCGGTGCATATGACCTGATGTTCTTGTGGACAAGATTCCACATATTCAGCAAATAGAAACATCTTTAAAATACTATCATTGTCTTCTCCACCACGAAATGATATGCCACTCGACTGTAATGTGCCTCCTAGCCCATCTTCTGATGCATGATGTGTGCCAAGAAAAGTCAAGGTCACTTTCATACTATTGGGGCCAACTCGAAGACACGTCCATAGGAATCAAGGATTGTTGTCAATGTAGCAATTGGAGGTCAACTAAGGCAGTCAATTTATCAATTGGTACTTCGCTTTTAGTTTTTGATATTGAGATGAAACCATTGCTAGTAGGCGGACCACTTCTAATGGTTCTCATTTTGCACTTCACACTGTGTGCATGAATTGTAAAGGCTCGTGATTGTGTGGATGATTGTCTTCTCCTTTCCAAAGATATAGTGCTTCCACTATTGACAAGCTTGAACAATGGCATAGAGCACTCTATCATACATCAGATATCTGCAAATAATATCAATTTAAATTTCGTCAAGATTTGTTAGCAAGTGTCCATGTTGAGCAACGACAATACTAAACGCATACTCTGAAGCATCTACGTACATCTTGAATGACTGGTGCAAAGCTAGAGAGGTGAGAAAAGGTGTCGAGCAGAGTCGACAATTCAGATCTTCAAATGCATGTTGTGCCCCAGTCCAGATGAACTTTACCTTTGCTCTCTTTGTTTCTTGATTGAGGTGCCATGCAATGTTGGAAAATCCAAAAACAAACCTGCAATAAAAGGTGAACAAACCCATGAAATTGTGAAGCTTCGTGAGGTTCCTTGGTGAGCGCCAAACATGGATGACTTGAAGCTTCATTGAAATCACGTGTACTCCTTTCCAATCAACAATGTATCCTAGATATTGGGTCCTTTACATGCCAAATGAGCAACTTTTCATGTTGGCATATAATTTGTGACATCACAGGGTGTCAATAACTTGACACACAAACTTCAAATACGCCTCTACTATTTTTCGAAAAATGAGTTTCTTAGAAGTAGACAACTGGAAAGAAGTTGATAAAGGTATATAGGATATTACTCATCATCTTCATGAGTGTTACAAGTGTGTTATTCAAACTGAATGGCATGACAAACCACTCGAACAACCCTTCCTTCGCCTTAAATGCAGTCTTCCGCATGTGTTTAGTCAATCAACACCTGGTGATATCCCAACTTAAGATCAAATTTAGTGAAGAAATGTGCACCTCTAAGTTCATTCAGCAGATCGTGAATTCAAGGAATTGGCTAATTGTTTTTCACAACGATTTTGTTTAGTGTAATGTAGTCAATGAAAGGTCTCCACTTCTCCTACCTTTTTTGTGCCGACAAGATCGAACTTCTACATAGTGAGGCGCTTGGTCAGATGTGAACCTTCTATATTAGTTCATGGATCTGTCGCACGATCTCGGTAGTCTCTAAAACCGAATGTCATACAGGGGTCTATTTGTCAAAGGGGTGCCAAAGATCAAGTTTATCAAGTGCTTTACCTGACAATAGAACAAAGCCCTTGAGGATGTTGTGAATATGTCCTCATAGTCTTCCATCATTCCATTCGTGGTCTCTGTCACACTACTTTACAATTTGTAGGAGTTTATGTGGTTTGCTAAAATCTTCTTGTCCTCGAGGCTTGATCACGAGGAATACAAACTTTCTAGCACAATCAATCAACTTTATGAATTGTTGGTGTTAATCAAAGAGATTTTAGTAGTGGGAGCCATCTCTGGTATTCTATAGAGTCTGGTAGTCGTATACATCGTGTCACTCCCAAATGTAAGGCTTCCCAAGAAGGACATCACAAACTTCGAGGGGTGCCATGTCACAAAGACTTCATCTCAAAACGGCTTAATTGCATATCAGAGATTGCACAGTTGACTAGCATGTAAGTTCCTGAACTGATTCAACCAAGCGACTATCTACGGTTGAGGATGAGGTCTTGTTAGCACATTCATCCTCATCACGACACGTACCAAAATTAAATTCTTTTTACTACCATAGTCCACAATGAAGAGTAGAGTTTTCCCCTTAGCCCACATTGCATGTGGTAGAGGCACTCTGCCTCCTCTCAGTCTAAAGGGGAATCTTGACTGCATACTTATAGGTTTTTCCTGAACTAGAAGAGTTCCTTGTAGGCTTCTCCCAGTGTCATGATGCTCGTGAACTCCATTTCTTCTTGAATGTAAAACTGCAATCCACCGCAGTATTTGAGAATTATGTGTCGCTCATTGTTACATTATACATATATCTACTTTTGCCAAATATGAATGAAATCATTGTTCATATACCCTTGCACCATTAGGCATGAAATCGGTTGATATAATTGTGCTCCATTTGGTCTTGACCTTCGTGTAGTTGATGTAACTTGAAATATTCCTTGTGGGATAATCTTGAAATTTGACAAAATTTAATAAAAATTTGCAGCAAATGATATTCTGAAATTTCTGGAAATGAACCAACTAGGGCAGCAAACTGAAATTTATAGATATCTTGCAAAATACTTGCCCAAATCACACAAAATTATATAGGGAGCTTGCAAGAATGATAACAAACACTAGGAAAATATTTTTGGAATTTTCTGAATTGTATTATGAACTGTCAAGTAATTTTTAGAAAGCCCTAAACTGCTGAAAAACTTCAAAAATTCATAACTATGTGAATACAACTGATAAAAATCTGATTTTCTGGAAATAACATCTACTAAATATATAGAAATGATCCCAACCTCCAGATCTGAAAATGGACACCTAGAAACCCTAAAAAACACTGTTGCAAATCAGAAACTGAGTAGATAAAACCCTAGAAAATAGTTGTTTCAAATCTGAACTTAAACCTTTGATGAAAAATGGTTGTCCTCTTACTCTGAATCTGATTTTTTGATTACTCTCCAGATCTGATACAAAAATCTGAATAACAGCTCCAAAATAGCAAACTAGGGAGGATCTTTCACCATAGAAGAGTGCTTATGCTAGCTAGGTGTGGATCTTTCACCACAGAAGCATGGGTTCCTATGGGATCTTACTCCACAATCAAAGAAAGTGCAAACAGCAATTGCTCCAATATCAAAATAGGTGAGTGTATGAACGAATGAATAACTCCCCACAAGCACTTCTTTTATAACTTCACCATGCAACAAGAGGCCCAAAAAAGACCCCAATCGACCCCCCTTGGGAAAACCACATAAATATAATATGACTTAAGTTACCTTTCCCCCCCCCCCCATACGCCAAAAGTAGCTTAGATGACCCCCAACGAAGAATTAGAATAATAAAGTGCCATATAGTCACCCAATGACAAAATATAACAATTATTACCACCAAGTCGTCCAACTTAATATCAACAACAAAATATAACATAAAGCAAGGTGGTAATCAAACATCCATACCCAATAGCCTCTAGCGTCGTTAACCCCTCGGGTATGACCAAGGCTAAGATGAATGAAAAGCCTCCTAGGCCATCTGCTCGGAATCTAACCACATAAGATCATTTTAACCAACAAGAAAGAGAATCCAAAGGATTGTATCACTTGAGACCATACTTGTAGTTTGACAATGTTCAATGGGACATACAAACATGTAACTGCTATGATACTAATAATCCGGATTTGCTTGTCAATCCGGTTGACAACACACTAAATTGCAAAAACTTAATGTGCTATGAAAGCAATAAACCAAATCAAAGGAAAACAAACCCACTGAGCACAAATGATATATCTCAAAATGTAAATAATAGCTTCATTGAAAATGAGAGTTATTCAGATGAGGGAAACAATCTCCGCAAAGGGATGTGCAGCTACAATATGCTAATTTTACATTCGAACAACAATTATTTTATGGCTTTTTTTGGCAGGAAATGAAGTCTAAAATATATAAAAATTAAACAATTCACCTTGGAATCTAAAAAACCATGTGGTAAGCACTCTCCAAGAAGTTGAATTTTTTGTGACACAAAATTTCAGGATTTTCTACGATTAACTTCGCGATTTCGAGGCACTTCGAAGCAACTCTTCGAGGGTAAAATGTTTCCAATCCAAATGTACACTAAAGCAACCATTTCAATGGGTCTAGACCATGCGCGAAGCTCTCCAACGGAATAAATGTTTTTTATTTCCGATCCAAGTTGAATGAGTTGCACCCCCAACAAGGTGACTTACTAGTTTTTTATATTTTTTCTAAAATTTGTACTCGGCTGCCACCTAGATCACTCCAGGATGCCAAACTGACTTCACATAGGATGTACAATAGATTCCATGAGGACAACTCTGAATATGTGCCTTACTGACTACAATAACCCAAACTGAAATTAAGCATACATCACATCACACATCTATGTGGCATTCCTTTGATGATTATCTTATTGGTGGTATGTACATATGGGTTTACTCACTCAGTGAATGGAAACAAGTGGGGATCAAAGAAGGCAACAGCTTTAGTTTTTGTACATTTGCAAGAAATAATACACAAGGGAAAACAAAAGATTGGGATGTGGATCATAAAAATCCTAATTTCAGTGTTTCCTTCTCTGCACATGATCTCGAGGGTGATGATTATCCTTTCTATGCAACTTCTGTTGGAGCTGCTAATATTAGGTCTTTGTAAGGTTTTATTGATGATTTTGAAGATTGAGAACGAAGTTTATGATGTACCTATGCAATTTGTTTTGGCATTGTGATTCAATATGGAATATGTTATAATTAAATTATCATCTTCTTTACTTCTTTCTGTCTATAGGTTAACAAGTGCTATTTTTTTTATTTTTTTAAGTTTGTCATTTCTTATTGGTTCTCTGTTTCCATAGTTTTAGGCGCACGCATTTTTCCAAAGAAACTTCTGTTTCGCAAACTATACCCATTTCTGAGTTTTATGAAACTCAGATATGTACAATAATGACAACTCATAAAATGAAAAAAATCAACTATAATGAGTTCATTTTCATTTTTGCATTCTAAATTCTTTCTTTTTGTATCACATTTGTATATTCTGCTTTGGTCTGCAAATGGTCATTACCAGCATGGGGTTCATGAATCATCCTGAGATCATATACTGTAGGGAGTATCTATTGATAAAATATACTCCCTAGAGTATCTACACATAAAATCTAGCAGAATTTTAATAAAAAATTCAACAAGAATGCACTATCAAAAGACACCATAATGAAAAGAATGCCCAAATTAAGAATCTAAATGAACATTGTCAGATACAGTGACAATACAAACAAATCTTCTGATAAGTCACTAAATTTTTCCGCTTTTAAGCAATAGAAGAAAAACAAGGTCATGATTCTGATGATGATCAAGTTGGACAAAGAGGAGTATTAATGCATGCATTACCCTGTTCCAACTAGCTATGCATCAAAGAGCCAATTATGACAACCAAATGGCAGCCTGGGCCCACTGAATTTTTAGTTGTCTCGTGTGAGCTTTAAATGACCCATTTTGTGCGTGCCACTTACCAACCCACAGTGATCTATGGTCCCAATGGTCATTGTAGAGGGCCAAAGGATCAACATAACTTCCATAAACACCATATCATATATGTCTCCACTGATGTTTATGGTAACCCGAGTTAGTTCTCAAGGCAGACTTATGCCTAACAGTAGATTCCTTCCCTCTTTTCTTTGTTCAATGTGATATCATTCATGACCACCAGATCAAGGATTTCTTCTATCATCTTATGGATACGGTCAAATTGTGCGTGGAGTTATTACCATCTTAAAATATTTTTGAAATGCAGCATTTAGGATGTGTGCGAGGAAGAAAATCAACAGATGTTGGTGTCCATAGATGTCTAATTTTGTTAATTTGTGTCGTCAAAGATGATATACAACAATAAGTTCATCATATTTGTTCTCCTTGAATATCTAAATCTAAGTCACAAGGTTCGAGTTTGAATTCATGTTCAACGAGGATAAAGCTTGGTTCAAATTTTCCAATGGATTAAGTTCAAAAAAATGGCTTTAAGTTTGAACAAAATGATTTAATCATTTTAATTTTCTTTAAAAAATGCATATATATTATCAGAATTGAGAAAATTTCCATCCTCTGCTTTCACTTGATATATGTATGTATACACATTTATAAGATGGTGCAAAACCATGTTAAAAACTTCCCACATAAAAAAAATTGGATAAAATTCAAGTTCATGTTCGACGAGGATAAAGTTCGGAAAAGTTGAGAGTATTTTCCATAAAAAACAGCATACCTTGCGACATAGTTCTAAACTATATTCTTTAATCATGATAACTATGGCCTACCCACTTATGATAGGTCAGGTATTTTTGACTTGAGAGTATGCCATCGTGGTATCAGATTCTATATTCCACAATATGATGGCATCTTACTTTAAATAGATTTAGTTATAGACATTTGGGAGGTTTATATACAACAATGAACCTAGTGATAAAATAACTTGATTATGTCACAACCAACCCAATTTGGAGTTATGCGAGGAGAAGGAACTGTTGAATAATTCTATTTTGTAAAGCACTAATCTGTTAGGATGAATAGAGGCACGCAGTTTATCTAGAAAGCAAGCACATTAAAAAGCTTGTATCATTTTATGTTTATTTACCTTTCCATATAATTTGCACTTGACTTCATGCATCACAACAGTTCCAGGTTCCTCTGCCCTTTTCACAGATGGACTAGGAGGTAGCTCAACATCTTCACCTTCAAACAAATAAGTAGACAAAGTTTCCAGTAAAAAACGATAAGAAGCATTCATTACTCTAAATTCAATATATGCACTTGAAGTTATTCAAAAGAATTAACAATAGTTGGAAAGTGCAGAAAACCATTAAAATCTATACACACCATCCATGATCACCCCTAATATAGATAAGATATCAGAAAGAAATAGCTACAGATGCCATTTGAAAATATCCAGAGTATGTCTAAGCATAATGAAAATAAACCAGTGAAATTTCATTTTATCCGGCACCCTACCGTCACCCCTAAACAATGGTGATTGTTTTGCAAAGATAAGTGGAATATTTGTAGGCTTTTGAAAAGAACTAACTTGCTTGCTGAAAATATCTACAAATTTGAAAAGCCTTTCTATAAGCAAATAAAAAATGGTGTTATATGCCTTGCCTATTTATCTCCTAACTGTTAAAAGTAATAGTTGATAGGATAGCCATTAAGACTTATTATTTAATACAAATTATGCATACAATACAAAGGTATAATAAAATTTATCACTGTGTCATGTAGTGCAATCATGATTATAAGAGTCAATCAAAACAGGTGAGATATGGAATTTGCAAGGTTACATGGGTGCACTGCTACGCACTGTGTGAGTACTCAGCATCTGGTGCAAGACCTCCGTACCCAAGTGCAAGGGTGCGGAGCCTCATAAATTTGGTATGATGCAACGTTAAAACTAAAAACATCAAACTTGAAAAATGAGATCATTAAACATAGTAAAGTCTAAATCAAAAAATAGCATATCATTGATATTGTACAATTTTATTGCATCAATAAATGTTACAGAAAATACAAAATATCCAAACTGTTCAAGAATTGTTTGTTATTACATGTAAATTGGAATTACAGCATGATGTAGTTGTCATTTAACATCACACTTCAAAAAAAGGTAGTAGCAGTGTCATGAATTAAGCCAAATCAATACTATGTTTGTTGGCTACGAATATTTGTTGGCTGTAAGTCGAAGGCCTTATATCTCTGCTGTTGTCTGTTTGCTGAAAATTAAAAGCATTGCTTTTGGCAAGCAATATGAATAGAAGAATGATAATAGATATTACACAGGTTAATGTTGTCATTTGATTTTTTGATTTTTTTGCTTTACCTTTAATTTTTTTACAATTATATATTTATAAGTAGCTTTTAATTTTTTGCTTTTTTATTGTCTTTAAGTGGGGTCTGTGCCCTATTTCGGGAAAGGAACACAATGCTTTGGGTTGCAACGGTACATCTAGGGTGCGGAAAGGGGATTGTTTCGGGTGCAAGCCAATTTTGGCCAGCTATGCACAACCAGACAACCTTGGGTAGTTGTTAACAAGTAATATCTATGAGCATGTAAATTGGTAGACTCAATGACCCAATGAGAAATAAAGATATATCAATCTAAATTTACTGTATACACTTAGCAGAGGACATAGAATACATATAATTAATTGGACAGACATGAACAAAGACCCCGCGCACAACATCAAGCCAAATTTTATATTGTTGGCAAGAGATGTTGATATTGTTTGGCATATTTTATAGAAGGCAAGAGACATTGATATCGTTCGCTGTAATTTTGAAGCCAAAAATCAAGCAAGATAAGTCTACTCATAAAGTTGAAATGAAGTTCGAAACTTGCATAGGCATGGTTAAATATTTATCAAATTACAAAAGTGACGATTGAAGTCAAAATTAAATATGGCACGAGATAAAACACATAGGTTCAACTATCACATAGGTTCTACAATTACAAGGTATGAAAATGTCCGCAATGAAGCCAAATATCAGTCAATAGAAGCATCCTGGACACCACAAGTGCATGCCTTTTGGGATAACGATCACTTTTCTAGGATGGCTGAATTGCAATGCAAAACCCAAAACCGTAAATAATTAGCCATGAACTGTCAGTAATTTAAGTTTGCTAGAACATGTAGATCAATACTACAGCCTCACCAAAAAAATTCATTCTTATGCCTGAAAACATTAATTTATAGCATAAGCAAGAACAGGATTTGTATTCTGGAAGCATGTCACACTGGAAACTTGGAACCTTACCATCTTCTTCTTGGCCATTTGAAGCTCCCTCTGCTTCACTAGATGCAAATGGAGGACGAGAAAAATGTCCTGCGCCACTAGAGAGAAAATATTGAATAAAAGTGCAAGAGAGGAATGCAAGAACAAGAGTCAATACAGACATCAACGTAATAACATTTTTAGACACCACATTACGTTGATAGACTTGTACCTGTTGCTAGAGAACTTTGATTAGCAGAAGTCAGTCCAAAACTCCATGAAACTGTAAACAGTAAACCCATTGCAGTTTTCAATGATATCTTTGCTCAGGACTTTCTTTTTCAAACTATCAAAAGATTTAACAGGTTGATTGTTGCGTACCTGCGGCTGGTGAGCTTTGATTGGTCGGAGTCAATCCAAAGCTCCATGAGCCAGAGGGTATTCCGATCCCAGGTTTCTTTGATTCTTCCACTCGAAATGGCAATTCTGATTTGATGTCTTCATTCAGAACTTTCTTCTCTACACTTGGGGAAACTCCATTAGACATGCTTGCTGGAACATTTTGTGCACTCAAGTTTGCATTTGCTTTAAGCCATTCTACCACATCACTGAATTGTACCTATTATGCAGGTGAAAGTTAATAACTAAAATCTGACATACTTATTCAGAGAATAACTAAATTAAAAAGTTGGGGAGATTCTACAGTATTCTCAAGCGAACTGTTGCAATCTGTATAAGCTTATTTTGCAACTGGATATAGGTGAGGTTAGGATTCAATCTAATGGGTTGCTTGATTGGAAGATTAAAAATTTCTCAAATGTTTGTATCATCGTATCGATATATCCAGAAAGTTTTGAAAAACAGAATACTTGTGTTTTATCTACTTAATTACATCAAGTTTCAAGCACCCTATGTAATACTTCATATCAACTATATTACTTGACAATGCAGATGAGTCTTCCAAAATTATTTTGAAATACCAACATTGAACCATGAAAGCAAAGCTGATGTAGCAACTCAGAAAAGAGGCAAAATTTGAATTTGTTAAGCTTTTTCTTTCCCAGTTACATCTCTCTACCACAACACATCATTGACCAGGGAAAAGTCCAACCAAAGTTTCCACACAAACCATATGAGAGCACCAAATTACTCTCTTTATCCTTTGAGAGAACTCTTTTGACTCCATGTAAGAGAAGCCAGCAGTCCCATCCACTAAAGCAAGACTCGCCGCCTCCAATATTGCCAAACCATCCGATCAAGAGACTGGCCTTCAATGTTCCAGGAGAAAAACCACTAACTCGAGCCAGAAACAACTAAATTTCAGTGGCAATCATTACTTTCAGGAAATGGCTGGAAGCAGTTGCTACAAGACAGATGATAAAGGTACAGTAGCCAGATTTCTTTCTAACAATATTAGAACACGTTAGTTTCCTAATGGAAACATGTAGTAACTTTGCTCAAGTAGTTTACTTCAGAGTTGATGATACAGAATTGCAAAAGTACACCCTACTGTACCCACGAAAAAATGGTTGCCTGGATCTGTGATAATGAGTATCCTACATACTTCGAAAATTTGTTCAATGGATCGATTGAATTGAAACAAGAATTAACTGGTCCCCATGATATTTCCAGACTGGATTTAAAGTGGGTATAGGATATACACTGTTTAAATTAGTATGTGCCCAAGAAGCAGTTGTGTTTGTCTTTTATGCTCCATCTTTGCAGGTCATGTTTGCAGCATGAAAAAGAGAGCAAAGACCATAGAAAAGCAGTTGTAAAAATTTAACCAATAGGATGATAAACATCAGGTTGCAGATTCAACAGCAAAATAGGAATGCAAGTGTGAAAAGTTACCGTGACAGCAAATTACTGGAGTGAAAAGAGTAGAAAGGTAATTGAGTATTGTTATATCACTCGTGCCATAAAGATAAACCTGGAAATATGACAATTTTTGCTACATCTATCTGGATACAGCTGTGTTTTGATAAAGAAATAGAACACAGCTGTTTATAGATAAAAGTAGTAAAAATGTAAACTTGTGAAAACAATCCCTCAAGTCTAATTTGAAGATTTGTTGGTTAGAAGAATATATCCAACACCAATTACATTATAACAGGCCCGTGGAATTAAAGAAGTCGACAGGATGCATCCCATTTCAGACTACCAAAATTTATGATGAATAATTGGATCGTATAGAGGACCAAACAGGTTGCACCTGTTGTATTGTATTTTACAAATTTATATCATTGGTACATCTTGCATTAGGTGTTGCCACTTGCCCCTATTTATTCTGTTACTGTGTTATCATTTGTAAAAGTCATAAAGATCTGCATGTAGTTAACACAGATTGAATGTCACTTCTAATTATTGTTTCTTGCCACCAGTCTAAGCAACATTTCAATACTGTTTTCACTTCCACTGCATATTATGCATTTAATAGAATCTTATTTCCATATTCCACCAATTTTTGTAATAATAGCCAGCTTTTCTGTTCGTGGGAGTGTAATCTTGAAACTGTTTGCAATTGTGTCCACGTTAACTAAACTTTTTATTATTTACCATATTTATATAAACTACCCCATGCAATGTTTTATCTTTTATCTTTTATAAACAATGGCAAGTATAAAATAGCAGCTAAGGCAGGTAAACTTAGGGGAAGTTCTGCAATCAGCCCGCCTCTGGCAAATGAAACACACGGCAGATATTGACTTGAGGCAAATCCCGGTTTCTGAAATTGAAGTGGATGCAATTTCAATGTAATCAGGAAACCTTGAGGTATCAGACGGACGGTATAAGGCTGTGAGCTCACTTCATCTGTCTGCAACACCAAGCGGAGACAGAATTTCACTTGGCATACATCAGCCAAAGAAAAGGCAAAATGTTAAATTAGTTCTAGGTCGTTATAAAAACAGAACATGGAGCCTAAGAATTTCTTGAAATCAGAGCCACCTAGGTTTACTGGTGAGAAACAAGAATATGCAAACATGCATTGTTTGGACTAGGAGTACTACTGGGATGCAAATGGCAAACTGAAAATCCATTATTTTACAAAATTAATTGAAGGCTATGCAATTCAATGGTATGATCAGTTAGAAACTAAGAAAGAGAAAACATGGAAGTACAAAAATGAAATTTGAGAAAGTTTAAGAAGAAATGGCAAACAAATGCACAACTCTATAACAAAATCAGAAGCCATGAGACTGAAAAGGAGATTTGATAAAAGATTACAGCAGGAAAATATTAAATTTGGCTTGAATATTCATAAACCCAGATGGATCCTCCTTAAATTCCAATGAATTTTTAATTCAAACAGAACAGCAAATACAGATTTACATATATTATGGCAATTTCCCTAATGCAGATCTGGAAAATGCGACTAGGGTTTAATAGAGATATCAATATAAATAACACCCAATGGCAATATTTCTGATTTCTAATGATTGCCCAGATAATTAGAGACTGAATTATACAGAAAACTGACTTTATTACAGCCGATACAACCCAGAAAATCAGATCTGAAGTCTGATAAAAATCTGCCTGAAAACCCTCAAAACTCACTTCAGAATATGATGCAAATACAGCGATTTATTTCACAAAAGTACAGAAAATATTTGTCAAGTATTTTTGTGGATAAATACCTCTAAAATCGCTGCCAAACTGTCCACAATGGATCGACCCAGCTGCTGGTCAAAACACACTGAAAATACCTCCAAACTGTCACCTTTACTGCTGTAATGAATCCGGAAAATCTGATTTACCACACTGGAAATTTCTGAGTGAAATCCCCTCTCAATCCCTTGGGGTTTTCGTCCGCAAGAGATAAATCCGCAAGGGTTTTCGTCCTTGGAATTTCTGATAAAAGCTAGAGCTCTTAACAATGCAAAAAGATGATAATAAAAATCTGGATGCCTCCATACAAGTCGACTTGTTCATTTAAAGGGAAATCAGCCCAACTACCGCCTCCAACCCAGCCAATCAAATTATTTCACTCCCCTATGCTGGTCGCATTTTCCTCTTTTGGGCTTAGTGGCACGATTTCCCAAAAATGACTCCCAAGGCAAGTCGCACTTTCCCCTTTCTAATACAATTACTTTTAATTGTATTTTGATGTTGACATTTTAATTTATTATTAAACTTTATTATTTATTATATGTGCTTTTCATAATATTATTATTTTTTTAAAAACAATAGCACAATATAATAAAATAATAAAGCTTAGTCACCCTAGAAACTCCCCCCTTGGCCGTCGGGTAGACAAAAAGGGCCAAAGGTCTTCGTCCAAGCTTATTCGGAAAGAGGGGACATTACAGTCCTCCCTCCCCGGAGTTGCTTGCCCACAAGCAACTGCAGCAACGCGGGGTGCTGAAGAATAGACTCACCCTCCCAAGTGGCATCCTCCAAGGGTAAATCTTTCCAACGAACCAGGTACTCCCGTATCACCTTGTTCCGCAATCTTCTCTCCCTCCAATCCAGAAGCCCCTCAGGAACCAAATCCAGTCTTCCCTCATCATCCAAGGGTGGTAACTCTACTGAAGAGGTCACATGCTGCCCCAATGCCTTCTTTAAGCAAGATACATGAAAAACATTGTGTATCTTACTTTCAGAAGGTAACTCCAACTCATAAGCTACCTGTCCAACTCTCCTCACCACCTTGTATGGACCATAGAAGCGAGGCTTAAGCTTCTCCGCTCCACTCTTCTTAAGAGTACTCTGTCTGTAAGGCTGGAGTCGTAAAAAGACCATATCCCCCACCTCAAATGATCGCTCAATCCTGTGCCTGTCTGCATACACCTTCTGCTGATTTTGGGCATGCTGCATATTATCCTTAAGGGTTTTAAGGATATCCTGGCTGTCCTGTAAACACTCTCGAGCCTTAGGAGCTCTACTATCTCCAAACGCCATATCCACGAAGGATCTCGCGTCATAACCGTACAAAGCTCGAAAAGGGGTCATCCCAATGGACATGTGGTACATAGTATTGTAACAATACTCGCACAAATAAAGCTGCTTGACCCATGCTCTCTGCTGCCCTGAAACATAGTTGCGCAGGTACCCCTCAATCCACTTATTCACAATCTCCGTCTGCCCATCTGTCTGCGGATGATAGCTAGTGCTCGGAGTCAACTCAGTGCCTGCCAACCTGAAGAGTTCCTGCCAAAATGTGCTCATAAACCTGCTGTCCCTATCGCTGACAATATTCTTCGGAAGCCCATGCAACCTGAATACCTCCCTAAAAAATAAATCAGCCACCTGTGGTGCCTTAAAACTCGTGGGGATGGCAAAGAAGTGCCCATACTTAGTCAACCTGTCAACTATCGCATAAATGCGATCATAGCCCTGCACAACTGGTAGTCCTGTAATGAAATCCATAGATATACTCTCCCACCTCTGCTCTGGAATAGGTAAGGGCTGTAATAAGCCTGCAGGGAAAGTATGCTCGGACTTGTTTTGCTGACAAGTCACACACTCTCGAATATACTGTAGAACATCCTCCTTGAGACCCTTCCAAGAGAATCTCTCTCTAACCTGCCTGTATGTCTTGAAATAACCTGGATGTCCTGCTAATGGTGCATCATGGAGTGCATGTAGAATCTTTCCCTTAAGCTTAGATTCAGGTACCAAATAAATTCTACCCTTATAATAAATCAAATCAGAAATTACCTGGTAGCGCCCATCCTGAATTTTGCCGTCCATGATCTCACATGCTAAGGTGTTCTTCGAATACTCGACCAACAATTGAGACTTCCAATCTGCAGAAATCTCACTCATGGAATATAGGACAGCAATATGGGGCCTCCTCGATAGTGCATCAGCCACAACATTCTTCTTCCCTTTGACATACTCGATGTCAAAATCATAGGCCTGAATCCTGCTGACCCACTTCTGCTGCCTCTCATTGAGTTCCTTCTGTTCCAAGAAGTACCTCAAGCTGTTATGGTCGGTCCTCACTACGAACTTCCCTCCCACCAAATACTGTCTGAACTTCGCCAACGCATGCATGATGGCGAGCATCTCCTTGTCATAGGTGGAATATAACCTCTCGTTCTCCCTCAACTTCCTACTCTCATAGGCAATGGGATGACGGTCCTGCATCAAAACTGCACCAATACCTGAACCCGAAGCATCACACTCTAAGATGAATGGCTTAGAGAAGTCCGGGAGAGCAAGGACTGGACATGTGCTCATCACCACCTTGAGCTCATCAAATACTATCTGTGCCTCATCTGTCCATCTAAATGCCCCCTTCCTTGTGAGATTTGTCAATGGTGCAACAATATCTGAATAACCCCTCACAAATCTCCGGTAATATCCGCATAGCCCTAGGAATCCCCGCAACTCTGATATGTTCCTAGGTGAAGGCCAATCCTGCATAGCCTGTATCTTCTCCTGATGGACCTTGACCCCATTGGCCCCAATGACATGCCCCAGATACAGTATCTCAGTAAGTCCAAACTCGCATTTGGACATCTTAGCAAATAGAGACTGAATCTCCATAATGCCAAGTACCTCATCTAAATGCCTCAAATGATCCTCCCATGTCCTGCTGTAGATCAAGATATCATCAAAGAAAACTAGCACGAACTTCCTCAACTGCTTGTTGAAGAGATGGTTCATGCATGACTGGAAAGTGGCAGGTGCATTAGTGAGACCAAATGGCATCACCAAGAACTCATAATGCCCGTAGTGACATCTGAATGTTGTCTTGAGGATGTCCTCCTCTCGAACCCGAATCTGATGGTATCCTGATCGAAGATCAATCTTCGAAAAGTAAATGGCCCCATGCAATTCATCCAAAAGCTCATCAATACGAGGGATGGGATACCTGTTTTTGATTGTCTTCTTGTTGAGGGCCCGGTAGTCGATACACATTCTCATCGTCCCGTCCTTCTTCTTCACCAACACCACCGAAGAAGCAAATGGGCTAGAACTAGGACGGATATGCCCCATATCAAGAAGCTCCCTGATGGTCCTCTCTATCTCATCCTTAAATTTCTTAGGATGACGATAGGGTGTAGTGATCACTGGCTTGGCACCCTCCTCCAACTCTATGACATGCTCAAACCCTCTGTCTGGCGGTCTTCCTGGAGGAATATCACCAAAAACCTGCCCATGCCTATCTATTATGGTCTGAATATCTGTATGCAACTGCTGTCCACCATCTGAAGAAGATTTGGATGAAATGAAACATTGGGCTGCCCATGCAACCTCTCCATGACTGATAATAGACTCCATCCTATGTGCTGAAACAACTCTAGGCCCACCATCCGAAAGAGCTCGTAGCACAATCTTCTTCCCATCTGACATAAACTCTAGCTCCATTCGTCTGAAATCCTGCACATATCTCCCCAGAGACTGAAGCCACTGAATTCCCAAAACTGCATCTATCTCTCCAAGTCCAACTATGTAAAAATCATCTGTCAATGTGTAGTCTCCTAGCTGGATACTAAGCTGTGGAATCCGTCTAGTGCAGCTTAGAGCAAAGCCATCTGCCACTCGTACACTGAACCCCTCAAATTCTTCAACCTGTAATCCCCGCTTCATCACAAATCCCTCATCAAGGAAATTGTGTGTAGCGCCACTATCAATCAAGCAAACAACTCGCTGGCCCTTAAGCACTCCTTTCAAACGAAAGGGATGATACCTAGGGACTCCAGAAAGCGAAGCAATAGTACCTGAGCCTGATGTATCTCCATCTCCTAGCTCTACCTGGGGCTGCTCCTCATGTGCACCATGATCATTGTCCTCTGCATCTGTATCTGCTGAAGAATCTGCCTCTACATCTGAGATAACCTCAATAAGATGCACCTTGCCTTTCCCAAGGCAGTTGTGTCCAGGCTCCCAGTGGTCCTTGCAATGGAAACAAAGTTTCTTCCTCCTCAACTCATTCCGAGTCTCCTGATCCATCCTAGGAGGGGGAACACTCTTCTGCTGAGTAGTGGAACGTTGAATCGGCTTGGAGCTTGTGAAGGGCTTCTTACTAGGCTGGTAAGAAGTGGGAGTTGTCTCCAAATCTAATGTTGTCTGGATAGCATCATGTAATGTAGTAGGCCTAAGGGCCTTGACCAACCCTCTTAACCTGTCATGCAGACCCTCAATGAAAAGCATTACCACACGTCTCTCGGGCATCTCGGGTACCATTACTGCAATCCGCTGAAATTCGTTGATGTAAGAATCAACGTGCCCACTCTGTCGTAGCTGTGCCAAATCCTTGTAATATAGTTCCACATCTTTGCGGTCAAATCTGGCAATCAACTTCTCACTAAACTCCCTATATGACCGTAGTAAGTCATGTCTCTGTGTGATAAGCCCATGGTGCCACCAATCATATGCCACTCCCTCCAAGTGTAGAGTAGCAAACTGAATAGCCTCCTGTTCCTGCATAGGTTTGAGAGTGAGGTATGTATCAAGCTTGTGAATCCATGCCCTGGCACTAATCTTTCCACTGCCATCGAAGGTGGAAAGGGTCACCTTATTGGTAACCTGCTTCAATTCTCTGTTTTGCTGGGTCCTAGGCCTCTGTGCTTGCCTAGCTCTCAAGCTCTCCCTTTTCTGCATACAATACTGGTGGAGGGGAAAGGCGTTCCGTACCTCTTCCGGTAATGCTCTCCACTCATCATGAGCTACCATTACATTATCCTGAAAGGCTATGTCTTCAAGTGGGTCCTCAACTAATGGCGGCTCCTCCCTTTGTAGGAATCTAGGCTGCATAGGTCGATCCGCAGTCCTCGTGGGTCTCCTTTCCTCTGTATATCTCCTATCTCGTGGAGGGGAACCCCTCACGCTACCCACCTCTGTAGGTACCCGGCTGTGCCTTCTGTGGCTGCTAGCTATGGATGCAGATCTTTTGTGATTGGTGATTGGGGAGGTTACCCTTCTATCATGCCGATTTCTTGCCCTATCCATAGTCAAATTCTCCATCAGCTGTCTCATGGTCTGAATCATTTCCTGATGGGAATCGATCATTCCGCTGAAAAGAACATCTGGGTCAGGTCGCTCACGTCGTGGAGGAGTGTGTGCTCCCTCTCCTCTATCCATGATTCCGGGACTACTTTCAGTATTCAGATTTGTTCGAATACGTGCCTGACTCCTTGTATAATATCGGTGTGGCCCAACTTCTGTAGGCTGCATAAAACAAACCAAAACAAACCCTCTAGGTGGGAGGATTGATGCTCTGATACCACTGAAAGATCCCCAGATGGATCCTCCTTAAATTCCAATGAATTTTTAATTCAAACAGAACAGCAAATACAGATTTACATATATTATGGCAATTTCCCTAATGCAGATCTGGAAAATGCGACTAGGGTTTAATAGAGATATCAATATAAATAACACCCAATGGCAATATTTCTGATTTCTAATGATTGCCCAGATAATTAGAGACTGAATTATACAGAAAACTGACTTTATTACAGCCGATACAACCCAGAAAATCAGATCTGAAGTCTGATAAAAATCTGCCTGAAAACCCTCAAAACTCACTTCAGAATATGATGCAAATACAGCGATTTATTTCACAAAAGTACAGAGAATATTTGTCAAGTATTTTTGTGGATAAATACCTCTGAAATCGCTGTCAAACTGTCCACAATGGATCGGCCCAGCTGCTGGTCAAAACACACTGAAAATACCTTCAAACTGTCACCTTTACTGCTGTAATGAATCCGGAAAATCTGATTTACCACACTGGAAATTTCTGAGTGAAATCCCCTCTCAATCCCTTGGGGTTTTCGTCCGCAAGAGATAAATCCGCAAGGGTTTTCGTCCTTGGAATTTCTGATAAAAGCTAGAGCTCTTAACAATGCAAAAAGATGATAATAAAAATCTGGATGCCTCCATACAAGTCGACTTGTTCATTTAAAGGGAAATCAGCCCAACTACCGCCTCCAACCCAGCCAATCAAATTATTTCACTCCTCTATGCTGGTCGCATTTTCTTCTTTTGGGCTTAGTGGCACGATTTCCCAAAAATCCCTCCCAAGGCAAGTCGCACTTTCCCCTTTCTAATACAATTACTTTTAATTGTATTTTGATGTTGACATTTTAATTTATTATTAAACTTTATCATTTATTATATGTGCTTTTCATAATATTATTATTTTTTTAAAAACAATAGCACAATATAATAAAATAATAAAGCTTAGTCACCCTAGAAACTCCCCCCTTGGCCGTCGGGTAGACAAAAAGGGCCAAAGGTCTTCGTCCAAGCTTATTCGGAAAGAGGGGACATTACACAAGGCTTGAACAAGAATGGGTAGACCTCGAACTATTGATGAAATGAATAAGCGCAAAGTGTAAGAAACAAATTAGCCGTAGGTACAAGTCTAAAAGATCGAAGTACATTAGCTCACCCCTTCAAAGAGAAAAGAGAAAAATGCCCATGATCCAATGTATAAGAGGGGGCACTTCGCCTGAGATAATCAAATCAGCCCTAGAAGCTTTGTACGGAGTGCTGTCCTAGGAATCATGATGATCAGGAGTGTCCACAAACTAAAGGAGCGAAAAAGAGGATAAGGATAAACACAGATGTCTATTGACTGTCATAAGGGCAGCAAAGAAGAGGAAAGAGTTTGACATGTTCCTCGAAAAAACAAGTCTGCCATGACCATTGCATGGGGTTAGAACAAGAATGGGAAGACCACAAACTATTGATGAATTGAATAAGCATAAAGTAGAAGAAACAACCTAGCTGCAGGTACAAGTCTAGAAGAACAAGGTTCCTTCCAATGATTATGGGCCCTGATCAATGGCACAATGATGATAATTCCAGTCAAGTTATGGATGGATTGTTTACCACATCTCACATACGAGCAAGCAAAAGTACAACTGGTTGAAACTCCCAAAGAGGATCACAACATATAAACCAAAACATTATTGAGATTAGAGAGTTTGTACTATCAAACGCTCATAGATTGTATATCAAGATGGAATATGCGTCCGAAGAAGGCATGGAACAAGATGGGTAGACCTGAGTAAGGACTAGCTGAATTTTAGTTAAAATGCCAAACCATGTTAGAATTATCTTTGCCTCTTTCCAAGTCAACAAATCATGAGAGCAGGCAATTTATTAATGTTACTTATTTTATAATCAATATGGAGAATATATTACAATGCTACGATGCTATTCTCAAAAATCAATTTCTGGAAAAACTAAAAGATAAAACTACCCCTGATTGGGAGCACAAACACATTAAAAACTAACCAAGGAAACTCTCAGAGATGAGATTATAGGGGAGGGATAATCAAGCTTTTCAATGTTGGTTCTGATTCATAAGAATATCAATGTGAACCTGGTGTTGGAGTATTACACCTTGAGGATTGCACAGAATATGGCCGGTAATCCAGTCAAGGACTGCTGAGCTGGAAACTGAGAGAATATGAAATGTTCTGTTCGACTTATCTCATTTAAATTGAGAGGTATGAAAATGCGAAGACCTATTTAAGAATTGAAAAAGAGTCATAGGGTAGAAGAACCATAGGGCAGAAGAACCAAAAGCAAATCATTGTATTATTTGTATTTTATCGATGTAGAAATAGAGGAACTGCAACTGCCACTATATCAAAGTAAGCAGTACCATCTTTTGGTAGCAGTATTTTTCACACATATATTGACTGTCCTCCATGTTTCAGAGTATATTATTGGAAAGAATATTTAGGAATTTTATTTTTTATGGAGTTCTGATATATATGTCAGGCGCCCCTAACAAAAGAAGAGACTTTGTGGGATAGTAACAATGGGAGCAGCCCTGGATGTGAAGTTAGCACAAACTGCAATCAATATTTTGTTGAGCGTAAAAAATTCTTTGTTTGGACTTATAGAGATTTGAAGGTAGTACTTCAAGAATTATGCATACTTCACATTGAATTGATACTAGGGGGTATTCCAGTGACACGAAGACCATATAGGAAGAATCCTCGATATGTAGCAATAGTGCATGAAGTCAAGAGGATCCTAGAAGTTGGGATTATATAGAGAGTAAACACCAGAAATTGGCCATCTCAAATGGTGATAACACCAAAAAATAAGTTTGAATGTTGTTACAAAAATAAAACCTTCCCAATCCCCTTTACTAACACAATCTTGGAAAAAGTCACCGCAAGTAAGCTGTATTCTTTTCTGCATGAGTTTCCCTGTTGTGATCAAATTATTAGTGAGGAAAAGGGTTAGTTAAGGCCACAATTACCTAAAATTTTGAAAATATGCATCTAACAGAATACTGTTTCGCGCATGCAACACCCTAGCTACATTCCAAAGGACAATTCTGTTTGCATTTAGAGAAATGTCCAGCAAAGACTTGAAGATATTTTAAGATTGTCACTACGAAGGGTGGCCATTTCAGAGCATCATCACAATGTATGTGCTAGTATTGGGCAACAAGGCTGTCACTAAACATGAAAACATGCCAAATGATGGCTCCATACAGCCAGTTATTAGGCAAGGATAAAAAATGACTCTTAACATAGAAGTTATAAATGAGCTGCAAGCCCATAAATAACTCTTAGGTCTTTCTTAGAATATCTTGGTTCCATATATGACTTTTAAGAATTTTTCTGAAGTATCACATCATCTTGATTACTTGTTGCAGAAATAAGAACCATTTAAATTGGGACCTGAACAACAAAAAGCCTTTGAGAAACAGAAGATAATGTTGATGATGCTACATTTCTGGCACACCCAAATTGAAATAAGGAATTTCATATCTACGTGGATGCCTCCAACTATTAAATTGGCAGCACATTGGCTCAAGAAGGCATTTATAAGTTGAATCATCGATTGTATTTTGTCAGCATACTTTTATCAAAGTATGAGAAAAATAATTCTACTACAAAGAGGAAAGTCCTCGGCATGGTGTATTACATTGCAATTACATGCAAAATTTTAGGCACTACTTGTACAAATCCATTTATTTTTGCTTTGTCAGCCTCCAAGCATTGAAGTACTTAATAAATAGACAGGCGATTCATGGGAAATCCCAAGGTGGTTATTGCTGTCATCAAACATTCGCTTTTCAATTGCGGTAAGAAAGGATAAGAGCCATGTGATTGCAGTATCTCAAATCAAGAGTGGTGAACCAGTATAAGGATCCGGATTCAGGGTTGTTTGTATTGTAGTAATACCTAAGCAGCAAAAACGTTGGAGATTATATATCCACCAGAAAATTTTCTTCGGATGTTCCTCTATCTAAGAAAGGATCGTTTTGAAATCCAGATCCTTGTAACAAGGTAGCCATACTGGAAGGTGTGGCTGGATCACCTCCTTTTCAGGGAGAGCTAATACTTGTTGGGCTCATATACTGCTTACGTGTGCAAAATACAGTAAGCCGCACCAAAGTGCGTTACTCAATAGTGAAGTAAGTAAGACTGAGTTCATAACTGAGTCCTACTAATTAATGGATTGTCATACTACATCGGTAAGGATGATGCATTGAGAAGAGGCTTTGTAGCAGAGTAGGTTGAAAGTATTTAACAAGAAGCACAAGATGGAGAAGCAGGTGGTCATGCTAGTCACAATCCTAAATAAGTCCCTTCAAGGTTGGAGGGTATTCCATGCACAAATGGCACTTATGTAAAAATTGTAAATCCCCGTTGTACAAGAGGACGCTGATTTCCTGAGTTACAAATAGATAATCAAAATTGGGTGAGTTATAATCCCACTTAATAATGGATGAGGACACTGATCTCCTCTCTAAGTGGAAGTTCCAAATAACTTAATAAGCAATGATAATCAAGGTTAAATGGTATTCCATGCACATGTTTCACTTATTTAAATCCCCATTGTACAAGAGGACACTGATTTCCTTTCTAGGTGGGAGTTTCAAAAGACAATCATAATTGTGTGAGTTATAATCCCACAATAGAAGAGGACACTGATCTACTTTCTAAGTGGGAGATCCAAACAGACAATCATAATTTTGAAAGTTACAATCCCACTTCATAATACAACATGATTACACGGGAGTTACAATACCATATGGTGGAAACCACAATCCTGTGGAATACCATTTTATGACAAAACATAATCATGTAGGAGCTACAGTCCCCCATGGTGACAAAACACTTATATGTGAAGAACCATAATCATGTGGGAGTTAAAATACCATTTGATGACAAAACATAATCATGCAGTGTTTAAAATCCAATATGCTGACAAAACATAATAATGCGATACTTTATGGGTATGTTCCCAACATGGCATCTAAGGTTTCCACCAAGTTTCAAGTCCAAATTCATTCATTTGACCCCCCAAATGAGCAGGAATCAGTCGGCAATACTTCAGCTGTAACACACTTGTATTAGGTCCAAAAGACCTGAAATTTTAAGTGGGGCATCCTGGCATCTATTTCACATGTTCTCTAAAAATCAGATCAAAATTTGTCTGTTTAGCCCTCAAATAGCACTGACATCAAAAACCATATTTTGACCTTAATTCAGCTATATGGAGTCATTTTGACTTGAAATTTGGTGTGTAGCATGTGGACACATAAACTCACATGCCCACCCGAAATCATTTCAAAATTCAGTTGTTTGGTAACCCCGAACATCAAAACACATCCCACGTCTGTTCATATTCTCAAAAATAGAAGAAACATTGGAAAAGAAAAGGCTATAGCAGGTCTGAATCATTATCTCACAGTGGTCCATAGGCTCCATTAGAAAGCAAATTCTGTGTAAAATGCATTGAAACTGTTGATTGGCATAAGGAAACATCTATCACAAACCCACTTCTAGGGACAATTATACCCACAATGTGTTTCCTACAGCTAGATTTATTGTCTTCTAATGTGTTGGAGTATTTTCTTTATGTTTCCATTGCATTCCCTGTTGGAATCAAAAACAATGTATGCACACAGCAACTTTTGAGCATTGTTCTGAAATACAAAGGTGATTGGTTACTTTTTAGCAACTAGATAAGCCAACAATCTGTGTTGGTGAATTGTCCATTAAAATATACAATGCATTTACAGATCAATTACTTCCAACATCTAAGTACATTGGTATACGTAAATACTAAAAAAATTGTCATAAGCAAAATAAATGCTATCACTCCTAATATCAATTTTGTATATGTTATGTCTATCTCTATAACCATCTATTTTAATTGATTGAAGTTTGTTCTTGAGTCCTATATTTTTGTGAATAATATACAAGCAATAGCACAAGCTTGTTGACTTTGCATGATGATCAAATCGTGAAATGCATGGCCATAATTTAAAAAAAGGATAACAATAATACATGAATCTTTCCAAAGGAGTGCTGGCAAATGATTAGTGAGTGGTTTATGAAGGACAAAGATACAAACCAAAATTTCTGAAGCATGTTTGATGTAATCTTGTACCCCATCTTGCCAAAGCTCATCAGGGTGATCTCTAAGTTGGTTTTGGACCCATCTGCATAAATAAGCATCCATGAATTAATAACATGCAATAAATAATATATGAGTATAAAGCATTAAGTAATAGCAAATGTTCTACAATTTGGGATATAGATGAAAATAACAGTCAAGCTCTGATTTTGAATTGACAAGAGCATGGAAAATTATTGAGAAAACGAAAAAGAAATAGTAGCTACTATCAAATAACGAAGAGACGTGGAGGTGGTTCTATTCCTCTTTAAGACCCATCCTTGCCTAGCCCCAGACAGATTTGGAGATGTAGAAAGGCTTGTTTAATGTTTTTTAAGTGAATGGTCAGTTGACATGGGGCTGAAAATTATGGATTCATTTCAAGCCTAAACAATGACAACTGACTCAAAGCATAGAGAACAGAAATAAAACTGCCTCGATACGTCACGGTCTTCTCTAACCACATTTTATTTTCTTTTTTAAAACAATTATTTTACTCTGTTAGGGAAACAAGGTCGTGTGGATCCATCGACAGTACAAACTTTTCTTGAAAATAACATTTTCTCAGAGTATTTAACAACTGCCTCATCGTCATTAAATTGGAACGTTCTACTTGCTGCTGACTTGTTAGACTTGTTATTAATGAGTGGGGAAATCCATTCTCGCAACTCTCCATTCATAGTTCCTACTTGTGGGAATTTATAAACAATTAGTTCACAAGATACACTATCATCCATTGCATTTCTTAATCCTTTCAAATGTAATGCTATTACAAACTAGTTTCCCTACCCCTACAAACATTGAAAGGTACAAAAACATAAACGATATAATTATGAACTTGTGGCAATTTATGAACGATTAGTTCACAAGATACACTATCATCCATTTCCTTTCTTATTCCTTTCAGATGTAATGCTATTACAAATTAGTTTCCCTACCCCTTCAAACATTGAAAGGTACAAAAACATAAACAATATAATTATGAACTTTACACACACACATACACATATATTAATATACATGTGAGAAAATTGGCAACCACACAAACAAAACAGTTTGATAATGATGCTAATCTGGTAAACACAAAGTCAAATTTTGAGCAAATTAAACAATAATACATGAATACATTATAGGAAAAATGAAAGTGTATGAAGTATGAACAAGGGCAATGAGAACACAAAATTCCAGTCATCAAATTCCGGAGCTTTCCATTTGTATCAAAATAATGCATTTATGCATATGGTAATTATGTAAAGCTAGAAAACCATCTTTTGGTTACAGAATATTCTTGCCGTGAAATTGCAAAGATATTAAATTTTTATTCCCAATGATTGTTTGCACCTCATACAGTTGATGACATGGCAGCTAATGTGTCATTTTTTTATTCGGTGACATTGCTGCACTTTGGCATCTGTACCTGACAAGTGGATTTTGTTGATGTTGTCCATTTGTGTTCTGTCTACATAGAAATGGCAGCCAAGTAGTACTCTAGTAGAATTTGCATGTCCATCCAAAGAAGGTTATTTGCTGTACACGAACCCATTGTGACAAGGATTTGACTTGTAGCCCAATAGAAAATTTGGTAGAATAGTTGCAAACAAAGCCTCTCTGAAGTTCATTGAGTCTCAGTCTTCCCACTCTTCGCTCTTTGCCATTCTTTGTGACAACTAATATCATCTAGTGCATCAATTTAAGGGTTTACATTTCTTTTGAACGCCTCTGCTCTCTATTTTTCCACCGAAATATCTGTCATCATCTTGTTATATCATCGTTAAAGTGCAAGGACAGCGTAGATCTTGGTGGGGAAGCACAGCCGAATGACCTTCATGAGCTCAATCAACCCTTCCATATATCGCTCTATGTTGGAAAACATCTTCATACTGCAATATCAAAAGTGTGAAGTTCCTAAATTCTAGTGCAGAAATGAGTTTTTCTGACCTTTCCTGTAGTGTTCAACCTCTTCACCCTCCAAGGTGGAACATACCTAGAATCTTCTATTCACCACACATTTTTGCATGTTGTGCCCTAGGACAAGTGGAAACAATGAAGACAGGGCACTTGGGGGCATCTGATTGCAACGACAGTGGGAAGGAAAAGCAGGAAAGGCGTCTTCGAGTTCCCTGCTCTTTGTTATCCAACGTTTGCTGTCTGTTGGACAAGAAGGAGCAGCAAAGGTCAGGACACATGTCAGCACAGGTTTGCAATGGGGATGCAGGAAACAAACTCCACTTATTCCATACTTGATTTTCATAATGTGCACTCTTCTGTTTCTGAATTTTAGTAACTGTTTCTAGGTCCAAAGCATTGTCGCGTATGTCCTGCATAATGCTTGTTCCCTCACACATAATGCTTATTTAGCTAGGCAATTTAACTAAGCCCCCAGAGCTTTATTAACATATCACTTTGCTGTCTCCCTCCGCATATGGCATGTCTGTATATACAAACCCTGCTGTCTGTCTCCCTACACACACAGCATGGGTGTGTATACAAACCCTGCACCTGAAATCTGGTTCAATGTTTCTGAAAATCACATCAGTGCTGAAGGATTGTCGAATGCTTGACCAAAATGTTGAGAATGTTCTTGAGAAGGTTTGACGCAAACTCTGCACTGCATCATCGCCATTATGTGCTCATTTGTTCATGTCTTTGCTCAGGGATCTGGATCATGGTATGAAGAGAATTTTTTTTGCAGAAGTTGTTAGAAATGATATAGAGGGGAAATTGAATCAGGAGCTCAAACAGAGTGTATTATGCTAAAAAAAAAAATGCACAGAATGATCAAGTGAGGTGAAGGGCACAAGTAGTGTTCTATTGTCATTACTTCTTATGAAGCATTGTTTGAGAATCTATGGAGAAGAATTGAGATTAAAAATCTAGCCAGGTTGCTAGTATGTTTTGGTGCTCCAACTTCACAGAGGGCTTTTAATGAATAAATCAATATGCATGTTGAATTCTTCATTATTACTGTCAAAGAAATTTACTTGCACTTGTTGAAATGGCAAAGATGTGGCAGAAAAAGGGTTTTGGTATTCTGGCCATTTTTTGTTCAACACCTCACTTTGATCTACTCGTATAGATGTTGAAGACGATAAAAATTTTGGTGCTCCCATATGGATAGAGATTCATAAAGAGAGGATTAAGATCAATCATCAAACAAAGCATAAGATCTTATCAACAATAATGGCTACAAGAAGCTAGGGTCGGGGCTAAAAAAGTGCGGTTGAGAGAAGGTGATAAGTTGATAACAGTTGCTTTCAGATGTTTAGTCAAAGCATAAAAGGAATTCATTTCCCAAAATAAAGTATCAGAATTCTATCATAAGGAATCAAAAACAGTAAACAAAGCTTCATTTGAGTTTTACAAGGGCTTATTTACTTTATACAGTTCAAGTGGGGTGACAGAAAGATGTAGAAGAATTTGTATGGAAGTCATACCAAATAAATTGTCAAGAACAAAGCTTGCTTGTTATACAAAGAAATAAATGTGAAGAAATACACTATGCCATCAACTATTTGAAGAATGAGAGAACACCTGGCATTGTTGGACTGCTTATAAGGTTCTACAAAGCAAATAAATGGGAAACTATCAATGACTATCTAACACTTTATAGAGAAGCTATCAAAGTAAGGACCCTTAGACCAAATGTAAATAAGGGTGCAATCAAATTGATACCAAAGAAAGGAAAACACAGGTTAAAAAACCTGGTAATGTAGCCTAACACTTTAGCAACGATATTAGCAGTGGGTAAAAGGAATTCCTCCGCACATTGTTTCAGATACTCAAACTTACATAGGATAATGAATTGTGGTCTTCCATAAGGCAAGGATTTCCACTTGCTCCTATATTTGATCTTGCAGCTAAACCATTGCATTGTTTCAGAACAACCCGAGTAGACCTAATGGTGAAGGCTAAATAGAGTGCTCCATACAGGAGGAACATGTTTGAATACAGCAGGGTATAGGGTATGTAGACCCAATAATGACCAATATATAAGGTAAATGAAAAAACAATCACCTTGCGCACTTCCGCAAGACCAAATTAGTGTCTTGCTTGGCAGCAACCTAAAAGACTGCCTTTATCTTTACAATGAGAGATAATATTTTTGGCCTGTGCACTAAAGGTTTGTTGCTACAAAATAAAGAAGACGGCTAGAAATTCAATTTGCTTCATGATATAGCATTATATCCAATATTAGAAGAGAATAAAATAAGGAGTTTAAGGAATAGACTTGACAGGTAACACTTGTCATCAAGCTCCACGTAGGGAGTTAGTAAGTCCCATATGATTGGACGGAAAGATGAAATTCAATATGGTGGAGGAAGGTTGAACTTAGCATCCTCCTAGATGACTAATAAGTACACTGAAGGCCTTTCAGTTTGGACCCCTCTTTTGATCAGATGTGGTCATGGATTTTGGAAAGGGCTAGTAGAAAATTGAAAAAATGGTGAGGCCATCACTTGACACCGAAGGAAGATTTCTGTCAGCCAGAAAGTATTGCCCATTACCCATTTTCACTATATTGTACTCATCATTTTGGACGTTTTCAAATGCTCAGTTTTAACACCTACAGAAAACGATCAAGGACTTCATTTGGCTAAAAACACGAAAGGGCATGGTATAAATTGGAGATTACGTGTCCTGTCCAGGATGCTTGGGGATCTTATAGGTTAAAGGGTTGAAGGCAACAAGGTATGAATTTATCTCTGAAGTGGATTTTGAAATCCATGAAGATGAACAATGGAAGACTGTGGTCAGCTGAAATATAATTAAATATATATCCAAAAGAGAACAGCTTGGAAGAACAACCCTTTGCCATATCTGTTCTGTAGTGATTTTCAAGGTCTCATATTTTTCGGTCTATTTGCAAACCAATGGATAAACTTACTAAGTTTCTTAATGCTCCTGTATATACAATAGGTCTATCTGTTGGAACTTGGAAGCAGTACATTCAAGACAAGACAATGCAATCAGACGCAATCAGACGCCAAAAGTGCCCTGTCTTCAAATGATGAAAAGAAAACAGGAACATAAAAGTTGACGACAAAAGCCTTGTCCCATGTCCCCCCTACCGCTAAAATGATGATATAATATAAAATATGGTATAGTATTTTCTGGATGGATGGCACTCATATGTTAAAGAGGCTTCCTCAAATTCAGTACATGGCTAATAAGCTGAATCACACCTAGATATGAGTGATACTAACAGAAGTTGGTCACATAGATTTGAATTTTGAGGTCTTCCTCTCTAGAATATAGAGACCATGTTTTAAATGGTTAATGCTTTGGAACCAGCTGGCAATTGCTGAAATGCTGGTAAAGCAGGAATGCAAGTAAATGCATGTTTAGTATGTAATCAACATGATTCTGGTAACTGTTTAGCATGTAATAAATGTCCAACAAATGACCACAAAGTAGGTCAATGGGACTGTACCATACAATGCAATGAAGAAGCAGCAAGGGAACCCAAAAAGGTCCCAGAAAACAACAAGAAAAAGAGAAGAAGCCCGGGCCCGAAGGGACGGGAGAATGCAGAAGAAGAGAGAGTGTACAAAGAAGGAGAGGGGGTGGAGGGAGGATCCTCAACACCAACCCTCTCAACTGTCATCTGAAGCTGGCTGGAAAAATCTGGTGATATGCTGATGTCTGGTGTCAGGAGCTGGAAGAAGCCTGGTACACATACGCCCTGCGGAAAGTCTAGCTCTCTGATTAGGCCTGGTGAATTGCCGCCTATGGGGGGGGCTCTTGGCCGAGTCTGAGTCTGGATGCCTCTGGTCTGGGAAGTAGCCCCCCTGGTCCTGACAGATCTGGTCTGGGGTTCTCTACTGGGGAACCCCCGCTTGATGCCCCTCTCACCGGGGAGCACAACAAAGTAGGAGGTGATCTGCCGAATAGTAGTCTCCCTGGAAGGGGGATGGAGGATCCCGTCGCGAAGCTTAAAAGCTTCCTGTAAATAGAGGGCGAGACACCTCTGATCATAATATCTGAAGAACCTCGTGAAAGTTGGGCGTTCACGGAAAAGACAGTGAAACCTCCCTCTGATCTCATAGTAGATGGGGCACCTGAAAATGAAGTGTTCCTCTGTCTCAATCTCCTGGAGGGAGCAAAGCTGGCAGATCCTCTCGGACCGGTCCAACTGGTGATCGCTCTCAACTCGAAGCCTGTGGGAGCCAACTCTGAACTGACCCAGAGATATGCGAAGAGCATGCATCCAATGGCGGGAGATATAGGTGGGACGAGTGATCAGTCCATTGTTGATCTCAAGGAAGTGATTGGCGTAGAAGGCCATTTTCGGACGTAGCTCACCCCGAGGGTTGGTCCAAGTGATCTGGATAAACTGTCTGTAGATGTCGTCCCTGATGATTCTGTGCAGGTCCTGCTTACTCGGCAGAAGGTGTGTGGGAGCATCCATGGAGTAGCTAAATGGGGGGAGACGGTCCATGTTGATCCCAAGGGATCCCAGGAGACGGGAAACCCTGGCATACCAGCACCGAGCACGGTCGCTATGGTCAGATAGAGCAATGGCCTCCGAAGAACGGTAGGCAAGATAGATGTACCTGTCTCTGCCTGTGGAAGAATCTGACAGTCTCTGAATGCGGTGCAAGAGTGAGACGAGACCAAAGATGACCTCCAGTCTGAAAGGGTGAGCCCCAAACTCGGCAAGGATGATATTGTGGGGAACAGTTTCCTTACACCTGATGATCCGTCTGAGCATAAGGATCTGAACTCGCTCAATAGCAACCCAATCCAACTCGAGAAGGGAGGGACCCCAAACCTCAGAACCATAGAGAACCGTGGGCCTCACAAGAGAATCAGAGAGGGACATCTTGGACAATGTGTCCTGGAAGTGATGGCGGAAGCACTGTCTCTCAAGGATCGCTAGGGAGCCATACCCCTTGTTGATGCGGGGTTGAATAGCCGGACGTAAACTGAAACGAGGTCCAGAGAAGAGAACTCCCAGATAAGTGTAGGAGCTGGTGATCTCCAGCTCCTCCCCCCTGTAGAAGAAATGGAAGTCCGAGGTCTTCAGGCCATTGAAAATCATAACCTTGGTTTTACCAAGGTTAACTGTCAGCTGTCTATGATCACAGAAAAGGGCTAAGGCATCCAGTTGTCTCTGTAACCCCTCCGCAGAAGAAGCCAAAAGAACCACATCGTCTGCGAATAGAAGGATGTAGATCAAAACCTGGTGAAGAAGACAGTCGTCCCCGTCCTGAATATGGTCCCTGAGAAACTCCTCCAGCTCATCAATGTAAATACCGAACAGAGTAGGAGAGAGGGGGCAGCCCTGCTTGACCCCAATGGTGCTCCTGATGAAGTCGGAAAGCCCAACAATAGTACGCAGGCGGCCCAAGACCTCCTCATATAACCGAGTGATGGCGGCAAGAAGGGTTTCGGAAATGCCAATGTCTCTAAGTCTGCGGAAAAGAGCTTCCCGCGGAACAGAGTCAAAGGCTTTCCGAAAGTCCACAAAGCAGCAGAAGACTCTAGATGAACGATGACGTGCTTCCTCAATGATAGCACGAAGGGTGAGAATGTGATCAATAGTCTGGTGAGTTGTCCGGAACCCTGCCTGTCCCCTGGCCCTGCACTGGTGCTGCTCTAGAAACTCGGAAAGCTGCATGTGGAGAACTGTGGCATACAACTTCGAGAAGGTGTGACCCACCATAATCGTCCTGTAGTTATTCGGATCAGAAGTAGGACCAGATTTATGAATAGGGTGGATAATATGGTGGGACCAAGACTGCGGAAAACCAGTACACACCACCTGATTGAGAAGGTCTACCAGATAGCTGACGATAGTGTTGATCCCATGCTTGAAAAACTCTGCCTGGAAGCCCTCCTCATCCGCCGCTTTGCTGCAATTCAGAACTGAGATGGCCTTCTTAACATTTGTGTAGGTGAAGATGTGGCAGGTAGAGGGTGGCGACACAACCTGAATATGGGGCTGACCTGGGATATCATAGAGGATGGAAGTATGGGTAAACATAGTGTGGGGATCAAGATCCAGAGGTAGAGGGGAGCGCCGAGGAATGATGGTACGCCAAAAGCGTTTGGGGGAGTGCATAAGTGAGGTGCAGAGCTCCCTCCTCCTTCGGGCAATGAAGGTACATTTTTTGTGACGAAGGAGATGACGATAGGCATTTTTGAGGGAAGGGAAAGATGGGAGGCCCTGGGAAAAGGCGAGGCGGAGCTGGCGGTGAAGGTTTTTGCAGTCATCATCATACCATTGGTTCATGGGGCAGGTCCTCGTGCTACGGGGTCTGGAGGTGGAGTGGGGGTATGAGAGCAAGGCTGCCTCATGTATGGCAGAGGCAAGAAGGTCGTACATCCTGTCAGTAGGGAGCAGGGTAAAATGGGGCAAGGGGGGAAGAAACTGACGGAGATGAAAGGAGAAGGCAATGGGATCACCGTCGTCGAATCTCAGGGTGGTACGTGAAGGGCAATGGGGGAGGCTAGGGGTCTGGGGGGGTAGTTTCCAAGGAAAAGGAGAGGGCCGCATGGTCAGCAAGGGGGATGGGGGAGACAGAAAAGTGGTGAACATAAGGAAGAAGGTTGGGGGTAGTCATGACGTAATCAACCACACTCGTGCCACCACCGTGAGGTCTGCATGTAAAGAACTGGGAATCCGGGAAGCAAGATATGCCATTAAGGATCAACAAGTCGTGGGATTCCCCCATCTGTAAAAGGTGTCGTCCATAAGCCGTCAAGGGCCCTGTCACATCGTCTGATTCTCTCTGAAGACCAACTGAACCCGGGTCCACCTCTGAGGTACAAAGAGCATCATTTGTCCTGTCATGCAGGGGAACCTGGGAGGTTTTGGTTCGTGCATTGAAGTCACCTAACAGGATGACCTCTCCAACTGCAGAGAACCGAGAGATGCCCGTAGAAAGGTCAGAAAAGGGGTCCCCGTCCGGTCCATTCTCAATAGCAAAAGAAGAAGCAGGAGGGAAGTAACAAACTGCAATATAAATGTCCCGGAAGAGGTGTGGGGTCCGTTTGACCTTGATCCAAAGGAAACGGGCAAACTCGTCCTCAGCAACTACAAAAATCCTGCTCCGAAGAGTGTCCCTGACTAAGCAAGCGACCCCGCCAGAGCCTCTAACCCCACCAGAGCTCCTAGTATCCGGCCTGCAAACCGAGAGCCAGTAGTACCCTCTAATATCCGGGAGAGGACGAACATGACTCGCATGAGTTTCTGTGACAAATAGGAGGTCCGAATGACCCAGTGCATCATGAAGAAGGCCAGGTGAAGACCAGTATGAACCGTTTCCATTCCAACAAGAAATGGAAATACCCCTGTTACGCTGCCTCTCCCAGCGAGACCGTCATTTGGACCCGTGAACCCAACCGGGAGGGAAGGTGTCACGAACCACTGGCCTGAGATTCCGAATCACCGCCCATTTGCCTGCCTTCCTTGCTGTCATGACTATCTCACGGGATTGTTTGAGTTCTGCCACCTGAGCTCTAGTGAGATCTTCATCAAGGAAGATCTTATTCGGGAGTGAGAATAGTTTCCGTTTAGCCCTAAGGGCCCGGAGCCTGTCTTCTGCTGATTTGAAGCGAAGGAAGAGGGTTGAATCCAGACCATGCCATGCTCTATCAATTTGCACCTCCGGCAGCCCCAACTTGTCTGTGATGAAATCTGTTGCGATGGCTAAAGGATCAGAAGAGGGAGGAGGTGTGGGCAGCCCTCTCACCTTGAGATTTAACTCTCTTGCCCGTCTGTTTCTTTCTTCCACAAGTTTTGCCTGTACAACTTCCTCCACTACTGTAATAGGAGATGTGTTATGGTCCTTTCCTTTCACTATTTTTGCCCATGAATCCGATTGTTTCCTGAGATTTTCCTGTTGAGTTTGGATCTCTTCCTGTTTGTGCTTCAAATCAGAGATTTCAGCATGTAATTGGGTAAGCTGCCATCTTGCTGTCTCTGTTCATTATTTACAGTAGAAGGGGTTACCAGAGCTGTGGAGGTGGAAGGAGACATCATTGAGGGATATATTGCTTTTAGGGGTGTCAAGACGAGAGGTGAGCTGGGGGGATCCCCCAAGATGCTATTTTTCCTGGAGGAACTGTGCATAAAAACAATAAAAGTATGAAGCGACAGGGGGGAGTTTTGGCTGGTCGAACTGCAGATATGGATGGATATTCAATGACGTCCCAGGCAGAAAAGGGGATACGGAAACCGTCAAAAGGAGCCACGAAGCAACAAAGAAATGAATGCCACTGATCAGACATAGGGTCACGAAGCACCCATGAAGGAACCACGAAAGTACCCACGAAGGGGCCATGAAACAAACTGTGCCTGAGAACCTCCAAAAACGTGTTTGGCAGAGGAACCCCGAGATGGCTATCGAGAAAGGACGAGTTGTAAAAAACCTTGCAGTAGAAAGGGGCACGAAAAACGTTGCAGTCAAGGGTGTCGAGAGGGGTTTCACAGCTGCAGTGAGGAGGGGCCATTGTTTTCGCAGGAGAAAGCATCATCTTGGGCATCGTCGAGGGCCATCATAGAGCATCGTCGAGAATTATCTAAAGGAACTTCAAACAAACAAAAATATTTGAAGAATCCAAAAACTAATCTATGGAGCAAAGGAAATATGGTAATGTGCATTTGTCCCTGCAGTTTAGATTGTGAAAGAAGAAAACTAGTTGACCCCCCACTACAGATTCAAGAACAAAGAGCTTCTATGGTATCTCAAATTGCAATTGTGGCACTTAAGATTCCATCCAATACTATGTAATGGTCGTAATCCCTCTTGCAACAGTGGCAAGATGTACATCAGTTGCTAGATATAAAATGGGATGAGCTCAAAGATACATTTATAAATGCGTTCTATCCTTTAAAATAACTAGATGAAAAATGCATGCAATGCAAGTTCTTGCATCAGAATGGTAAGGAGGATAGTCCAAGACAAGGCCATTGAACAACAGATGCCAATGTTAGACTTGACATATGTGCTGCAGAGCATATCAAGATTTTAAACTATAAATCAAACTTCCATAGACCATAAAATTGGAATTCTGAATATTTAACAATGTTAATTCAAATTGGTATTCTAATATTCAACAATCTTAGAGATGCATACAACCTAGCAGAGAAAGTTGTAGGAAAGTGTCTATTTTACTATCTAAAAGCTAAGTCACCACATTCAGCGGATTTAATAAAAAACCCTAAAAATTCGTCGAATGTTTTGCAAACATTTGAAATTCGTTGTCATTCGCAAATGTAATAAAGGGCATCAAAACGTGAATCCCTTCCGTGAGTTGTTATTCGCGAATTTAATAAAGCACAAACAAATTATAAAAAAAATCGTTTAAATTCGTTTGTATTCGGAAAAGGCCTTCCGCTAGTTGTGTACTGGGGCCACGAGTCATCTATTGGAGCCACAAGTCGTGTAAATTGGTTTGCCATTCGGAAAAGGCCTTATGCAGCAGACTCCACCAACGAGGGCAACGACCACCGAACCCTCACAGCCTTTTGCGCCCACCGACTCAACTCGACTTCCATGTTTCCCCATAGTTCCAGATTATTTTAATATTATTTTAAGTTTATAATTTATAGGTATCCACGTTCAAGTTTATAATTTATAATTTATAAATGTTTATAAATTATAAAATAAAATAAATTGGTATCCACGTACAAGTTTATAATTTATTAACTTATTCAATATTATAAAATAAATCTTTATTTTGTGTTTTAGGTTAATAAGTTAATAAATTGGGTATTCCTGTTAAAGTTTTTAAGCCATAAAGAAACTATTAATTTAAAAGTTAATAAGTTAATAGTTTTGACATGTTTACTTATACGAAATGTGAAATTCTAAGTGTATTTCTATTAGCCGAATTTAATCACGAATTTTATCTTTATTTTTTTAGCAACGAATTTTATACTCGGCGAATTGGAAAATGAATTCGAATGCGGTGACTTAGTCTAAAAGGCAGACTTGTCCTGGAATTGAAAAGTCTACTTTTTTGTCATTTTTTCTATAATATGCCTCTCGTGTTGTATGTAATGTTACTTTAAGATCCCCAATAACACATTCCTCAAAACTCAAAACTCTCAAGTTTCAACATATGCAACATTTAGTAATAATGAAATTCAATAGAATCATTTTTAAATTATTCTATCATATCCCCTTGTTTAGTCATTAAGGTTGTGAAAACATAAACAGCACACTTCAGCACAAAGACTATCATCCCTAACATAAGAATTGCTCTTTTTTTAATCAGTACAAAAAAATATTTATGATGAATTAGACACGTTAGTTATCCTTTATATAACTAAATATGATTTCTTACAAGTAAAGGCCGAAAATCAAATACCAAGTTAAAGCAGAGAGAGAGGCATAGAAACAAGAATGCACACAACCTTGCAAACTGAGAATTGAGTGCTCTCACATGCTGCCTAGATGATTCAGCCCCTTTTAGAGTCAAATGGTGGAACTGCTGTTATCCTTTTTGGTCGAAACTGCTTGGTAAGCAACAAAAACCAATTCAACAAATCTTATCGGTGCCATTGAAATAAAACATGTAGCTAAATAAAAATAAATGAGTGCATAAATGTGATAAATAGTCACAGAATGAAGCAAAAATGCAAAGGTAGAATGCCTTGCGTTACTAACAGTTTTATTAATAAGTACTACTTCAAACCAACCTTTTAATTATAATAGCAAATTATGGAGAACTACAGTATATGTTATGTCATGGCCATGGTCAAATCTAAATGAAGAATGTAATTAATAATTTAATAGTTTTAATGCCTCTACCAAATAAATTTGACTACAGAGATGAGATGAAGTAATTAACATAAAGAAATGATAAGTACAATAACATTTTGTTGTATGCTCCACAAAAGATGCCTCTGCACAGCAGAAACAGACTTCCTTTGGCTAATCTGCTGGGTTTAAGGGGTATCTTTCCATCAAAATATGCCATGGACTTGTACCCAGCCTCATCCCTTTAGTTTCCTCGTGCCATTTGATTGGGACAGACTTCAACAAGAATGGAACCCTGGAGAACTGCAGGGCCTCATTGGAAACCACAATAACACCTTAAAAGTGACAATAACATCTTAAAAGTGTCGCAAATAAAAGGTCTTGGGCTGTAGGTCAATGGGTTAAACAACAAGTCAAACTACTTTGGCATTCAATTGACTTAAACACTATAATTCAAAGAGTGACAACTATTTGATTAACAGAATTGAAGAGAATCAATTCAATTCTCAAGTTTGATAAATTCATATCAAATAAAAAACACTTATGTTCTTACAAAATAGTAGAATGGATTCCATTAGTTCAACTAAAAATGACAATATCAGTAAATATGTATAGAATCTGTGGCAACCCCTTTCTTAGACAAATTCAGTTGGTTTCCTGTATCAGCTAAACAGGTTTTCATCCTGCTAGTGGACAAACTTTGAAGCGCCATGAAGATCTTAAATCAACTAAACTCAAGTATGGTGGTGCCTCTGAAGAGGAAATCCAAGTACCGCTTGCAAGAGTGGATATGCTAGAAAAGATTTGGGTCACACCTTTCAATACAGTACATTCAAGGGATTAGAATTACCTCTAGTAATCAAGCTGAGGAGGAGACCTTAATTAAGGCCTCAAACTACGTGTGGAAAAGGGCCCGAGGAATATTGTAAAGTGTTATTCTAAAATTGTATTGCCAAAGGATGTAAGTTGGCATTCCACCATTGATACTAATGAAGTGAAAGGCTAAGATGGATCCCTGCCTAGTGTTCTCAAATATTGGGGGTCAAATCTAGGCCAGCACACAAGATGTAGATACCAAAGGTGCTTAAGGAGTGCAAGTATCGTAATTCTAGAGGATAGTAGCCCTTAACCCTAAGGTAGCTATAGATTTCCAAGGCCTATACCTAAGATAAAGAGAGGTATCCTACTAGGATTTAGAATAAGAGTAGGTCAAAAGATGGATAAAGCCAAGGGGCATAACATAATAAGACAAAGCAATAAATCAAAGTAAACGTACATCTACCCTAATCTATAGTAATGAATAAACAACCATCCACACAATAACAAACAAGCAACAAAAGACAAAAATGGGTTAGAAATACTTACCCGCAATGTGTTGGTTGATGCATGATCCTCCCCAAAGAAAACAACACAAAGAGAGAATCATTATGGGTGGAGAAGGGGAAAGCTCAAGAAGAAGACCTCTAGTCCTAGCTCACTATGGTGACCCAAATGCGGAAGGACAAACTTTAAAACCTCAAGTCTAACAACTAGGTGTGAAAATGTGTGCAAGTGTCCAATGTGCAAGCAAGTACAGTGATTTGGAATGATGAATGAGTGATAATAAAATAACAAGAGTGGTCAAGCATATATACTCAACGTGATTGCCCATGGGCGATGGTTGGCGACATGGTAAGAAACAAACCCGACACCATTGCCCATGGGAGATGGCGTCAGCCTTGAGGGAAACCTAAGGTCAAAAGGTGGAAAACAATGTGGAGATGGAAGCCAAAGGATAAATGGAGACACTGACAAAAGTCCAAGATGACCGAAAACAAAGATAAGAAGCGTGCATGAGTAAACAAGTGGACATAATGAGACAAGTGGACATAATGGGTTCAACATGTGAACAAAAAGGAGGAAACAAAGCAAGGATAAGGGAACTATGGCATAATAGTACACATAGTGATACCTTCAAATGTTGTGGTCTAGCCCATAGGAACAAGTCCAATCACATCCCAATCGCTAGCTAGCCCCTTGAGGCACCCACTCAGGAGGATAATGCATCAGCAGCCCCTACACAAGAGAAAAGGATTAGCAAGCATAAAAAAATGAGGTGTATACACAAATCACGCAACTTTGAAGCTTGGTGTGAAGTCAGAAATGAGGCATTGAATAAAAAAATGTCTCAAGCAACCGTTAGAGAGGCATCTTGGACACTTAGGGACATCTCGACACATTATCCTACTATCAAGAATCAATTAGGGAAACAAACTAGATTTGATGTGAATGCTTCTTGCAATTAAACCGTCTTGTAACTAGTTTGAAGAATCTAATATTGTAATGCCCTCGACTCTTATCAGGTCACACTTTGTACCTTCGAACTAGACTCACGTCACATCACATAGTTTACCTTTGAACTAGACTCACAAAAATACACAATTTTCATTTCTTACTCCTACTTATGCACGTGTATTCTATTCAGTTCATGGTAAAAAGAAGAGCTATTGATTACTATCTCTCCACAGTTTTTCTGTGTTTCCATTGCAAGTTCAACTATAGCTTGCAAGTCAATTGGTTAGATCAATCTGTTATATGTTTTGTACGTTGTCCATGCCACTTTTGGGCTCAACACAAATTGTTGGTACTAGAGCATGCCACTTTGCCCCCTAAAATCCATAATCTACAAGTCGGTCTTCAATGACACTCATTGGCGCTAGTTGTGCGTGTCTATCCATTCCTAGTGCTGAAAAGAAGGCATTCAACCCGATTTTGTCTCTAACTACCTTAAAGACGAAAACATAAGGGCAAGATATTCGAGAATGTACAGAAAATCACCTTGATAAGAGTCCCAAAGCACATTCAAGAAACTTTAGAGGAACAAAGAAAGGAAGTCTTCTCACAATACCATGACTTAATGCTTAAAATAGGTCTACCAACACCTTTAACTGCTACCAGTTCCTCATCCCAACACCAGCATTCGTTCAAGGTGAAAGTTAATCTTGACATTATGGAGTTCCAAAGCAAAATCGACAAATTTGGTGATTGGATTCAACAATTGGAGGTGTATTGCACAATCAATCGGTTCATAGAAGAAGATCATGTTTGTAGCATTTAAGATGTCCAAACTAGTGCTCCATTGGTAGGAATAGTTTCATATCGAAGAATGAGAGATTATGAGTTTGTTGATGTGTGGTCCAAGTTCATCACCGTTGTACAAGAACAATACTACCCTCTCGAGTACTATTGCAATGTGTATAAATAGTTCCAAATGAGAAAAAAGAGGGATCAATTGGTGCAAGATTATACAAACAAGTTCCATGAACTATGCACACACCTAAACATTTGCAAAATAAAGATTTATAAAATCATGAAATACACTAGGGGTCTTCACTACTACATGCAGGTCATGATGGAGTTTCTAACTTATGAAACCTTTAAGTGAGCCTATCACAAGTTACAACATGTACTAGCAGAATACTACCTTTCAAACACTATAGCAGGGTGTAGAAGAAGACCCAGATGTAGAGAAAAAAGAGGGATCAATCAATGCAAATATTCACGCTTAAACATATGCAAAATGAAAAATTCACAAAGTTGTGAAGTACACCAGCAGTCTTCACTACTACATACAGGTTGTGATGGAGTTTCTGCCTTGTGAAACCTTGGGGCCAGCCTATCGACATGCTGTTGAGATAAAAGAGCAATCCAAGAGGAAGCATGAAGGCCCAACCTCTTCTTGCCCCTTGCTAAAGAACAAACCTTCAAGCAACGCTCAAAATCCCATTATGCAACAAAAACCTCACAATGGGCAACCTTCATCTAAGCCACAAACAACTACTCAACTAAAAGCTCTTGCCCTGAAGTCCGAAGAAGGTAAGTGAAAGAAAAGGTGTGTAGTCATTACAAGGTTAGCACCGATGATAATCGAGCATTATGTACCCAAAATATCTTGCTCACTCAAGCTACATAGCTCCAAGTTGTTTGAACATCAATGCAGAGTCATCACCCATCAATGCTAAAGAAAGAGAGCACCTTTTTCACACCAAATGTTGATTGCACATGAAACTGCAAAACATCTATGCCTTGTCATGGTAGAAAACACAACCTTACTCCCTTGGGTAGTTGCAGCAAGGAGGAGAACTCAAAGTGACACATCAATTCAATATCAAGTATGATATCTCAACCATGTGAGAGTTTGTTACTTACGATGTGGCACCACTTGAAATCTGCAATGTTCTTCATGGAACATCTTATAGTAATCTGCAATATTTTTCTTGGTGTGCCTTACTTGTATGACCAAGATGCTCCCTACAAATTTAAGCCACAATGATTGTCCATGAAGTTCAATAATTGTCTCTATCATATTCTGGAGTCCCCTCCGATGACCAACATCTACTTGGTGTCTACAAAACAGTGCAGAAAGCTCGCCTCTGATGCTCAGATGTCTGTACACTCGTGATTCACCCAAAGTCTTTGAGAAACACTGTGAATAGGCATACACTTGCAGCGCAATCTATGAGGATCACAGACCATAATCAACAACATCGCTCAGCAATACAAAGATGTCTTTGAAGATCCCAAAGCATTTCGTCACATTGTTCAGTCAAACATCAAATTGGTCATATTCTAGGATCTCCACATTCAAGCAACCCTCTCTATTGCAGATTGGTTTGGAAGAACAATTAGATTTGCAAACAAGTTCATTCGGTGACCAAGGGAAGATTCAGCCAAGTTCTTCAGCTTCTGTTAGTCCAATCATCCTCATCCCAAAGAAGGATGGTTCATGGCATCTTTGTGTTGACTCTTGTACCCTCAACAGGATCAATGTGAAAAACGGGTATCTTCAACCTCGCATTGACAATCCTTAGGACCACCTTCCGTGTGCACAATACTTTAAAAAAATCAATCTCAAATCCAGTTTTCACCAAGTTCCAACTTCCAATCAAGCCACGATTGAAAACTGCATTCAAGAAAAAGGAAGGCCTACATGAGCGGCTGGTAATGATGCCTTTTGACTTGACCACCAAACTAACCTTAATGTGTCTTATGGGTGAAAAGATAAAATCCTTCACCAACACTTTTCTCAGTCTACTTAGATGGCATTCTCATCTACAGTGAGACTTGGAAAGACCATAATGCTCATGTACAAGAGGTTCTTGATATGCTTCACAATCACAAGTTGCAAGCCAGCTTAGGCGAGTGTATCTTTGTTGTTGCTCAATTTTAGTACTTAGCCTACATCATGGACCGTGACGGAATTCATGTACATCTGAAGCTACTAAAGATCGTCTGAGATTGGCTAATTCCTTACAGTTTCACAAATATGCAAAGTTCCCTTGGACTAGCAAATTTCTATTGTTGGTTTGTATTGAGACTTTTTCACATACGTTTGCCCACAAATCAAATAATGTGAGCCAAGTCAGTATCCCAATGGACGACTATGCAACACCACACATTCAACAAGATCAAAGAAAACTCTGCTTTGCACCTGTCCTTGCAATCCCTAATATCAATCAACTCTTTGAAATTGAGATTAATGTATCAGATTATGTTCTTGGTGTCATTCTCGCTTAGCATGGACATGTTGTTTGTTACCACTCTGAAGCATTTAGCAACAATGCTTAGGTTTTCTACCTATGAGAAGGAGCTCTACACGATCTATCAAGCTGTAAAAAATGGCGACACTCTCTTAGGTAAGGGAACCGTCATTCATTCAGATCATAAGATTCTTCAATTTCCTGCATTAAGAATAAGAAAGTGATGCATGATGTGGATGACATAATTAAAACATTTCCATCTAGAGATCAAGCACAAGAAGGGGTAAGACAACAAAGCAGCTCAATACCTATGCAACCCTCCAGTCATCGTGCTCAATACGGAAGCCACAAGAGTGTGGACAGGGTTTCACAGTACTCTATAGATTCAAATTTCGGACTCACCTTTAACACCATTTCTAAAAGACAACAGGCTGAAGACTTCCAACTGCAAGTGAAGCTTCTCCACAAGCTTGGCCATCTATGTTCCTTCTCTCTCCTCACAGTAGGCTCATCTAGGAGGCAAACTACTCCAAACCAGCTAGTCATTTTGAATTGCCAAAACAATAGCCACACTCAAACAACACTTCTTTTGGCCACACGTGCAAGGACATTGAGACTCGCATCAAGTCTCGTGTTCCTCGCAACATTGCAAAACTAGCTCATTACAAGTTCGCTGTGTACGGACTTCCAATTTTGTACACACAATGGGAATCTATCAGCATGAATTTCTCACCTAGTCTTCCGATGACCAAGCATCAACACAACTCCATGTTCATTGCGGTTGACTGTTTCTCAATGATGGCAATCATGGTCGCGTATAGGAAGTTTATCAATGCACCTAAAACTCCAAAGTCTTCTTCCAACACATTTGGGTACACTTGGGGATTCCTCTCTACATTGTATCTAATCGAGATCCCGAGTTTGTTACTCGTTTCTAGGAAGCTTTGTGGGAAGTGCTTGACACTTAGCTGCATAATTCAATCACGGTCCATCCTTAACCAATGGACAAATTGAAGTGGTCAATCACACGCTCGTCTAATTATTACGAAGGTACACCAATGCTCATCATTGCATTTGGGATTATAATATACATCCAACATCCCCAAAATAGAGTTCTTCATAGTTCTACAAGGCATTGTCCAATCCAAACATGTTGTAGGTTCCAGCCATTGGCACCTCTTGACATAGCCTTCACACACCCACAACGCCACAATCAATGCGCACATAAAGGAGTTAGACAAAGCAGAGGAATTCCTCCAACACATCCACCAAGTGCATCATCTGATTCAATAGATCCTGACTCGCCAGAAATAGTAAGTAGAGGTTATGAATCACACCAAGCACCATACAGTTTTAAGATTGGTGACAAAATCAGGATATATCTACAAAAAAAGTGATTCCAAGGTCCTCGTTGCCAAATCTAACCACTGCAATATGGTATTTACACCATACTTTGCAACTCTGGTACGGACGCATTCGTCCTAGATTCACATCAAGCACCATACACTTTTAAGATTGGTGACAAAATCAGGTTATAGCAGTGTTGTCCGATACTTCACCCCTACTGCTAGGGCACGTGTATCCGCATGCCGGATACAGATATGGCTCGGATAGGGTACCTAGCCGTATCCAGATACAAACCAGTAACTAGGTTGTACCAGAAACTACCGGATATGGTAAGCAAGGCAACTATAGCCGTATCTAATTTAACAGTTACAGAAAACCATTCAACAAGCTAAAAAATACTAAAAACTGCAAATGATCTTCTATAATGCATTTTAATAGCAACAATTGAGGACATGGAAATGAGATTGATTCACTCTTTTACTTCAAGATTTCACATTGTTGATCAACATGCAATTCTTTTGATCTGTTTGTTTTGGCCTACTCTACTTCTTTTCTTTCATTGTGTCTATTTTGCGCTAGCCTACGCACCCTGCAAAAATGATTAATCCATTCAGTACCGAAGTTCCTATCTTCCCATGGGCTGGAAGTGTGTAATTTGTGTGTAATTTTAATCAAATGTATAAGTTTGTTTATAATTTAAATTTAATGATTATTAATATATTCATAATTTATAATCTAGATTATTATAGTATTATAAATATTATATATTACGTCGTATTCAACTGTATCCATATCAGGAGGCATTAAAAACTAGTTGCATCTGTATCTTATACCATATCCATATCCATGCAACTCTAGGTTATATCTACAAAAAAAGTAATTCCAAGGTCCTCACTGCAAAATCTGGGGGGTAGGATATAAACGGGGAGGCCGAGAAGGCAGTCCCCAATATGGTACCCCCCTCTATCTATATATGGTATGGGACCCAAATCAATGGCATTGATGGACCTATAGATCCCACATCTATAGAGGGGGTCTCGTGGAATCTATATAAAGAGGACTGCCATATCTATATATAGATAGGCGTGACCCCCCCTCTCTCCCATATCGGGGGCATGACTAGATATATGATATGGGAGAGGGGAATGCAGAAATATTATATCTGGGGGAGGGGACCAGCCATATCTATATATATGGGCGGGTCGGGAACCTTATACTTTCTTATTACATATAAGATATCCCAACCACCGTTGTATCTATGGTACTATACATAATGTGAATGAAAGGCTTGACCAGATATAGATATATGGGGAGAGTCAAGCCCGGCACGCACCCCTGTCGGGGTCTTCATCAGTGAGAGGGCACCAGGTCACCCCACCAATCTCAGTTTATAGAGAGGGGATCGGCCATAATTGGTCACTGTTGGTAACCACCACAAGAATAGGACATATTCTAGATAGGGGGCCAACTATATATAGTCACTTCACCATCGGGGAGCGGGCTGGACGGGAAAGACGGCTATGGCTATGGCTATGGCTATGGCTATGGCTATGGCTATGGCTATGGCTATGGCTATGGCTATATATAGTCGGGGGTCAGGGAAGGACCCACCCCATATCTTGAGGGGCCAAAACCGTCACCACCATCTCCGACCACTCCACCATGGTCGGCCTTTGCAAATCTAGTAAGGACGCATTCGTCCTAGATTGTCCACCATGATTGAGCATGCATCCTATGTTCAACATTGAGTTACTAAATCCATAGGCAATCCATTAGATTTGGGTCCAACAAAATTGAGTACAACAGATAAAATAGCGTCATTGGCACAACTTAGAACTACTGCCTGGACTTGCCAAGACACTCATCAACTATTTTGAGTTGTCATGGTGGGATAGTATGCAGATCAAGCTTCGTGGTATACTCTTCAACAACTCCAAGCTCAGTTTCTGCAATTAGCAACCCATGTAATGAGGACTGTGATATTCAAGGATGGGTGAATGATCCAAGCACATCTAGGCCAGATTTGCAGCCCACTGCAAACTTTGTTAGCAATTTGAACTGCACTATAATTACATCGCAGTCTGGGTAACCTTGTTTAGCCATTGCAAATGACATTTTGACTTCACATCTATTGTGAAACCCACATGCAATTTGCAGTGCACTCATATCGTCTCAACTAGGATGACTATGTTAGTCTAGCGCGACACACACTATGACTTCTTAGTCCAATGCAAAGTCCACATCGCCATGTTGGGTCCCCCATACATTATAGAAGAGAGATGGGGTACCTAGCAAACACATGTATCAGGTAAATGTTTTGACTCTTGAGAGGCATCCTCGACACCTAAAGACTTTGCAAAACAATTTCCTACAGAATAAGAATCGGTTAGAGAAACCTAACTAATTGGAATGCACACGATTCTTGGAATCAAATCATCTTGTAACTGACCTCAAGAATCTATAGGTGCAATCCACTCGATTCTTGTCGGGTTGGACATTGTACAAGCACAAAATCCAGCAATTACATTCTCATACGGTATACCACATAATTCAGCTCTAAGCTAGGTTCATGGGAATACAAAGTTTTGGTTTCTTAGTCTAGCAATGTACACATGTGGTTATTGTATTGATAGTGAATAGAAGAGCTATTATAATTAGTTTTCTATCTCTAGCTTCACTGAATGTGTAACGGAGCTTCTACATTTGTTTTACAGTTCCATTGCATGTTCAACTATAACTTGCGGGCCAATTAGTTAGGTCTGTATTAGCTGGTTTCAAGGTTGTCCTCCATACCATAGTTCAAAGACTCAAACTCGGCAGCCCAAAATTTTGACTCAGACTTGCAACTGCAAAAACTTGCAAAACTCGGCAAGTTAAAATATATATAAATTCATGAAATATCCATCAAATCTGATGACAATTGCTTCACAGCAGCTGAATGTTTGTTTAAATATTCTTCAAACCCCTGACAAGAAACAAAAAGGGAAAAAGAAACTGCCAACTTGGGTGGCGAGTTTTCTGCACAGACCCGCAAGTCAGTGTAGGAAACTCGCCACGCAAGTGGGCAGTGAGTTGTTCCCCCAGCCAAAAAAATTGTGATTTTTGTGATTCCACTATGATTTCTCACGAGTTTTAAAAATATTCCCCGTACCACTGCTGGGCTCAGCTAGGATCAATGAACACCAAACATGTAAAACCCAAACAACTTAGAAAAGGTAAAGCCACAGGCCCTGTATACAAATGAAATGTGAAAAGAAGCCCCCCAATGAACACAAGAAGGGAGTCAATGGAAACCAATGTTGGATACCATAGCTGACTCTAGTTTGTGTTGACACACGGAGCAAAAGTTCCAGCCGCTTTCTCATCCATCATCATGAAAGGACCAGTACTAGATTTGATGATGTCCATAGTGTAATGAACTAGGCTAAGCGGCTTTGGTTGGGAAATTATGGGAGAAGGAAGATACTCCCTTCAGAAATCTCCTAGCATCCATGGACAACGAACCTCCAAACGTCACGAGGAAACTGGCCTAGACTATGAACAAGGTGAACTAAATAGCCCTCTATGTCAAAGAGCAACATACCCACCATGTTTAATACAAGAATACAAGAATTGGGCAACCCTGGTGGTAGAGAACAAAGAAGGGGATGTTGTCTTACTAACCTATCTCTGTCTGTGGGTGAAACTGCAATATCTAAAGGGCGCTTGACAGTTCTTAATGGCTAGAATAGACTGAAATGGGGTCAACGGCATCAGCATAGAAGTCATAGGAGTCACCTATAAGGCTCAAAATTTGAAGACAACCTCTGAAGGTAAAGGACCCAGCAAACCTCATTAGGATAACGAAATGTAATTAGGGAACCTCTCGATTCCTTGTACAAAAAATTATCTCCCATTTATCTCATAATGGAAAAGGTGTCTGAAAAATAAAGTTCCCCTCATTCCCCACTTCTTCAAGAAAACAAAAATGGAAAATTCTAGCACTACGTGGAATATGGTGAACTGTTGTCTCAACACATAACTGTTGGCAACAAATTAGAGAAAATGGTGCCATCTAGAATTTGCAAAAAATACTCGGCATCGAAATTCATCCAGGGGCTAATAGGCTGCAATGAGAGAGGTCCATGTGACTTGAATATATAGTGAATAAACAGTATTATGAGTAGATGCGTCCTTCCCATTTCCCAGTTGTCCAGGTCGTCTTGGGAACTTGGGGATCGGGACAAAACAACCCCCCTTCCACCCCACCCTACCCAACACAATAAAACAAAAATAGGGAGCAGTGTCCCCTGAATTTCAAGGACGTTTCCGGGACATGTTGGGGATGGTAACGGGGATGCCATGACAGCCGAGGGAGGGTTGAAGGACATCTCAATGTCCTCATTGCTGTCTCCAACCTGCTGCGTAAAAAACAGTCAAAAAAAAAACTTTGAAACAAAAAAAAGGAGTGAGCATAAACCACTAGCAGAAGCAGGACTAATTGTGTATTGATTTCAACTACCCATTGAATCTCTTCAAGATGAGAACCAAAGAATTGATTCAGTAGTGATAAATAGAACTATTGCATGGAAAATGGTACAACTCATATGGCTGTCCCAAAATTGAACTTTTCAAGCAACTACAACTCTTAACATCAAGCTTTGCAAATATTACATATTTACTCGCATAAAACTACTCCAAGCAAGCATCAAGATCTGAAACTGCATAAGCAGTTAAGTCCACTCTATAATATAATGATTTCAGTGCATCATTAACAAATATATGAACGTCGTCATTTATACTTTCATTTGAATAAAAAAGAGGAAATAAAAAATGAAACATGTGCATCAGTGACCATGTTTGCACTGACTAATACCAAATCTCCAAACAAGTAGGGTAAATGCACAAAATATAATGCCCATGAGGAAGGGCTACAGCATATATCAAGGTCTGTATAAGAACAATATGACCACAGTATTCAGTTATTAAAGTCCAGCATCTAACTTAAAGTCATAATGGTTGCAGCCAGCCAAAATAATAACCAAAATACTGAAATGTGAGTTTCCCATCAATTCACAGTTTTTATCAGTTTTTGCAAGCCTTGGACAGGCTCAGCGTATTCAAACTTCTCAATCATACTGTCAGGACAAATTCTATTGCAAAACCTCTGGTGGAGGAGCACTGCCATGAACTGGAGGCAGCATACCTACAGCAACAATAACTCAAACAGCTTCAACCAAGAGAGGAAGATTATTTTTATCATCAAGTTATTGCTTGTAATCCCTGCTGACCTTAGTGATCAAATAAGTCTTTCCTGGCTTGAAATTAGATTTCAAGACCTGAAAAGATTTGACATCAAGTAACTGATCACCCTCACAAATCAGACTGCTCCTTTTCCACTTTTCCATAACAAGGCTCATCTTTAAAAGCAATAAGTGTTCTGTTGTCGCTGTGCAAGTTTTTAATTTATTTGTATATTTTTTATATGTATATAATATTTTGATAACTGTCGCCAAAATTTGGGATTTGTTGCTGTCCCAGAAACCCTGTCCCCTCATCTCGGTGTCTTAGGTAACTATGTGGATAAATGACCATTCCAAAAACTCTATTGGTCGCATCCATTGTGAAGAGAAAGTGAGGACAATCAAGGAGTATCTAAATGGAGGAAGTTGATTTATGGAGATTCCAATTGACTAAAGAAGCAATTGTTCTCAGAGAATGTCATTGTATACAGAGACCCAAGGAGACCACCCTCTTAAAAGAATGAAGGGCTAAATATGGGACCCCTTCGTAGCTTGAGAGTGAACAACAGAAGGACTAGCGTCTATGAAGATAGAAAATGAGCCTAAAGGCAATCAAGGCATTCTCAAGATGAAGAGGCTTGACGACAAATTCAGCTTGAATAATTGACCAAGGAACTGTCTATTTCCAAAGGGATCATACATTGAAGCATGATAATATGTACCCCTGCCCCGTAAAGAAAGACAGGGGTTTATGACACCTATAGATAAAGAAAGGATTTAGTGACTACATTCTTTGAAGGTATATCTTGAAAATGAATCTTAAAACATTGACGATTCAAAGTAGAAAGGGAATATTATACCTTGCAAAGCCACGACTAAGAAGAAGTTTAGATTGAGAGCTGGTAATGGAGATCGAATCCCCAAGTAGGTATAGGCTATAATGATCTCTATCGACTTACCTTTGTAGCAAAACTAGAACCTGGAAAGAGCATCTTTGAAGTTGTTAAAGATCGTAACTTTAGTTTTACTGAGTTTAACTACATGCTGGAAAAGCAAGCAAAAGCATCTAGTTGTCTCTACAAACCCTCATGAGAGTAAGCGAGGACCACATTGACTACAAAAACTATTACAAAGATCAATACACAAAGCAATGGAACAAGCATCATCAACTAGAGTGCTTTTTTCTAACACAGTCTCTATGTAAAACCCACAGAGACTTGGTCAGAGAGGGCTCTCATATTTGACTGCGATAGTAATCCTGAAAAGGTTAGATAGTCCGAGGAAAATCATAAATTGACCATTAATTGTGTTATGGACAGTCATGATGACATTGGTAAAGAGCTCAACAATACAAACAACATGCAATCTCTAGAACAATAGATACCCAGTTACAAATTCAAAGACCTTTCAATTGTCTTAGTCTACGAAGTAAAATAAGACCCTGGCAGACTGATGAGGAGACTCCTCAATGACAGTCGAAAAGTAAATGTATTCAATAGTCTGGAAATCTATCATAAAGCTAAGTTATCCCCTCTAAAACTGCCATGCTCAAAATACTCGGAAATACTCATGTCCAAGATCGCCGCATAAAGTTTGGAAATTGTAGACTTAATCATAACAGTTTTGCCATAATTTGAGTCTGAGATATCTCCTAAATAGTGGACAGGATGGATGATGTGTTGCAACCAAGAGGTGGATAGCCTGAGCAAAAATTCTCATTCAGTTCTCTTATAATGGAAAAAAACAATTGATTCCACACCATATTTGAGAAATTTATCCCTGAAATCCTTCACAATTTGTTGCTTCGCTAGTGCATACCTTTTGAAACACTTTCCCTTCCTCCACTGTCTGTAAGTAATTTGAGAAACAGCCTTCTCTCTACCCTTCCTCCTCTTCTTTGACGCCGTCAATCTAAACTGATGAAGACTATTTCTACCCTTCCTCCTCTCCTTCGATGCCATCAATCTAGACAGATGAAGAGCATAAAGAAAGTTGTTGCAAAATCTACCCAATAAAAAAACGAAACTAAGTTGAGTCTAATTGGTGATGTATGCACATCCCCATGCCACTTGTTAACATGAGGATATCATTTCAAGCCCAAGTTACAGAAAGATATTTGAATCTCATTTGTTAATCATGTTTGTTGGTCGAAGTGGAAGTTTAAGTTGGAAATGTGAACCTTGTTCATGCACGTAGTCCCCAACTACACAATCTCCTACACTTGCACCAGCCATGATGGGTCAAGGGGTCATGGCCCCACAGGGTGTGGTGCAGTGCCCCACTGAGGGTAGACCCAACTAAACATTGAGAAATGTGTGGACATTCCACCTCACAACAGTTACTTGTCACATCACAAGTAAGATACTTGTTCCAAGGCTTCTCATATTCTCGAGACAATCGATTTCTTCTGCAATGAATTTTTGGATTCTACTAATGAATTGCTCTGATTACTCTTCCACCATGAAACTACACATACACCTGCACATAGCATAGCAGAGAAGAAATTCCAGTCATTTCCTTTCAATAGAGATATCATCATACAACTTTCCATCACAGCCTTCACAAAACAAATTTGTGTACGCATTTAAGGAATCCACTCATCTCACAAGGCACATCCCAATGATAGTGCACGCTACACACCATGTCAATGCGCACACAAGGTAACATGTAGCATGCTTTAATGTAAGTACTCTTCCCTAAGTTCTATTTAATACATTCAGTTTATGTATATTTTGTATATTATTTGTTATTGTGTACTCTATTGCAATATCTTGCTCTCCATTTGTTCACTGTTCATGTAAGTAAAGTTATGCGATTATCTCTATGCTACATTTCTGGTAATTAATTGCTTCCAGTTTCCACTAATACCACATCTAAGTTCAACAATTTTGAGTGTTATCCATCGGGTTTACTCATGGGCCTCTGATCATTCGCAGCTATAAACTACTTGCTTGTCACATGCCTTTTCACAAAGTATGAAAATTCGGCCATGAACTGTCTCAAAACAAGAATCTACCCCCTCTCCCCTCCCCCAACAACACTACAGAAATGATTGCAGCTCTACCAGAAAAGGCAGCAAAGCTGCAGAGCTCATTGAAGAGATTGTCGTCCAAACCCCACACAATACATTGCTTCAGCTAAAGACAAACATTTCAAGTTGATGGTAGTCTATGCCAATTTTGCTCAATGATAATGGCAGTCATTGAACGACATCAGATTGACTCTACATGCAAATATCTGTTTCCATGACAATGGTTGGAGATCGAAATACGTTAAACACTCTATCAACAAGAATGCCAAGATAGTAGATTAAGAAATACAGCAGATCCGCAGAAATAAGGCAATAGCAGTCGCCACAAATCATGAGGTGCAGAATTGTAGATCTGACACCCAACTTTACAGTTGAATAAGAAGCCAATACCACTTCAAGGGGGTAACCTCCTAAATGCTTAAGCCAAAGATGAATTCACATAACTGATGATGACCAAATGACTAAGAAACCAAAGCCACTTCAATGGGGCAACATCCTAAATGCTTAAGCCAAAGATGAATTCAAATAACTGATGATGTCCAAAATTAAAAAATAAGGTATAGGGGATTTTCAAACGAATGTTGATGATAAGTGCACTGACTCGTGGCATTGGCTCGGAAGTACACATAGATTTACAACATTCAGGTTACATTTCAAGATTAAACCAAATTGAAGATGGTAGAGAATAATCTGAACCAGATCAGAAAAGTTTAGACTTCCTTCAATGTACCAATGAGAGTCTTCAACACAACTGTGTCAAGAGAAGCATCATCGAGCAAATCACAAGATTGACAATTGTATCCATGGTTATTCAAATCTAGGAAAATACAATGACCATGAGAAAATTACCATCCATCCCTGCAATAGAAATTCAGAACTAGGTTGAAATCCAGGCAACTCATTTTTGGGTGTTGCAAGACTCGCAAAAGTATTGATTTCAAAATCCACTCTGATGTCCTTGTCAACATCAACACAAACTGGAGGTTTTAGGATTCTCTACCAGTCCAAGAAAGTTAATTCCGCATTGGGTTTTTATTTCTACCATTAGCAACATGGCACCACTTTTATTGGTAAAGGTAAAGTCCCTCTTATTGTTTTATTAGTTGGAATTTAAATTATTGTAATTTACAGTCAATCTAGTACAATTTTTATGGTAGCTCTACTACATAGTTAATGATAAATCCCGATAAGGTTTGTCAGATGCAATAGCTTTAGGGTGACCATCAAGCCTTTTTACAGAAAAAGAATTGTGCTTACTGGCATGGGGCACTGTAACAACTTTCAAGAATGGATAACATATGCTAAGCACGTCTCATTAAAACTGTAAATTGGAGATTTGCAATAATATCAAAAAGAAAAAACACTCAGTATGAGGCACAATCTTCTTAAGAAGGGGCAAAAAAAAACTTTTTCAAAGCTAAGCAAGGGCCCCGATGGTCGAGGATGAAAAAGAAGTGATAAAAGTATCATCATTAACCATGATTTCTAACAATCCCAAGAACTTTAACTTTTTTCGTTAAATGTTTTTACCCCAAAAAGAACAGAAATTGCAAATTAAATTTTTTATTTTTATTTTAAATCCTGGGCAAGGTTATGAGCTGCTTTTAAGAGAGTATGGGCTAAACCTGGACTACATTCGTAAGATTTGTAAACATGGATACTCTTAACCATTGCATCATAACGTTGCCACATGTCTGCCAGAATTATGGGCCGCAATATTTGAACTTGGGCCATGCTCTTATGAGCACACACCTTACCCAGTTAAATGGATACCCATGACTGTTACACCATAACTGTGCCACATGTTTGCTGGAATCATGGAGCGCAACATTTAAACTTAGCTCACAACATTTAAACTCGGATCATGCTCTTACGAATCGTTCCCCATTACCATTAGACCACAACCCCTTGAACTGAAATTGCCCTCTTATTTGTCTTATACATTTTTTCCCTCCATTTAATTGCTATCATTACAAAATAGCTACATGAGTGAAACAGACCATCGATAGCAGAAGCCACAGCAAGCAGAAACTAGAGCCAATCCATCTGGGTGATGGAAAACAAAGTGAAAAGGGCAGACCGACAAACTGTATTGTTGATAACTTGTGCAGTGGATGCAAAAAAAATCCCAATTGTAAAGTTACGACTAGAAAATAAAATGCATAAATGAAACAGACCAAAATAGTAGAATCCATAACAAGCAGAAACTAATGCCAATCCATTTGGGTATTGAAAAACAGTGTGAAAATGGCACACCCACAAATTCTTTCCTGAAAGTCGAAATAGACCACCAATAGCAGAATCCGCAGCAACCAAAAACGAACGACAAGATCTTTGGGTATTGGAAAACAGTGTGAAAAGGGCACGCCCACAAACTGTGATGCTCGACAAATGTAGAGTGGAGTTATAAAGCTGTTGAAAAAATGAAATGTAAAGGAAGTACTCACAATCTGATCATTGGAATCGGATGAAGGTTGTTGCTCCCCTGCACAGCGTTTTCTCCTGTCCCCGATTACCGATGATGCCAATGGAAATCTTTCTCTTTCCATGAAATTGTATTAAATAAACGGGAAGAAAAAAAAATTAATCGTCGGAGGTGAAGGATTGAGAGAGAATTTCAGAGATAGTTGCCCCGCTTTTTCTTCCTTCCCCGAATCTGCTCTCTCTCGCTGCCGAAAGAAAAAATTGTACTTTCCTACAAAAGAATTTACAAACGAAAGGATAAAAGACAATTTTACCAAATAGAGGAAAATCTATATTTTGAATTTTTTGGAAATTTTACTATTGGAACCGCCTTTATATTATAATAAACATAATAATACAAAGTGTTACATAGTAAAGGGGTGGTCAGCAGAGATCACAGCCCAAAAATCCAACAAGGTCCAAGGGCAGAACACCAAGAGCCACGAAGGCAACAAAAATAGCCACGAGGGCAGCAGCGAACGGCCACAAGGGCAAAGTAAAACCAACCAAAAAGAAGCTACATTAAGGCAATACTAAGCACACGGAGCAGCAGCACTTGGCAGGTGGTGGTGGATCATCTCTCGGTGGAAGGAAGTTAAGTGTGTGAGGCTCATCATTAGGGGGTTAATCATCCATCTGTCTTGATCTGGCAGCTGAACACTGAGTGGTACCATAATACCCCAACTGGGTGGAGGTGAACTACCAAACCCAGGAGCTCCCCTAGGTGGAGAACCCCAGTTTGAAGAACAGGAACAGCTTTACCTCACGCAGGAGGGCTCTAAGCAGGCCCAGAAGAGGAAGGGCCAGGGCGAGCCCATGGAGGAGAAGGATGAGCACTCCAAGAGTGGTTGTGAGTGCGGCTACGATGTCTGGGTGGCAAAGCAAGGAGGCGGAGGACATGGATCATCATCGGGGGACCCGGTTCATGGTGCACGATGTTACCCCAATGATCAAGCAACTGCTGAAGGTGAGAAAACTCCAGGGCCACTTTCTGAGCTTGGGCCTGGATCTACATACACATAGAAGAAAGAATTGCCACCTTTTCATTAATAGAAATCTCCAAAGTGAGCTCACATTGCTGAAACAAAGCATTATTCCTAGCCTTCCAAAGTTGGAAGAGAATAACAAAACGTAAGAAATTCCAAATAGAAGCAATGTAAGCAGGCCAGTTAGCATAGTCTCCAAAAAAGGCACTCTTCCAATCAAAAAACTCAGGATGATAAGGTTGGAAAAGGGAGTGTATCCAATGCCAAGCACTTTGAGCACCGGGGCAGAACCAGAAAAAACATGCTTAAAGGATTCAGGACGACCACAATAGAGGCATTTGGGGTTGGGAATGCCAATGTGGCTTAACCATTCCTCCAAAGGGAGGCCTTGGTAGATTAGGCACCAGAGAAAGAAATTCAACTTCGGGTCAAACAAGGGATTCCAAGCACGATGGAGGTGATGAAGCCAGGTGGTAAAGGCAAAATGCAAGTTCCATCTAGTATTAAGCTTATCAATAGCAGGCGAAACAGGGGAAAGAAGAGAATAAATAACCCCCAAATTATAATTCAACAAAGGAATATCCACATTCCATCTCCAATCCTTCCACCAAGCAGTAGGTGGTTGAAGCCCAAGTTTGTGTAACATCACATCTGGCATGAGAGACTGAATTTTGAGAACGAAAGGAAGATCTGAATTAGCTAAATGAAATTTATGTTTAAGCTCTGACTAAGGAATCCAGTCTCTGTTAGAAACCAGATCTCTGATAATGGAAATGCCTTTCCTAGCAAGCCTTAAAGCCATGATATTAGAAAGTTCTGCAAGAGGCAATTTTCTGATGAGAAAACCAACGACCACCAGATGTTATGATCATTGAAAGAAAGTCCAAAACATAAGCCTTCTCCAACCCATCGCATCAGATGTTTCATTACCTCAAAATATTTCCAGATGCTCTTCACCACAAAGGTACCATGTATTTTAACTGGCACTCTAGTGATTAATAAAGTATGAAAACCAATGTTCTTCCAACATTTCTTACCATATGGAAAGCTAGAAGAGATATAATTCCATAATAAAAATTTCAAGCTTTGTTACCATGAATGTTATGAACAACCCACTTGGCACAAAGAGAGATGCTATGTCTATACACATCAATAATACCCATTCCACCTTGGTCCTATGGAAGCGTGCAAATATCCCATGCCACCTAGTGGAAGCCTCCTTGTCTGTAACTCGACCAAAGATAGTCCCTTAATAACTTAGCCAATTTTTCAAAGGGATCCCGAGAAGGACACCAACAAGTTGCAAAATAACCCTGAGTAGTAGCCAGGATCTTAGTGCACACCTGGAATTTCCCAACCAGAGACAAGTGGTCGAGAGACCCACTTTTGCACTTTCTGTTCAACCGATCAACGACAAACTTCCATAGAGTGGAAGACTCGCTGTCAAAGGAAAAGGGGATACCCATAAACTAAAGTCTTTCTCCTTACTGAATCCATTTCCAAGGGTAAGCCACCAAACCAATCAGGCATAGGCCAAGAGCTTTGGAGGAAACCTAGAGACTTAACAAGTTGAACATTAGACCCCGAAGCTTTGCAAAAAGTCTCAAGGAAAGAGAAGGTATCCTATATGTTCTGCTCAGATTCAACTAGAGTGAGAAAGGAGTCATTGGCAAAGTGGCCATTGATAAGCTGAGACTTATGATCAAGGAGAAATATGCCACAAATGCGGCCACGCTTTCTCTATCCACAATGAGATACCCAAGAGCATCAACGGCTAAGACAAAGAGATCCAAAGAAAGAGGGAAACCCTATCTTATAAATCAAAACAATCCAACAGAAGGAGACATGTGACCATTAATAGTAAGACTAGAAGAGGCATCCACAAATAAATTCCTAACAACATTGAGAAAAAAAAGTGTCCAAAACCCAAAGCACGAAGCATAGCAAGAATGAATGGCCATTCAATTCGATCATAAGCCTTCTCAAAATCAATTTTAAAAAAAAATCACCCTCTGCAAGAGAAGTCCGGCCCATTCCATGCCTTCCCAGACGACTATAAGATTGTCCAAAATATAACGGCCTTTGACAAATCCATGGATTGTTCAGGTTGCACAATCTTAAGGAGAAGAGAAGCAATGTGCAGAGTGAGAGCCTTAGCCAAAATCATGTCAGAAACATTGAGAAGAGTAATGGGCCTCAGCTAGTGATAAACTTCGAATTCCTAGCTTTAGGAATAAACTTAATATTTCCTTTGTTAATAACATCTCCCAGGGACTAGTTTTGCAAAACTTCTTGATACACCCTTAACAAATCATGACCAAAAATATGCCAAGCAACTTTATAGAATTCACATGGAAAGACATCTAATCCAGGAGATTTATCGTCAGTAAGACACATGAGGGCACCATGAAGCTATTCCAAAGAGAGAGAGGCATCACAATGTTTCCTTTCTTGCTGAGTCAACTTGCAAGGGACAATCTCAATACATTGTTGTAGAGATTGCTTGACTCTCAGCTGAAGGCTTCTGGGCCTGAAAAACCAAGGTATAATGATCCAAAAAAATTATGGAAATCTCAGGGATGGTAGTGACCCGAGCATGGGCAAGTTGAATTGCCTTAATTTTCTCCTTAGCATATTTAGATCTGAGGGATTTAAAAAAACTTTTGGTAGCTCGATCACCAGTTTTAAGCCAGTGAATCCGAGCACGGACCTGATCACCCTTGGCCTTATGATGTTCTATGATCTTCAACTGATGTCTAAGATGCACATCTTGAACTTGAGTTCCCACATCAAAAGGTTGAGATTCCAGAAGCAGAGTAGTCCTTTGAAATTCCTGGTGAAGAGTAACATCGACCCTCTTACAAACTTCGGTAACCTTTTTGCTAAAACGGCGAAGAAATTTAGCGGTCCGTTGAATAGCCTCGTTTCACTAAGACACCCAGTTGGCCGCAAACGACAGACGTGGTTCCATATTCCATACTTTGGCAATAAGAGACAGAACCCCAGGATGACTCAACAAAGAAACATTCATATAGAATTGATTATTTGGCACCTTGAGTTGGACCCCACCCCACGTAACTCTGAAAGAAATAGGGGTATGATCTGATAAGAGAATGTCCAACCAGGTAGTGATCAGAGAGTAACCATTAGTTGCCAGCTCAAATACATGTTGCTAAGATATCATGACATGATCTAGCCTTTTAAGAACATGCACGGTCCTTCTCGAATATTGGACCAAGTAAACCAATTTTGAGAAGTAAAGTCTTGTTGTCTTTTGTAAAGGGTGTCTTTAATACTCCATCTACTTTTTAAATAGATCCAAACTTCATGCTCTCCAACACACCATTACATAGGAAGGGCCCCCATCTTGTCCTCGGGATGTTCAACTATATTAAAATCACCGCAAAACAACCAATAAGAAAAAGGTAAATTATTTCCTAACCAACGCCATAATGCCGATGTGTCTGGGCCATCATTAGGATCATAAAGATTTAGCACACCAAGAGAAAATCCATTAATATCCAAAATAACCCACATGACCTGATTATTATGATCATGACTCGTGACAGATATCATGTCAAAAAATCTAGGGACCACAAAAATAGAAACACCACCTTTTCCTTCCAAATGAGAAGAATAAAAATGTGTATAATTCAGAGCAATGCACATTAATGAAGTTTGAAGAAGAAAACCAGTAACTTTAACCTCTTGCAAATAAATAATATCTATATTACCAATTAACTGAAAAGCATGCTTCATGGAATATTTTTGGGAGGATTATGTGAGAACTCTAATATTCCATGAGATATAATTCATGGGAGTTCAGACATAACCAACTCCCCTTGCCCCTCCTACAATTCATCTTCTAAGCTCAAAATATGAAATCTTTTGGAAAGAAAGATAAGTTGGTTTGAACTAGGTTGCTCCGTTGAAATGGTGCGGTGTTTAGCCCCATTCGGCCCATGCACCTCCAAATATTTCTCCCTAGGAGGACTCTTCGGGTGTTACTAACAGCTCGACATAAGCTTTAACATGCTTTATGTCTTATGTCCTCCGAAATCCGAAACCCGCCTTGCAATGAGAAGATCCTTAGTAATCGGGTTTTCGGAAATTCAACTCATCGGAACATTCATGATTCAAAACATGTTGGGTGCTCCATGTTTTCCGAAGCCCGAAACCCGAAATGCACTAAATCTCCTCGTGTCGGGTTTTCGGACTCCTCCAACATACTGACGTGGCATTCATGCCGAATGGTTGGTGAGGTGGCACGTGCCGAGCTGAAGTGTATTTATTACTGATTTTCCTATAAATACCCGGATTTCCACGTCATTCTTACCATTCATATTTTTTTTAATTCGTGGATTTTTCGCATGCTCTTCCGCTCCCAAAACCCGCAAACTCGCGTTACCAGACTGGATCGTTTGTTTTCGATTTTACCTGTCTCGAATTGAAGGTATTTTTCGTTCCTTCTTTATTCTTGATTTTTCTAGATCGATTGCGTGTATTTTCTTTCCAATTTCTTGCCAGTGGTTGAGGGTTTTTCTTCCTTCTTCTTTCTGTGTCGTTTTGGAAAGGGTTTTGGGTTTTTAGGGTTTATTTTCTTCTTGAGACTATCAATTGGTGTTGTTCCTCCCAAATTCCAATTACTTGCATGATGTATGGAATATGAATAACACAAAAAGAAAGGATGTTTTATATGTGAAAATTCAAAGGAAAGACTATGTTTTTGTTTCCCGGATTTTGAAGGCTGTTTTGCAGATTCAAAAGTCTGAAATACAAAGGAAGCTCGCAGTGACGGGGTTTTTCAACATTCCGACCTCAACAGTGGGTGCCGGGCACCTCCTAAGTTCCGCCATCAACAGTGGACGCCGGGTTTTCTTCAGGTTCCGTCATTAACAGTGGGTGCCGGGTTACCTCCTGTTTCCGCCATTGAAAGCAAGTGTCGGGTTTCGCCAAGATTCCGACATATCAGACCTGTCGGGTTCACTAAGTTTTCCGATATCTTCTTCTGCGAGTCGGGTTCTCCTCTGCTTCCGACGCATTCAGTCAATCAGGTTTTTCAGTGTGCACAGCATCTCCGGAGTTCCGAGTCTTTCTCCTTCCAATATTCTTCATGTCGGATCCTGGTTCATCACAGGAGAAGGCCGAAAAATCTAGCAGGATGAAATACAAATTTAAGAAACCAGAACCCCCGTCATATATCGACTGTAATTATGACATCAGGGATACTGAGCTGGGCAACATAGACATGGACGACTTTTGGAATAGGGTAAAGAGTTCTTCTCAAACCCCATGGATGGTGGCTTTAGCTAACAGTGGCTTGCCCCTTGCAACAGGCTTCCCCATGTCTGCCCAATGTCCAGAGTTTGTTTTGGCGTGTGCATCCAGCTACGACTCAGCTTCTCGTTCCGTAAGGAATCAGGCTGGTGAAGTAGTTATCAAACTAGATGGAGCTTATTTTGATGATCTCCTGAAACTACCAAATTTTGAAGAGTATGGGGCCCTAGATGTCAAGTCGGCTCAGAAGGCCTGGGACAGTAACCAGGAAAATTGCATTAGGGATGTCAATAAGAAGTTCTTGGTCAAGGCAAAACCAGTAATATCTAGATTTCCAAGAACTATCCCTAGATCGGATTTCATACAAGAAATCAACGACATTATCACCCTGCTGAGCCGGGTTTTTGGCTTGCCGGAATCAAATTTATTTCATGGATGGATGTACCAATTTATGGTCACCATCAAAAAGAACAAGCAAGGGATTGACTGGGGAACCCTTATCAGTGATGAAATTGATTCCCAGATGACGACGGTCCTGTCAACCGGAAAGTTTTATATGTTCTCATATGTAGCCTATGCAGCAGCTGGAATGAGGAGCTATCCCGGGCTAGAGACTAAAGGAAGCAAAACGACAAATCCAGTCTATAAGTATTATCCTCAAATAACTAAGAAGGGGTCCAAGGATCATTTTAGGAGGATAAATGACGCCTTTTTCTATGAGAACATCTGCTAGCTGAATCCAGGGCTGAGAAAAACAAGGGTCTCAGACGAGGCATGGGCTGAAGTATCTAAATGGGGATGTATCTTCTTACAGTTTAAGAAGTTTACCTACCTTCGAACGGTCATGTACTCTGGAGAGCCTTTCCGTCTGCCTCGTTATCCTGGAGATAGATTGATACTAATAGAATTGGTCAGACAACTATTGGATTTTCACAAATTCCAACAGAGCAAGCATAAGGCAGCGGTATCCTTTCCAATTTCTATTGGGAGATATACTTGCTCGACAGTGGCAAAGGCTAAAAATGTTGAATGTGAACTCCAGGAGAAATTAAAGAAGCATATGAAGTCTCGGGATGGTTTTGACATCCGAGGAGTACTTAGAACCTATGGAGCCCTACATCTGCACAGGCCCGACATTGAGGATATCTGGGTGGATCTGCGTAACGAAGTTGCAGTTCGCAGAAAAGATAATAGTAGGTTAACTATTGATGAGATTCAGACGCTAGAGCTTTCTGATTTGCCAGATGGCACGACCGACAATGAAAGTGTGTTGGATATGTCCTATGATGGGCTTAACGAAGATCGATACATTTTTCCACCTATTGATTGGTCGGGCCAGCGAGAAAGCCTCTATCACCGATAGGTCAGCCCTAATTTTGGCTCGTACAAAGAAATGGCTCTCTTCTTGGGGCATGAATTTTAAAGATGACAAGTTTCCAAAATTGGCTGCTTCTGAGGCGGGGCCCTCCCAAAAGAAAAAGGACAAAGAATCTACTGGGGGGTCTATAAAAATCAGAATTCCCAAGAAGAGGAAAGAAAGACAAATCTCTTCAATTGTTTCTCCAAGCTGTTTGAACGGTGTTGTGCCAGAATCACCAACGTCACAGAAAAAGAAGAAATTAATGTGGAAAGGGAAGGAAGTCAAATCTTGATTCCATCCATCTGGTGATAGTCAGAACAAGAAACTTTGTCCTTGCACCCAGGGTTTGGAGTTGAACTGTGCCTGACCCTCAACAATCCTCCAATCTCCTCAATCCCCCATTCACTCTTCAAGTATGGCAGGCATTTTCTCTGGTCTCTCTCCCCCTTCTCTACTGGAACCCAAATAAAACAGGCAGGCCTCACTGTCTTTGAGGAGGGATTCAATCCCATGCACTGTGTTTGAAACCTCATATTTTGGTTTGACAAAATATCCAACCAACAGGTAGAAAGGCACTCCCAAGAAATATAGATAACAAAATAATCCCTTACACATACCAGAATGAAATTATTTGGAACTGAACCATTTTCAGTTGAGATAATAAGATGTTTATTTCAAAGACACCAAAGTTCTAGAAGTTACATCTACAAGGAATACAAAGCTTCTTGAAGTAACACAGGATAAGATTTCATAAATTTATAGATAGTAATGAAAGAACAAGACCAGATAGAACATAGAAAGAAATATATTTGTATTGAGTGATTTTTACTCCTTAACACTTTCAAAAAATAAACCAAGTTATAGCCCCTTTCCGAATGTCTGTCGAGAGCCCATTATATATCTTTTCAAAAAATTAGTACACTTAGTAACTACTTAATTTTAACCCAAAATTAAGGAGATTACTTTGCAAAAAAAACCCTAACTATTAAATAATCCCGATTTGAGAAAAGGAAGGAAGGGAGGAGCTAGAAAAGAAAAACAACTACTATTGTTGAGAGGGCCACCGACTTGAGGAATTCGTTACCTCAACTTTTTTATGCTTACGATGTGTCTATGCCTCATGGGACTAATATGTGGTAGTAGCTTGAGTCCAGTACCCTAGGAAAACTTCACCATCTCCTATCAAACTTAGTGTGGCAGATACTCTTTATTAGCCTCTCAATAGAGATTGAAGAGGAGAAAATATCCAGTTATCTTCTCTTTAGTAATGATTTCATCGTTGAACAAGTTTTCTTAACAAAATTGCCGTTGCAATGAGTTTTTTAATTTTTAAGAGAGAAAGGGAAACACCTGAAGTTTTATCATGAGATGATAAGAATATATTTGAAAGCGGATATAACATAAGTTTTGAAGGCTTCTCCCTTCTACCAACTTTTCCTCAACTCACCTAAAGCCTCCTCTAGAAATTTTATTTTCCATTCCATGTTGAAAACCCATGACCTTGATAAATTTTCTTTGGCATCATCAAAAAATTTCTAGCCATCAATATATTTCATGGCCTGTTCCATTCAGGTGGAAGATCCACTATGCAGCCACACTCCCCCCCCCCCAAAATTGTGAGTTCTTATCATGGTCCACAATGGCGGAGGAGGAGGAAATTTTGTTGTAGATTAGTATTGCATTTCATGATTTTTGAAGGCTTCGATAATGAAATTCAAACCTATAATGATCATTTCGTCCCACATGGCTTCCAGCATCCATAGAAGGAAACCTAGGTATGTCTTTTAATGACTGGGACTTCATCTTTGACTAAGGAATCATAGGTGGCGGAAGGGCAACAGTGGAGTAGTTCCAAAACATTGTCTTGGATAATAATAACTTGATTGGAAGCTAGAAATAATTGAGCTTGTTTCCTCCAGCTGCTCTATAGTTGTTTCCTTTTTCTACTCTCTAATGGACTCGAGTACTGTTTCTGAAAGGTTAGGCACCTCACTCTATGGGGTAGATTCTGTCACACTATAATTACGCCCAAGCAATGTAAATACTTAAATTTGCTAATTATCACCTTTCTCACAAATCAACGACATATAGTCAAAGGGCACGCATTTTCCCTAATAGCATTCATTAATTAATTACGCTAAGTAATTAATTTAAGGTTGCCTGCGTGCCGACGCATATATAATTTCGCCATCCAGCGCAACACACACACAACACCACATCTAACAACTATCAAACAAATACCCTAAATTAACGACCTTCGTTATAAATCACCCCCTTCTCCATAGACTAATTAATTATTATTAATTAAATTAGCTTTCCCTTCCCATTTAAACAATAAATCAATATTTAATTTATTTAAATCACCCTGTAAATAGCCTAAATCACACTAATATTCTCTAATGGATTTATAAGCTTACACCCTACCGATTAATTACACTTGATTAATTAAAGTTACCCCAATCTCCCATGACTTGTTAAACATGTATAAACCCTTATAAAGTAAGGGTACCTTTAATAAAGCAACCTTATCCATCCTAATCTGTTTTTACCTTTATCAAAAATTCATGAGAATGTGTTGAATCCTTTATCCTTTGGGCTAATATAAAGAGCCCTCCACCTCACTTTTTATTACACCTAAACTTTTCTAAGAGAGTAAAATGACAAAGCATATAGCAAGAGACCTAGAGCTTGCAACCTTGCCCTTTGAGTTCATCTCTGAAGAGTTAAGCCTCTTTCTTAAAGTGCCTGGGGTCATATGGGAGGTGTCAAAAGGGTATTGTAAGCCCAAAACTTTGATTAACCCCCCATTCCTAGGTTCTTGGAGCATTAAGGACAACTATTTGATAGCCATTGGGAGCTACTTAGGGTCCATTTCATTTATTTTTTTGTTAGTAGGAGAATAGAGGAGTTGTAGATATTTAGCATTGTGAGTTTCAATAGTTGTGTTTGATGGAATGTATCATCTAAACCTGGTTTCATTCTTATATGATGGTGTTTATGCTTGGTTTTAGCAAATTGTCGAACTATTTTAGGTGTGGGGGGAGGTGTTGGTAGTTCTACTTTCATTTGTTTAGCATTAAGCAAATGTAACATGCACACCATTTTTCTTGGAGAACTTACTAAACACTTGAGTGCAGGACCTAAAACCTTGTCAAAGAAAGGAGGAATCCCCCCCAAAACAAAATCAAAAACTACTATACAGTTGTTATACAGGTTGCCAAAAAGGGTTCAAGCAAACAACACCTATTAAACAAGATAAAAAGAACAACCTATTCAAAACACTGTTATTGCAGGTTTCAGAAAAGAGGTACGTCCCTCTCCGCGCAATGGAACATAAACTTGCATAAGCCTTAAGCTACAAAAATGGGGGTGGTTCCAGGAACCCCAAAGTAGTCCACGCAAGAGGGGAACCTTGTCGACGAAACGGGAATACTCCGCACATACCTACTGACTAGTGATTCCTTTGTGAGATAGAGTTACAGGTTGGTCCATTGGTAGGAAACCAAGTGATAGTACAGAGACCGGCACTAGTTGCCGACTGTTATGAAGGGGTAAAGAAGCCGAGATACTCCCAAACCTAGCAGTGTGACTTTTGAGTAAATCGCGCTCGCTCGTGGCAAATTGTAACACTAGGCGATGAGAAACCACTAGGATAACCATACTTTGGCCAGGAAGCCACTTGACCATTTAAACAGTGTTGAGTTGTGAACCGTCTTTTGAGGAAACGTGGATGTATACTTTCACTAGTTTTACTGCCTTAGGCGAGTGAAACTTGCCGAAGTTTGAGGCTAGCATCTTTGTCCTTTTTCTTGATTATTTCCTTCAGATTCTTTTGGCACTTTGTTGATCAAAAGAGGTGTGATTACCTTTGTGTTGCATTCGAAGGTTTCTCTCACTTTTATTGTCGTTTACGCAAATCCATGTTTGCGGCTGGGTGTTAGTTAAACGTGCTAAAAGTGAGTTAGAGGGTTTTCATGTCATTTGGTAGCCATTGTGATCTTGCTACCCACGTCAAGATAGTCATTGTAGTTTGGAGTGGTTATCTTAGGACTTCCATAGAGGAGTTAGCTTAGTTGTGCTCGGACATACAGTTCGTATTTACGTCTTTTTTCTTTTGTCAATTGACATAAATACTATCTTGGTAAGGTTATGCTGCACACATTCTAACTATTCCTAGCTATAATTGAGAATTTTTTGTCATTTTTATTATTACCTCGATTTCAAAAGGTAGTTAGGAACTACCATTTGTGCGTGTTATATGCAATAACACCCGATACATACTCCACTTCTTGCAAAGTGGGTTAACATATCTTAGTGAATTGTGTGTATTAACAAATGGTAATTAGCACTTTAAGATATAGTCTAATCAAACTTGATTGGCTCATGCAGAATATCTGCTTGAAAAGATCGCATTGAACTATGTATTACTTACATCTGTTCATTCCTTTGGAACTGGCATTTAAGTGGAGACATCTTGTTACTCATCTGGCGTCGTAAATTACTTTGGAACGTGTATAGGGAAGTATTTATTTGATTAGGTTTTGGTTACCAAACGATTGTTCATGTTGAATTATCATTTTCACATGGTATTCTACATGTTAATTATCTGACACGTAAATCTTGTGTTTCACTTAGGGGTAGTCATTAAATTTTGAACAAATCTACAAATTACCTTAGTGAAACTTATCACAAAAAAACAGGGCTCCAAGACGCGTCTAGGTTTAAAGAAACAAAACATATGGGAACAAAAAGTGGCAAGCTGGGAAACCTCTAACAAACAAGGGTTCAAACAATTATCGACTGACTAGGACCACTATTTTCTATAGAAAAGGAAATAGAAGAAAATGGCGACATAAAGGAATGAATTAGAATCACCACACCGGCAGACTGTTGATTTTGACCCCAGCACTCTACTAGATGGGAAGTTTTCTCCTTAGAAACAAAGATAGAGTTGGCACGGTCATGAAGTAGGGGGCCAAATGCCCATTGAGAAGGAACAATACTATAAACAAAAAGACAACACTAAGGAGGAACCACCCCCCTATCAATATGAAAGAATATTTTAACAGGCGGAATGTTTCACTTCTACGCAGAAGAAAATTGATAAAGTGGTAGGTCATAGAATAACCCCGCATTCAAAGTGCCATGAGAAACAAGATAGACATGAGGACAGGGAAGAACCTCGACAATACGACGAGGAGGAAACCTTTAGAGAAGAAGCCACAAAACAAAGTAACAATCCAACAACAACTAAATGACCTAAGCCGACAAATAGCTTTTTCTTATCAGGCTACAGAAAGACACAAACAAGACGTTCAAAGTCAAAGCCTAAGTTAGGATCCACGAAATCAATTGAGAAACAAAGGAGAAGAAGACACAGGGTATCATATGTACATCCCACTTCTCCCACTAAAGAACAATTCTCGCACAAGAAGTCAATCTATGAAAGCAATGTTTGCGGCATACAGAAAAGCAATATAGGGAGTATTAGGAAATTTACCAATACGAAGAAATTTGCCTATCCTTTGCAAGACAATGACCTTCAACCCTTTCAAAGAATTGATATGCCAAAGTTCGACAAATACAAAGGAAAGGGAGAACCCAAAGGGATCATGTTAACGATTTCTACATGGCATGTCAAGAGGTGTCTATAGTGATAATTTACCTATCGAATTTTATAGAGTCTCGGAGAGGGTCAAGCATGAGAATGGTTACGCACTTGCCACGAGGATCATTTTTCACTTGGCCAGAATTGGCGTAAAAGATTCATGCGTCATTCTCATAAACATAGAGAGTGACATAACAGGCCAGACTGTGTAGGCACCAACACAACGCCCCCAATGAACACTCGCCAGATTCCTCTCAATGATGGAGAGGGGTAGCTAGTCGCTTACCCTTGCGCTTTCCCTGAGAAGAGCTAGTCAGTATTTTTGTCCCTAATTTCAACCCAGATATAGCTTTTCACCTCCAATGCATTGTGTCCGCACTTTAGGAGGTTATCGAGAAAGGGATTTCAAATAGAAAAGGCCTCTCATTGCCAAAGGCCACCCTCAACAAACCCAATCTAAAGACAAGCAAAGTGTCAAACCGCTGACAAGCCACAAAGATCTTTAACAAAAATTAAAAACGTGGTGGAGATAGACATCATGATTCCACAACGTGTTCATACGGGTCTACTAACCAGTTCCAACCTTTTTTAACTGACCAAGGGCCTATCAACCACCACCCACGTGACGAACATTTACATCCCTCAAGAAAACCAGTGTATGTCATACTAAAACATTTGGATGCGGCCCACATGACGACCTATTTCCTACAACGCAACCGTTTGATGACAAACACTCCTAAAACCTTTTTTTCTTTTTCATGGTATAAGGAGCATGAATCTTGCGAAATGCATCGCGTTAAAGGTCAACAACAGACACAATTGCAACTTCGCCACTATATTCAAGACATCATTGACAACGGGTAAGAGAGGTGGATAACCTAGCCACATGCACCACATAACGAGAAAAATGGGGATTTATAATGAACCATTCCCCAAGATGATAGTCGGGAAAAGAAAAACGGATCGCGGGAGAAGTCATCCCAAACCTATAAAGCCCAATACTTGTATACCAAGAGAGAATAAAAATCATTACGATTCATTATCGGATGTATTCGCTCCCCTACTGACCGTGTCAATACCATCCGGATCAAGGAAAAGGACTGAGACTGCAGTAAAAGGCGTGCCCACCTCGGATTCCAGAACCCTCTCTGGTGACCCGCAAACTGGTAAGTAAAAATATAATTTTAGAACAAATTGAGAGACACCTTACTAAGACTCGATCTTTAGAACGTCTCAAGAGATCGCAAGTGTGCATATAAGGAAATTTTGTATCAAACTCTTCAGGCGTAGGGGGAGGCCTTTAGAAGTTGATTCCTGCATACCTTCAAGCGGTGTAAATATTACACCAATGAGCATCTCAATTTCAAAACAATAGGGAGATGGTCCATACTAAGAATCCTACACAGAATCTTCCCTTTTACATAGAGGTAATTGTCACCGCAGGAAAATCAACGGACGGGTGCTTGTGGACAATGGATCCGGATTGAATATCTGCACGCTTAAGTGGTCAAAACAATTGTGCCGGGAATACAGAGGCAGCTCTTGAGTTTCCTATTATCATCACTATCACAACATACGACAACACAGAGAAAGAGGGTCAACCGGCACCATTACGCTGCCAATGGAGGGGGACCACTTGCCATCGACAAAGTTCACGTATGTTTAGACTGAAAAATTCCATATAATATGCTTTAGCCGACCATGGATCCATTGCCATGCAAGCAGTGCCATCAAAATTACAATGC
>JAHRHJ020003472.1:0-160242 GCA_019776745.2 Taxus chinensis | reverse complement strand
TATTCCACACATTTTATCCCCTATATCGTAACAATTGGTATCAGATCCTGGTTTGGTTTGCTGAAGTGTTGAATTGTAGGGAAAGTCTTATCTTGAGTGGGAGCTATGGAAGATGATGGAAGATCTAGGTTTGATAAATTCAATGGGTAAAATTTCAGTCTTTGGAAGATGCAGATGTAAGATTACCTTTATCAAAAGGATCTTTATACTTTGATGTCTAAGAAGGTGAAAAAACCCTCGAGCATGACATATACAGAATGGGATTTGCTGGATAGGAAGAAACTTGGGACTATTTGGCCGTGTCTTTCATCTTTGGTATTATTTAATGTTTCAAAGGAAAAGACTACAAGAGAACTGATGGATGCATTAGGGAAGTTGTATGAAAAACCCTCTTCCTCTAATAAGATATTTTTAATGAAAAAATTGTTTAATATGAAGATGTATGAGAATGGTTCAGCAGCAAATCATCTAAATGATTTTAATACGGTTGTAAATATCCTAGCTTCGGTTACAATATAATTTGATGAAGAAGTTGGGGATTTATTAGTTCTGTGCTCTTTACCTGAGAGTTGGAGTAGCCTGATAATGGCGTTAAGAAACTCAGTTCTTGCTAATGCAAAGTTGAAGTTTGAGGATTTTATAGGGGTGATTCTAAGCAAGGAAATGTGAAGAAAAATATCTAGTGAATCTTCTACTTCAGGTAATTCTTTGACAGTGGAAACTAGAGGGATATAGGAGAATAGAGGAAACTGTGGAAAATCAAAGGATCGAGAAAGGTAAAAATACAAAAGCAAGATAGTATGTTGGCATTATGGAAAGTATGGTCATGAAAAGAAGGACTGTTGGGAGCTTCGGGATAAGAAGAAACAATAGGAAGAAAAAAAGGAGGTAAATGTGGCAACGGATAATGTATGTTAGGACGCTTTGATTCTTTCTTTACACAATATTACTAAATCTTGGGTTTTAGATTCAGGGGCTTCTTTCCATGCTTCTCCACATAGGAATTATTTTTTTGATTATGTTCAAGAATATTTTGGGCATGTTTTTCTTGGTGATGATGAGCCTTTCAGCATAGTTGGAAAAAGGTTCTATTCAGGTTAAGGTGCAGAATGGGAATACTTGGCTATTGAAGGATGTTAGATATGTGCCTACATTAAGATGAAATTTTATATTGGCACGAAAGTTGGGAAGTGATGGTTGTACTGTGATATTTACAGTGGACTCTTGAAAGGTTACCAAGGTTTCTCTTATGGTTGCAGAGGTAATAAGGTTGGAACCTTGTATTTAACCACTTATAGCACTAATGTTTGTAATCTTGTGGTTTCAGAAGTAGATACAACATTGTGGCACTATAGGCTCGGTCATATGAGCCATAAGGGCATGGAGATCATAAAGAAGGATTTTTTTGGATATAAAAAAAAATGTTTAGAGTTTCATGAGGACTGCATATATGGGAAACAAAAGTGAGTAAGGTTTCTCAAGGTTGGACCTACAAAGAAAGAGAGTAAGTTAGAGCTAGTGCATTTTGATATGTGGGGTCCGACTCAAATATCATCTCTTGGGGGTTCAAGTTATTATGTTACTTTTATTGATGATGCAACAAGGAAAGTTTGGGTTTATTGTATTAGAAACAAATCTTATGTATTTGACACGTTTGTTAAATGGAAAGCCTTGGTAGAGAATGAAACTGGTCTTAAGCGAAAATGTCTCGGGTTAGATAATGGAGGGGAGTATTGTAGTAACGAATTTGACGATTACTCTTTTAAGAATGGAATCTATAGGAAAAAGATGGCTCTAAGAACTTCGCAACATAATGGGGTATCAGAAAGGATGAACAAAACAATAATGGAACGTGCTAGGAGCATGACGTTACATACAGGACTGCCTCTTTATTTTTGGGTAGAAGTGGTGAGCACAACTATGTACTTGATAAATAGAGGACCCTCAAGTGCCTTGGATGGAGGCATACCTGAGGAGGCTTGGTATGGTAAGAAATTTTATTATTCATTTCTTAGAGTCTTTGGATGTGAGGTGTTTGTTCATATAGATAAGGATGATAGGACCAAACTAGAGGCTAAGTTAGAAAAATGTACTTTCAATGGTTATGGTGGTGATGACTTTGGATATAAATGTTGGAGTATTAAGGAAAAGAAAATAATTCAATCTAGGGATGTGGTCTTTAATGAGAAAGTCATGTATAAGAAGCAGTTGCAGGAAAACAAGGAAGAATCCAAGAAATAATATGTAGTGGTAGAGGATCTTCTCGATGGAAAAGTGACACATGAATCAGTTCAAGAACCTCCTCAATAGGAACCACAAACTCCAATATTGAGGAGGTCTTCTAGGGTAAGAAGAGAACCTAAATTTTTTTTCCTTCTCTTTATTATTAATTACTCACTGATAGTGGAGAGCAAGAGAGCTTTGATGAAGCAATGCATGCAAGAGCTAGGAAGAAGTGGGAGCAAACCATGGATGAGGAGCATTAGGCTCTCATGAATAATCAGACATGGGATTTGGTAAAGATACCTGAAAGAAAAAGAGAATTACAGAACAAGTGGGTGTTCAGAGACATAGAGGAAGAAGGAGGAAATAAAATATACAAGGCCCAGTTGGTGGTCAAGGGGTTTTCATAGAAAAAAGGTATAGATTTTGATGAGATTTTTTCTCCTGTAGTAAAAATGAATTCTATTAGAACTGTTCTAGGAATAGTTGTTGCAAAATACTTGCACTTAGAATAGTTTGATATAAATACTACATTTCTCCATGGTGATTTAGAGGAGTAACTATATATGTAGCAACCAGAGGGCTATGAGGTCAAAGGTAAAGAGGAGATGGTGTGCAAATTGAAGAAGAGCTTGTATGGCTTGAAACAAGCTCCACGTCAATGGTATAAGAAATTTTATGGCTTCATGATGGAGCAAGGTTATATTATATTTCATTCTGACCATTACATGTATACAAAGAAATTTGAGGATGGTAGTTATATTATCATGTGTCTGTATGTGGATGACATGTTGGTTGTAGGTAAAAACATGCAGGAAATAAAAGTACTCAAGAAACAGCTAAGTGAATCCTTTACTATGAAGGATTTAAGGACAACCAAACAAATCCTTGGTATGAGGATATCTTGGGATAGGAAGGAATGGAAGTTGACTTTATCTGAGGAAGATTACATTAAGAAAGTCTTGGAGAGGTTTAATATGTAGGATGCTAAACCGGTTGGGACTCCTTTGGTAGGCCATTTCAAGTTATCAAAGGAGCAGTGTCCCAAGAAAGAGCAGGAGAGAAACCAAATGTCCAAGGTACCTTACTCATTAGTAGTTGGTAGTTTGATGTATGTCATGGTGTGTACCAAGCCTGATATTTCCCATGTGGGAGTGGTGAGTAGATTTATGAGTGATCCAGGCAAAGATCACTGACAGGCAACAAAGTGGATCCTTCGGTATTTGAGAGGGACCATGGGGATAGTTTTGTGCTATTGTGGATTAAACACCACTTTGTGTGGTTATGTAGATTTAGATATGGCTGAAGATGTAGACAATAGGAGGAGCATGACAGGTTTTGTTTACATTGTAGGTGGGACAACAGTGAGCTGGATTTCACGACTACAGAAGCTGGTGGCTTTATCAACCATAGAGGCTAAGTATGTTGCTGACATAGAGGAAAGCAAAGAAATGATTTGGTTACAAAAATTTCTTGATGAGTTGGGGCATAAGTAGGAAGGAAAGCTACATAGTGATAGTCAGAGTGCTATACACCTAGCTAAGAACTCTTCTTTCCACTCTAGGATGAAGCATATACAGTTAAGGTACCATTTCATGAGGACAACTTTGGAGGAAGAGAACTTGAAGTTGGAGAAGATCCATACCAGTCAGAATCCTATAGACCTGATGACCAATGTGGTCACAAGGGAAAAAATGAAGTTGTGTTCAACTTTGGTTGGTCTTCACAAAAACTAGTGAAGGGTTGAGAAGCTTGCTTAGAGGAAAACTAGTTTCCAAGTGGGAGATTGTTAGGTTGTGGAGCCTGTTTTCATGTGTGAAAGTGTTGAATAATGTACACTAAGATTAATGTACACTTTTCATGTATCCTCACCAAGGTTCAGGGGTACAACCCCTGAATTTTTTTTTTGGTCCTTAAAACGTGCTTGATATATCGAGAAACGTGATTTTCTCATCTGGGCAGGATTTTGACCCATAGGTTTATAGGATGGTTTTGATACCCATAGTTTTGTAAAAATGCTTAAGCAGTTGTCTATTTATATGGTTTTATGCATATGATATATGTATGAAAAATATTACAGATGTGTTTTGAATTTGGGTGTGAATTCTGTAGAGTTTGTTGAGCATAGCTCCAAACAGATCTGGGTATTGTGTTGAGAGAGTGGTGGCTTATAATAAAATATGAGAAAGTGATTATTGGTGGACTTGGCCCAAATTGGATGAACCGCATTAAATACTATCTCTTTGTGTTCTATTATTTTATTCTACACTTTTATTTGAGATCTGTAATATTGTCTGCATATTGGTTTCTACTGTTGTGATTCTATGAGGGATTATTCCACATATTTTTTCCCTTATATCCTAAAAAATCTTATTACATTGCTTGGGGTTCTTGTTGCATTGCTTGGTTATTGCATTTATTGTGGTGATTGTTTGAGGATGGTGTTTCTATCTACTTCTATAATAAATCATGTTGAGCCATTAATAACACATAATTACCACACATGGAAACCAAAAATGGAAACAATAATTAAGCGGAAAGGATAATGGGTTTTAAATTCTTCAGAACAACTGATGTTCACTAGAGAATATGATAAATTTTAGTACCAGAGCAAATTTGATGAGTGTATGGGTTTGATAGGAACTTATGTAAGTGATAGTCTTTTGTTTCATTTAGAAAAAATGTGATTATCCTTTCAAAATATGGGAGAAATTGGATGATTAATTTACTAAGGTGAATCATATGGGAGCCATGCAAATTAAAATTGAGATCACCTCTCTTAATCCTAAATATTTTCCAAAAATTATAGACTATCTTACCAAGTTTAAGAATTTGCTTGACACAGTTGAAGGGGAGTGGAAGAGATAAGAAAAATGAAGAGTGTGTTTAATTGATTCTATCCAAGTTGAGAGGACCATTTCAAATATTTTCTTATACCTTTTTCTCTAGCATGGATTCCTTATGTCACACATTCAAAATGTCTAACTTAGAAACATTTTGTGAAAGACTTACTAGAGAAGAATCCAAATTGTCTCACCATGATTCTTCTAGCTCTCAACAGGAATTAGTTACATCTAATCCTAAGGGAAATGGAAAACCAACATGTAAAACCAAATACACCCCTTTTCCATCTTAAAGTGCCTATAAACCCAAATAAAACAACTCTAAACCCAAGGAGTCTTCTAAATCTAATAATAAGTCTAGCATTTCATGCTTTTTTTGTGGGGGTAGTGGTCATAAAGAACATAAGTGTTACACATGAATGTAATCCGTAGAGGATGTATTCAAGCATCAAAAAAATTCTATCTCCACTCCACCTCCTTCTAATCAGCATGGCAAAACACTTAATATTGTTGGGAGATCTCAATCACCACTTATAGATAGATGTGTTATAGATTCTAGTGCTTCTCATCACATGACTTATTCTAAGGAGTCTTTTGTTTCTCTAGGTTTGAGTTCTAATTCAAAAATTGAGGTTGGAGATTCTTCCTTTTTTTCCGTTGAAGGTAAAGGTGATATACACCTTCACGGTGGCAGTATCCAAGATGCACTGTATGTTCCTAACATTACCACAAATTTGCTTTCTGTATATCAAATTTGTCATTCTGGTAAAGGAAAAACAACAAATTTTACACCACATGGGGAAGAAGTACAAACTTTGTTGGAGCCTCATTCACTTGTTTCTCAAGGTATTTTTGATCAGAGTTCTAGACTATTTCACTTTGAGGATTTTTATGACATTTTCTCTATAGGGATAGGATTGGTTTCTCATGCAGATTCAGAGAGTAATTTTTGGCATGAAAGATTTGGACATCTCAATTACAAATATTTGAAGGATTTGAGCACTCATGGTATGGTAGATGGTCTTCCTAGAGTTTTTTGTCTTGAGGGAGTTTGTTCTGGTTGTGCATTAGGGAAACAACACCAAGATCCATTTCCTAAGAATTTGTCCAAGAGAGTTTCTTCACCACTTGAGCTTGTGCATAGTGACTTGATGGTTTTTCCTACCCCCTTTTTCAATGGAGCTAAATATGAACTTACCTTTATTGATAGTTTATTAAGGCGTACTTGGGTTTATTTTATCATGTAAAAAGTGATGTTTTTTCACACTTCAAATTCTTCAAGGCTTTGGTCGAGAAACAATATTCTAGTTGCATAAAAAAACTTCGTACTCATAATGGAGGGGAGTACTTCAGTAATGAGTTTCTATTTTTTGGAAACTCAAGGCATTATTCATCAGAATTTTGTTCCTCATACTTGACAATAGAATGTATTAAAAGAATGGAAGAATATAACTTTGAAGGAAATGGCTAACTGTATGGTGCATTCTAGAGATTTATCACCTGTCTACTAGGAAGAATCAATTAATTGTGCTAACTACATTTAAAATCGCACACCACATAGAGAAATTTAACATTTGACTCTAGAGGAAGCTTTTTCCAACACTAAGTTAGATGTGTCATTTTTTCGAGTCTTTAGGAGCCATGTTTGGGACTTTGTGCTGAATAAGAAAAGGAAAGATTTGAATAAGAAGAGAAAACTCTTGATCTTTGTAGGGTATTTTGAGGACATGAGAGCTTATCGAATTCTATATTTTGATACTTATGATGTTATTTTTTGAACACATGCTCAGTTTGATGAGCACTTCACTCCTTATTTTTCATCTTCTTCCATGACTCCTTATTCATCTCATCTTGAGGATACTTTCTTTGAGGATGTTGATAAGGAGGTTATAGATGTCATTGATGATCATATTACCATTGATGTTGTCACTATACATAAGTGGGATCGTACTATAGTTTCTGAGACAAAAACTTTCATACAGGATCTTCCACCCACTAGGAATCATCACACACATTCTGTAGGTTTTAGACTTTTGTGTCAGGTAGTTTCTGAGGATCCATAGTCTTTATCAATGGCTCATGGGATATAAGAGTGAGATGATGTGATGGAAACTAAATATTATTCTTTGATGAAGAATCATACTTAGGATTTGGTATCTCTTCCTAAAGGAAGAAATATGGCTAGGTGTAAGTGGGTATATTGAACCAAATACATAGTTGACGGGTCCATTGACAAGTATAAGGCTTGTCTTTTTGTAAAAGGTTTTTTACAATTTGAAGGTATTTATAACTCTGAGACTTTTGCACCTGTTTATAAGATGGATTTTATATGCCTTCTAATTTCTATTTCTACATCATAGGGGTGGCCCATATACTAGATGGATGTAAAGAGCTCCTTCTTACATGGATTTTTACAAGAGGAAATATAAATACAGCAAGCTACTGGATTTGTTCAGGATTCTTATCTTGTTTGTAGGATATGAAGGTCTATCTACAGTCTCAAACAAGCCCCTCAAGATTGGTATGAGATGATGAATTATTTTCTTCTATCTACTTCTTTTGTTTGTTTCCACTCTGATCATGTAGTGTATCTCTAACATGTTGGTTAGTATATTGTGATACTTGTCTTGTATATTGATGATATGTTACTTAGTAACATCTATTCTTCCCACATTCAAACTATTTAGAGGGCTCTTTATACATAGTTTGACATGATAGATCTTTGGTTATTGCATTATTTCCTTAGTTTGGATATTTATTAAATAGATTCAGGGACTCATTTAAGTTAGTAAAAGTACACCCATGATCTTCTTCAGTGCTTTAATATGGAAAATTGCAAGCCCAGTCCATCTCCTTTTTAGTCTAGGGTTACTCTTACTTCCACATGTACCACTACACTTTGTGGTCCTACTTTATATAGATAGTAGGTTGAAATTCTCATGTACTTGAACCATACTCACCTTGATCTTTCATTTGCGATAGGGATTGTATCTTCATTTGCACATTCTCCTCATAGTATTCACTGACAGGATGCTAAAAGGATTTTGTGCTATTTTCATAACACTTCCCACTTTGGCCTACACTACATTGGGGGTTTTACTTAGTTGGTTAGATATATAGATTTAGATTGGGAAGGTTCTATTGATGACATGTGTTCCAATTTTGGCTATCATTTTTGTCTTTGTTCTTCTCTAGTTTCTTGGGTGTGTAAAAAGAAACAAGATATGCACTTTCATCTTCAGAGGCAAAGTACATGGGAACAGTTACAACGAGTCAACTGATTCTTTGGCTTCGACAGTTATTGACAGAGTTTGGATTCCCACATGATTCATTGACTGTACTTTGGTGTGATAACCAAAGTTCAATTCACATTTATCACAAACCCAGTTGAGAACCAATGGACCAAACATATTGAGATACACATCCACTTCATTCGTCAACACATTCAAGATGGAGTTCTTTGATTCGAGTACATTCTAACTTAGAAGTATGTTGTGGACATCTTTATGAAACCTTTTACATCACCTCACTACCTTGAGTTGCATGGCATGCTTGGGGTTCTAGAAGTTGTTCTTGGGGTGTGTTTGTGATAACATATTCCTTCTTATTCTTATTTATCTTCCCTTCTATCATGATTCTTTCCTTATTTTGGTTTGATATTTCTTCATGGATATATTGTACATGACTACCTCATCAAGCCTAATTTTTTGGACGCATACTGTGGACATTCCACTTCTATTTTGGCCCCTTGCTTCACTTGAGGGGGGTGTTAGAGTAGGTATTTACCTTAGATCATGTTCACCTAGGTACTTTATTTACCTTTATTATATTTATCCTCACCCACTTATGTGTGTAGATATTTCTTATATATTTATTTAGATATTAGGGGGATATTTATCTAGTTGTTAGGTATAGTTATTTCCTTGATATATGGTATTTACTAGATCCTTGATGTTTAGTTCTCTCCTAAATCTATGGTCTTGACTATTTATTTGATGACTAGTTCTTTCCTTGATTTATGGTTTGATCTATGACCTTGACTGGTTATTATATTTTTATTCCTTGCCTATATAAGCAAGGCCCATTCTCATTGTATTTCATTGAGTTCCATAATAATATATGATATTGTTGCTCATTTGTTTGCAAAGGTTTTGTGTAAAGTTATTATGGTGAATTACTTTCATCTTATTGATAGTGGTGTTTGATTAGCATCTAAGTTCTTAGCTTGGTATGATCTGGTTATCGTTCCTATTAGTTCATTCCAAGATGACACACATATTTCATGTAAAAAAATAGTCAAAACCGATTTAAACCTGAAACAAAAAAGATCTCAATAAAATACCTTGGAGCTCCAATTTCATGAACCTTGATCATTTGAATGATGATCAGAGAGTAGTTACAAAAGGATATAAATAGGACTTCATATGTCTTTCTTACTGACTATTGTCTCCTAGATCCTTCAAATTACATATTTAGCATTTATTACATCATTAATATCCTCTTCTTGATCTAAGAGCTTGTAACCTGAGGACTAAGATAAAATTACAACTTGAATTGTTCTCTAAACCTGAATAAGATGTCTCGTAACATCTTAGGACTTTTCCACACCTTTAACATGATTCGTAAATGTCTAAGACTAATTTTCCAAGCCAATACCCACTATAATGTTTCTTAGAAATTTTAAATTCATTTTGGAGGGAAAAATCCTAATTCAAATCCTATAAAGACTTAACTAATTCTAACCATCCTAGGTGATGTATTAAGACCTTACAAACATGTACAAACCTTAACTAACCCAAATCAATCAAAAAATGACAAAATTTGTACAAACTTCAATATCATTTGTTGGAGTAAGGATGGTCATGCATCAAAGCTCCTTATTTTGCTACAATAATTTCATTATTATAATATTAAACAAAAAGGTCATATTTTGGGAGAATCATAAGAAATAATGTATATTTTAAGGTGAGAATGTAATGTTATCATAAGTTCCACCAGAAATCAAAATAACACCACTAGCATTTGAGGCCAATGCAAATTTTAAGGATGTGCATAATCAACATTAAAAGTGTGATCCTCACAACTTTTGAAGTGCGAGGCTCACACTCTCAAAGTTGAGAGGGTCACATTTGCAAAGTTTTGAGAGTTGTACTTTCTAAGTTACGAGAATTACAATTTGAAAATGTAATCCTCGTAATTTGAAAGTTCAGGGAATGTCCTTTTAAAATACGAGGCTGACACTTTCAAAGTGTGGAACTCATACTTTCAAAGTGCAGAACTCACACATTTAAAGTGTGAGTCCCACACTTTAAAATTGTGAGGTTCAAAAACTTGACTGTGTGAGTCTCACATTTTTCTCAAATTTGAAAGTACGATTCTCACAACTTTGACAATGTGAGGCACGTAATTGAAAAGTGCGTGGTTTTCACTTTGAACTTGATATTGCAAGGATTTATTGTTAATTTTTTATTTTTTTATTTTATACAATGAACTCATGACTTATAATAGTTATTGGATTCTACCCATACATTAGGGATTTTGCACTTTCATTTAATAAAATGGGCTCATGAATTATAATAGTTAGCAGCCACTAACCTTACATTAAGGATATTGTAATTTCAAAGTGCAAGGAAAGTGCTTGCATCATGTTTTCAAATTGTGAGGCTTTCACTTTGAACTTACTTTTACAGGATGTTATTATTAGTTTTTTATTTTTATTAATCCAACGGGCTCATGCCTTATAATAGTTAGAGTCTGTCAAGGCTGAGATATTAAATAAATATAACAAGAAATGTTTACACATATATTATAAACAACTTTATAAACATGAAATAAAGTAAATAAACATTATAATGCAATGACACAAAATTTAACATGGAAAACCCCTATATGGGTAAAAACCACAGAAGATTAATCCACTATAAAAAAACTTCTACAAAATCAATCCAGTAACTCCTTCCTAACTTCTACTCCATGTTTTTACCCAAAATCCATTGATTCACGTGATTATACAGAATATGACCTATAACCATAATTAAATAACCCGAAGGGTTATAACCTTATTAAGTGATGGCGAACATCTCCATGATTTAATTAGTTGATTAAATAATTTAACAAACCCCTTATATAAAGTTTATATTTAAAATATATGAATATACTTTATTCTATATTATTTAAATATAAACTATATATTATGATACACTTAATATTTTAGTTCTAACACTCAATATTAAGTGGGATCCATATGCCAACATTACCTATTTGTAAAACAAGATTTAAAAATCCATAGAGCCTAAAGATTTAGACTAGCACATGTATTTTTGAAGGAATTATAACACATTCATCATGCTAAAATTACCTTTTGGTAGAAAAAGGATGTGGAATCCATAAATCAGACATATGATTTAGGTTAAGCATGATTTATGAGGTTAAATCTCACCATTTCTAATGGAAATATTCTTATACCGCATCTTTAGGAGCCTTTTATAACATAAGGTTCTCCTTTACAAATAGATGCACACTGGACTGTATTTTTCCCATAAACTCTATCAGTTTACTTTAGATTATACAATATCTTTTACAATGATTTTAAACCAGATTAAAAGTATAGATGAGGAGTCAATCAACCAACCAACCATTAGGAGGTTTCATTTCCATGTACACTCCCCCTATATGAAAAATATGAAAGGACAAGCATTGAATTGAACTCAGAACTTCACAACCCACAATGGCTTCGTGAACAAGTCTGCTACCTGATATTCAGTCAGGTAGTACTAGATATCTATATCACCACTGAGAACCTTCTCATAAACAAAGTGCATATGTATTTTGATATGTTTCGTTATTTGATGTTGAAATGTATTCTTAGCAACAGAAATAAAACTCTGGCTATCACATAGAAGAGGAGTACTTCCTTTACCTTCTATGTGCATCTCTTACAACAAGTTAAGGAAGGTTCAAATTTTGATAGGTGATTTTGTCTTAAGATGGTGTACTCTTATGACCTATGAAATAATGTTTGCAGTAGGTAATATTTTAAATGTGGAAATAGGTACATTCTGGCATGTTTTTACTTAATTTAAAATGAAGCAATCCATCTCTTTTTGTGTAGAATAATTCACTACTTGGGATTGAGAAATTGAGTTTCAATTTTCATAATTCATGGGATTTAGAACAACATTACCTTGGATCAATTTCATATGCATCTAATTTTCAAACATTGTTATCATAATGTCCAATTTGGACAGATGAAAGGTTGTTGGACCTTGAATGTGCAAAGGCCATGAATGATCTGATCTCCTTGGCTCTCTACTTCATATTTGAAATAGGGTGACAATCTAGTTCCTATTTTATATTTAAATAAAATGTAATTTATAAATAAGAAACTTGGAACCTATTTACACTATGTTCCTTAAATTAGGAACCTTATCCTAAAAAGAGTGACCTAACCTAAGTTACTAAGTTCATTGTTATTTTGGATGATTAATGGACCTAAGACTAAAGACTTATACCTATGGACCTATGTTGGTTCCTAAACTAATGTTGAACCTAACCTAATGTGTGTGGCTAACCTAAAAGGGGCCTATGGAATGACATGGGGAGGGGGTAAGTTGGTGGCAATGAATCCTAGGAATTTATGGTGAAGTTAATGAGTCCTTATCTCTTTTTAACTTCCAAATTTGGTAAGGGAATAGGGAAACTTGGAGGAATGAGATGAAATCTCTGCCAAAGTTTTGGATGCATGTAATTTCGAACTTAGTCTTCACAAGAATTAGAGGTGGCAGTGGCGAGAAGATTGGGAGGAATGATAGTCCTACTTTGCATTTAATATTTTTGAATTTGGTGAAAACCACCTAGGAAGAAGATAGAAGGGTTTGGTTTTGTTGTTCATTTGGTTTTTGAGCTTGAGCTCTGCATGTGATTCTTTTTGTTCTTCAAACCTCTAGTTTGATTCTTGCATGAAATTTATCTCCTTAATTGCATGGCATTGAAGGAATAATTTGGCACTGAGAAGCTATAAGGAAAATAAAGAGGAAGTTTTACAGGTTGTTGGCGTCTCGAAGGAAGAATTGAAGCTATGCTTGGATATTTTCTGTGAAAAAAGAAGGTGGAGCACTATCAGGAATGATAGGCCCTATCCATTAAGTTTTATGCTTTTACTTAAATGCTCATAAAAACAACTCCACTCTTAAGGAATAATCTGGTTTTGTTCTTATGATTAGATTTCTTTTGCTTCTTGATATTGTGTTGTTTTTCAAAATGCATTATCGATTTTGTTTGAAATGTGGAAAGTGTGTTCTGGGTTTTTGGTTTTCATAATTATGGGTAGCTATATTTTTCTTTAATCTTCCTCCATAGGATTTAAAACAAATATGAGATCTATAGGTGATCATAGTTAAATGTTTCTCTAACCTTGTAGGTAACCTGGTTTGCTTAATCTGGGGAATCTTGTTCTAAATGAACTTGTTTCATCTCCATCAAAAAACTTCAGTTAGGGAAACTGTTTGGAATATCTTGACTGTTGCTAAGATCTTGCATGATTCTTTTGGGAAGATAGATTATGTGACTCTTGCTTAAACGTTTCCTTTTTGGGTGCTGATGGAAGGCTCCAAACTGGAGAACTTGTCTAAAATCTTATCGTTGTCTAAGATTTTGTTTTTCTGGTTATTGCAAGTATTCCTTCCTGTTTAAGAATTTTTGACCCTCATTGTTCTTGTTGGAGAATAAATTTAACTATAGGAATTTGCATGTTGAACATTAGTATGTCTATTTGGACTTGCCTGACCTCTTTCTACTGTCGTTAAAAGAACTATGATGGAAATATTGTGTAGACCTCATAGGAAGAATAATTCATTGCATGGAAGTCTGATTCTTGAGAAATGTATGTGGGAAACATTATTATGTTTCCATTCTTCAAGGGCTTGAAATAATCAAAGAGTTATTCACTTCGTGCTAAGTAGGGAAACTCTTTTGGGTATCAGTTAGTTGTTTTCTCATTTATTACATATACACAAGACTTCATAACAACTTTTGTCGACCTTGTTCTATTGTTTATTGTCTTGGCATGTTTTCTAGATCCCTTGGGCCTATAAAATTGGTACCAGGTCTTTTGGAATAGAGGAAAATGTTTTGTATGGTTGTTGAATGCTTTCTCTTATTTTGATAATGTTGGAATTCTTACTTGTGTTTCTTTTAAGGGTTTTGAGTTTATTGGAAGTCTGTTTCAGACTAATCCTACTGTTCTACTTTTCCTTTCTTCTCTGAGCCTTTTGGGAAATGGATTACTTGTTTATCCTTGTGGGAATCAAGTCTATCAAACCCATCTCCATTGAATGATAATAGGTAATGGATAGATGTTGCTCTACATTCCTTTTCCTTTCTCCTGGACTTTTGGTGCTCATAAAATTCGAGACCTGGGTAAATATCTGATTGGATTTTGGTTTGGGTCATATGTGATCTGAACTTTTTCAATATATTTTTCTTGGTTATTTAATGTTTACACTTATTCTTAAGAGTTAAGAAGACTCTAATCTTCCACCTACTCTCTCTTTAATCTTTCTAACATGATATTGTACTTGGTGAAGTTGTTGTCCCTCCTCTGGTCTGTTATGGTTATGTCACTTGACCATTTGATAGGACTGAGTGCAGTAATGTTCTTAGGGCAGTAGAGTAGAAGTTTTGAAAATACTTGGAAGAAGTATTAAGTCTTATATAAGTTTTGAACTTAACCCAATCTACTCTTTTAATTAATGCTAGCAATGGTGTATCTTATTTGGGATTTGAATGTTAGGCTTATTTTCTTGTGAGAATTAACCTTACATTTTTGGATGAGGTCTGATTTTGCTTATTTTTGACTTCTAACTTGAATTGGTTCCTAATTCTGAGCTTGAGTATTAGGATGCTATAATCAAGGTCACATTAATTTCTACAATGATTTGGATTATCCTTACTTATTCTTATGATCTTATTTATGATTGATGACATCTCATACTTTAGGATGAATTTGTGATAATGAAATAATTAGATGGAAAGTAATGTTTATGAATGTTCTACTGTTGAGTTATGCCTAAAAAATAGTTTTAGGTAATTTATGTTCTTCTATTAAATAGGTTTAACTGAGTGAGGAAACTTCAATGGATTGCATGAAAGTAATAGTAAGGTTCATATGAAATGTTGATTCCTCTTAACTTATTGTTTAAATTCTTTATGATAAGGGAATTTAGGATGGAAAGTTAAGGTTGTTAGATTGCATGACCTAACTTTGCTTTTGATTTGAAGTATATCTCTTTCTCTCTCTCTCTCTCTCTCTCTCTCTCTCTCTCTCTTATCTAGGATTGTACTTTTTTTGGTTGAGCCTTTCTAATTTTGCTTTCAGGATTGTTTCATAATAGTAGAGTTCTTTTTATGAAACAGTTAGCTAAAATCACATTGTTTTAATGATTTAGTGTTTATCATGCTCAGTTCAATGAAATGACCTATGCTAGCAATTTTGTAGATGGACAAAAAAAATGAAAGGAGAAAGACTTATTATAAGTTACATTTATTTTATTAAAGAGACTGAATCTTTATTATGATAAAAAATGGCTTCATTATTGAGATGTACTTGATGAAAAATAAAGTTGTAATGAGAAATGATTAGGTGTTTTTGTTTTGATATTTCGTGATATCTGAAATATTTGGACTTAGTGAATGTATAAATCCTCCTTGATGAATAAAATATGTGTGAATTCTTGTTAATACTTGTTGTAATACTTTCATGGCATGAATTGGGCTGAAATGATAAGTATTACTCTAATTAAGGAAGGTAGTTCACATACTTAAATATTATGGAATGGATGGGGTAGGAATCTGAGTTATTGGTTGAATAAGTTTCTCTAGGAGAGATGCAACTTATAATGTTAACAATCTTATGATACTCTATCATTACAAAAAGGGACTGTAATTAAATTACATGGATGTATGTGTATTAAACCATGATTATAATTTTACATTATGTAATTTGACTATATATGGAACATATGAATTTTGTTTTCATTAATGGGCATTATCCCATGACATAGGAAAAAGGGGAAAATTCCCTTGAGGGAATACATTAAGATTTAAATTATGAACTTTCTTAAATGATAATGAACACAAGGGTGAATGGATGAATATGTGCTTCCTTATGCATATTTCCTTAATCTTAAACTAGAAAATTAATTAGCTTAATAACCTTTATAACTGAAAGTGACTTAATGTCCCTTTCGGTTTCAAGTTGTATCAGTTAGATGATAAACTAAAACATGAAAATAAATAGGTTAGGAAGCATATTTTATTTGCATACCTACCACATATGTAGTTATAACTTGTAACCCCTTAAGGTTTAAGAACCTGATTTGAATCAGTAAAGATGTCGTTATTAATTTATAATGAAGAGTTTAATATAACATTAACTTTCACTCTAAGTTATGTTCATCCAGATGAGGAAACCTAGTTTAATGTTGACACATGCCAACTACAATGAAGTACCTTCATCACTATAAGAATCATTACGAGGATGCTACATTGCAGTTGACATGTCTCAATACCCATCAAGAGTTTGTTCAACATGGGACTAACATAAGTTCTTGACTGGATCACATTTCTTCCCTATGCAGGGATAGGGACATGATCTAGTGTTGGGGTCAACTCAAGTTGACTTAGGATAACTAGACACACCCAATCAACGTAAGTCGATTATGTCTATGTACCCTTAGTCACCATGAGCAGTCCTCCACACTAGGGCATGTTGCTAACCTTGTCTAGGGTTATACTTTGAATCGAATGGACTGACATAGGTCAGTGAATACTAATCTAGATAACAAATCGAGTGTGGTGAAGGAATTATTCTATTTGACGAGTATGTCATCTAGGAATGAAAACATGATAAACATGTGTAAATATTTGGTCAAAGTATCGCAAGCTGTCTTATTGTCAATGCCACCTAGTTTAAGAAGAGAGATTTCAAATGAATATCAGTAATAGATAGTCAGATAGGCTCTTCAACAAAACACTTGAGTACCCATAACAGGGTAAAGGAACTAATTATACTTCATATACACATTACTGAATAACATGAGAGATCGGTTTTGTGCCGAGTCATGAAATGAGAGATCGGTGTTTCACCGAGTCATTACAGTTTCATATGGTTTTCTGTTATGAGATAGTTTGGCATTTGAATGTGTGTTCTAAATTATGATTTAGAATAGAGAACATTATGTAAAAAAATTCCTTGTTTCTAAAGTCTTAAAATGGGAATGTTAAAGTGGTGTGTGCACTAGACAGATAAACTTGAGTGCTATAACAAGATTTTAGTAGTTACGGGCTAAAACATTAGAAACATGGTCAAAATGAGTTGGAGTGTGGACCACGTAAAGGATGAATTATTAGAAAGGAGACTTGAAGGGTAAACCATATTTAATAGTGCCCTTGATATAACAAAAAATTCTTCTTGCTAATTTCTAGTGATCTTGATAAGGTTTCTGCATAAATCTTGATGCAATCCCTACTGCATAAGAAATTTCAGGTCTAGTAATAGTTAGATAAATCAAACTGGCCTACAAGTTGCCTGTATAAAGGGAGGATTAAAATTTTACATGCATGTTTAGGATCAATTTTACATCCTACTTCTATAGGAATTGCAATTGGTTTACAATCACACATATTAAATATTTTAAGAAATTAGTTGTATATTGTGATTGAGATACTACAATAGAATTTTTATCTTGAAATATATCCATGCCTAAAAATGATGAAATCATCCTAAAAATTGTCATCTCAAAATATTGCATAAACTTTCCTTTAATTTTTATAATTAAAATTTTATAATTACTAGTGCTAAGTAAATCATCAACATACAATACAATGAGAATAATAACATTTTCTTCAATTTTAACAAATAAATCATTATCAGATGCACAGTTAGAAAAACCAATTTTATTGAAAAAACTATTAATTTTAGAATACCAAACTTTAATATCTTGTATTAAACCATACAAATATTTTTTCATTTTACAAACATACATTTATTTTCCTCATTCTTCAAAGCCTTTAGGTTGGGTCATATAAATTTCTTCTTATAAATCACCATTCAAAACAAAAAAAAATTCATCCATTTGATTGATTTCCTAACCATACTAAGCAACTAAGGAAATCAAAATCCTTACTGTGCTCTTTTTTACAACCGGTGCAAATGCTTTAACGTAGTCGATACTAGTTTTTTGAGTAAACCCTCGAGCTCCAAGTATATCTTTGAATATATCTATACTTGCATTTTCTTTATATTTGATCTTGTATAGCCATCTAGATCCGAATATACTTTGTTTTTCAGGAGGTATTGATTACCATGTTTTATTTTTAATTAGATAAATTTACTCAAATTTCATAGCAACCATCTTTCTTCATAAAAATATTCTTTGAAAGATTGGATTTCAGGTTCATACAAGGTCATCAAAGCATGATATGTATGATGACTCCTGGCCATTTTCTGAAGGTTTATTGAGTTAGAGTCTTGAATAATAGACTCAACCATTCTAGGTATTTTAGTTACAGAGGAACTAGGAACAAAAATATAGGTTCAACATAAGTTTCTTCATTACATACATCATTTTAACAATTTTTAAATTCAAATTCATTTTCATTTTCATTTAAAACATCAAAAATAATAGAAGATGATGAAGCAGAAGAATAAAAAGGGTTTCCAAGATTTTAACATTCCTATTTTCTATAACTTATCTTTTTTATGGATCAAATATCATAAGACCTTTAGTTTTTATACCATATCCTAAAAAGATACATGGAAAAGAGGCCTGATCAATCTTCTTCCATTTTGATTTTGGAATAAAGAGATAAGTTTGGCTACCAAATATTCTTAAATGAGATATACTAGGATTTTGGTTTGACCAATTTTCCAAAGGAGTTGAATTTACCAATGATTTAGTGGGAACTTTGTTTAAGATAAGAACAATTTTCATAGCTTCTACCCAAAGGAACTTAGAAACTTGAGAAGAATGCATCATGGTCCTAGACATTTCAAGAATATTGTGGTTTTTTCTTTCTGCAATCCCATTCTACTGAGGGGTAAAGGGAGTAGTTAATTCCCTTTGAATGCCACATCAAACACATAATGAGTCAAAATACTAACTCACATATTCTCCCCCATTTTCATTTCTAAGCTTCTGAATTTTATACTTAGAAGAGTTTTTGACTAAAGCTTTAAATTATTTAAATTTTGATAAGACATTTGATTTCTTTTTAATGAAGTATGACCAAATCATACGAGATAAATCATCAATGAAAGTGACAAAATATAGAGAACCATTACGAGAATGAAATTATAGATGTCCTCTAACATCACTATGGACAAGATTTAAAGTTTCAAAAGAGTTATCATTAGGATGACTGTGAAAAGGATTAACAAATTGCTTACCACGTAAGCATCCTTCACAAGTTTTATGATGTTGGGAAATAGGCGGCAAACCTGTTACTAGGTTTAGTCAAGATATGTCATACATGCTTCTAAAATGGACATGAGCTAGCCTCTCATGCCAAAAATTCAAGTCATATATTTGATTTTTCAAACAAGAAGAAGAAGGAAAACTAGAAAAAACATACAATCCATCTCTTTGAATGCCTTCAACTATAGTAACATTATCTTCATTTTTAATAAACCATTTATTTGTTAACAATGTAACACTAAAAATATTTTGATTTGATTGAGAAAAGGAAAGAAAACTCATTTTTAGTTTAGGTACTAACAACACATTGTTAATAAAACCATTTGCTAATTTTTCTTTTCCTTGTCCCTCAATGTTGAGAATGGAATGATCGCCCAAGTAGAGTTTTTCATTACATTCACTAAGTTCAGATAGGATATCAGATCTAAAATTCATGTTCCTAGAATCACCAATATCTAATATCAATTCATTTTCTTTTGCAATGAAAAAAGAGACATACAAAGAAGTTACATTTGATTTTTGATTATTTTTCTCATTCTTTTTTTGATTTTCATTTTCATTTTGGTCTTGAACATATTTGTTACCCTTTTGAAATTTATGATTTGTTTTATTTTTAAATTTGCAATCCTCTTTCTTATGTCCAAATTTACCACAATGATGGCATTTTCCATCAAGAATAACTCTTACATTTCTAGTTTTCTTGTCCTTGTTAGGATGTTTAAAGTTTTACTTTGTGTTTTTATTGAATCTAGAGGTTTTACCTTTTACTTTATAAGTGAGAAGTTCCTATCTAACATTATCCTCAGAATAAAAATTTGACATTACTTGTTCTTCTTGTATAAAAAGAGAATTAAGGGTTTGCAAATCTAGAATGTCTTGTTTTGTTTGATATTTAGAATTAAAAATTGAAATGAAATTTCTACATTTTTCATTAACATTTAATGGGATAATAAAATAGAGAAATTTATCATGAATCAAATTACTGCCACATCCATCTACCTGTAATTTAATATTTTTTATTTTTGCTAAATAATTAATAAATTTTTCATCTCCCTTCATGAGATTTGTCATAAGCTCGAAAACTAATTTAATAATTTTTGATAAACACGTAAATTTGTGCATCAACTCAAATTGTGTCCAAGATTCACTAGGACTCTCTATATTTTTGATATGAAGTAGAAAGTCATCATGTATGCTCTGCAAGATAATTGACATCACCTCTTGTACATTATGTTGATATGTGGCGACATTATTAACAGTTGCATGTCTTTTGGTAGGATCTCTATCTATTCCATTTACAACTGCCCATAATCTGTGATTCATAAATTCTTCTTTCAATCGAATCTTCCCAATGTTTCATTTGTTTCCATTCAACATCTAAGATTTATCAATTGAGAAATGATTAGACCCCATTTTTGCGTAAAATATAGATAAATAAATCATTAACAAACAAGGATTAGAATAAGAGTTTTATAAAAATTCCCCCTATTATTTTTTAATCCTTGTAATCGATCATGATGAATTTTATGCAACAAAAGGAGGTCCTATTAATTAAATAGTCTATACAAAAAAAAAATTAGAACGATATCAAAAATTAAATTGAAACGTGAGTGAGTTTTTAATATTTTTAACAAATTGATAATGAAAAAAGCTTATCTTTGTATGAGTATATATCATTAAAAAATGATATTTTTACTATTTCACAATTTTTTTTATAATTTGTCTATATTTCAAAAAAAATAAACACATTATTTTCCCATAAATTCTAATTTTGTTATATATCTATATAAAAAAAATTAGGGGATCTTTTCCTTTTGAGGTAGATTTTTTTTCAATTAGATAATCAACTCGGCAAGCCATTATATTCCACAAACTAACTCGGAGAGCCATATAACTATTGACTTGGTGAGCTATTATATATTGCAAACAATATTACCAAATTTCAATGCTAAACCGAATGCTAATGTGAATGCCAAACCGACCAATACGCACACGATCTGTGGCCAAGCCACTTAAATAAACTAAGCACCGTGCCTGCGAAGGGATTAACATAGAGGGGGTGGTGTGACCGAAGTCACACCACTGAAACATTGTTGTAAGGATTTTAAATCCTTCCCCACTACCATGTAATACCCATGTGGGACTAAACCCACGCGTAGGAGAAAGGGGGGGTTGCGGGTGACGGGGTCGTAAGCGGCGGAGGGGCCTGCGGGATGCGTGGAAGGTGCATAGTGGGGCGTACATTGTGTGAGCAGTGATTTCTATTTGGTACCAAGCTGGGAGGAGGTGGTATAGAGGGGCCTCCCCCATTAAGGTTTAATTATATATATAAAACTATACATATATTTTTATAACTCAAATTTTGTTTATAAATATAAAAAATATACATATATATAAATTGTATTATTTATAAAATAAAAAATATTTAAAAAACCATTCAACTATTATAGTTGAATTAAACTAGAGAGAGAAAAAAAATCCCAGGGGCCCTATTCAGGACATGAATAAGGGTTTTTGAAAAACAAATGTAAAAAAAAATGTATTACAGGGGACAAGAAATTTACTTGGCTAATGAAAAAATAGAATATCCTATTTTCTTGAATTTTATCTCCCCTTCTAAACTCAAATTTAACTTGGATTTTTTTACTTCCCCTTTTTATTTCCTTGAATCCCTACAAAATTATAAAAACTATAGACAAAATTTTCAAAGATTTACAATCCTTACCTTAGTTTCAGGGTTCGGTAATTTTTGAAGTGGAATTCTTTCCATGTAGTTGAAAATCTAAAATATATTTTCACTTGTCCAATAATCATCTAACCAACTATGTAAAATGGGAAGGGGTGATTAAATAATATTTCAAATATTTAAACTACCTTCCCAACCATTATGTCCTTAGGTTACATTAAGATTATATTTATAAATTAATCTTGCTCTGGTACCATATCAGGGCCAAGATATTAAATTAATATAACAACCAATGTTTACACATATATTATAAACAACTTTATAAAAAAGAAATAAATGAAATAAAGTAAAGAACATTATAACACAATGATGTATAATTTAATGTGGAAAACCCCTAAATGGGTAAAAACCACAGAAGAATAATCCACTATAGAAAAACTTTTACAACATTAGTCAAGTAGCTCCTTTCCCACTTCTACTCCGTGTTTTTATCCAGAATCCATTGATTCACATGATTATATAGAATATGACCTATAACCATATTTAAATAACCGGAAGGGTTATAACCTTATTAAGTGATGTGGCACACCTCCCTGCTTTAATTAGTTGATTAAATAATTTAACCAACCCCTAATATAAAGTTTATATTTAAATAATATGAATATAGTTTATTATATATTATTTAAATATAAACTATATATTATAATGCACTTAATATTGTAGTTATAACAATGTCCACTAACCTTACATAATCCCAACATGAAAATCTAAAAAACAATGAAATTGGAATCCAATAATAGTGAAATTAGAATCTAATAATAGTGAAATTGGGATCCAATTATAGCGACCATGAATGGAATCCAATAATACTAGAATTAGAATCCAATATTGTTACTAATGGAATCCAATAATAGTAATAGTGGAATCTAGTATAGACAAAAATGGAATCCAATATAGGGGGAAATGGTGATAGATTTCTTCCAAAACATGTAATACAAGACTTCAGATTCATAGGAATATGTCCATATTTAGTGAAATAAGTGTTGTATGGTCGGTGTTACGGATGATTTCTTAGAAGAATAGACATAAGACCACAAACTCTATTTTCACTTTTGAATAAATGGGTGCAGGCTAAAAAAATATTAACAGATTTAGGTGTAAAATTATTTCAGAGTGAAAGTGGTATTTTGGGCTATTTGGTTCAGAACTGGAATAATTCTCAATTAAATGGGAATCGCCAAAAATAGAAGAATGGATATTATAAAGTTTCAAACTCTGACCTCTTATTAGGTTCCAAAATTTATTTCTTTCGTTTTGTAAAGCCTTTAACTTAGGAAGAAGTTTCTTAGTAGGGTAATTGATGTGAAAGATCATCCTTAGTCTTTCCATATTTGTAAATGCAAGACCACTTCATTACAACATAAAGATAATAATATAACACTAAGTATGACCTAGAAATTATGATGGATTCACCACTAGAGCATTTACACTCTAAAAATGATAAATCAACTTTAGATACCTTGAGGATAAAAACATATAATAATTTATAAACCATTATGAAACCTTGCATTGAAATATCTACTAGAGTCATTTAGAAATGGTTCTATTGATAAAGAAACAGGTCATTTAAGAACCATTGAAATCATAAAATTTGGGGAATATTATGTAAAACCTTCTATTCCATCCCATAGATGCTTTCAGATAGAATCTTAATTGTTATGATTCAATTCCCCAACAATGGTCCAAATGAAACATGTTGATGGGTAAATAAGAACACATAAAACAACCATCAATTAATATGATTTGAATATTTCATGATACAAAACCTTAACAACAGTCTCAATTTTTTTAGAGACTTAAGTGTAGAAAAGTTGGGGAATATTAAGTAAAACCTTGAATGCTTTCAGACAAACATTAGATAAATCCTAAATTTTATGAATCAAGTCCCCAACAATGGTGAAATCAAACATGTTCAAGGGTAAATAGAACACTCAAGTTAACCTCCATTAACTGATATGATTTTAGGATTTCATGATCAAAATACCTTGACAAAGGTCTAAATTATTTTTTATAGACTTAAGTACCTAAAAATGGTACCATAACAGTGTTGGTTCTGAATCAAACACCCCATACAAGTAAAATAATGAGGTAGGAGTTAAGGAGAAAATATAGAACTCTATGTGTGTCATTTTGTAGAAAAGGATGAGCCTATTTTTCCCATATATTAACCATTTCATGTGGGAATGATAGGGAGACATGTGACTAAGGATGTGGATGTTATCATACTATTTTAAGGCTCTTCTTGAACCAAGGTCAGAGAACCTAAGGGGTGGCTTGGGATATTATGATGGAGATATTATGTTTCAATACCCTCAGACTTATTTATAACCTACTAATTCACGAGATAAAGTGCAACTAATAAATGTAAATTTTATTCAAAATAATGGTCACACAAACATTGCTTGTGCTTAATACATCACACACAAGCCACTGAAGATAGATGAAATGTGATTCTGAGTCATCATATCTGAAGAAAAAAATGACAACTTGGAATATGCTCATGATTGAATTCTAAAATTTATAGATCATCAAAAATACACTGGTAGAGTATAGGCATTGATCCAGGTGATCATTTATAGAAGAAAAAGATAGATTAAGGCCTTGGTAATGTGATTTGTAGGGCCCAGGATATTTATGTAACTTCATTTTGAATTTTGACTTGGGTGGTATCTGAATCTATATTGGGAAGGGTATTACCAATGGTTTCATCTTAGCTTGATGTGCATCTTGAATCCCAACATGAAGTTATTTACTATCACTAACTAACATTGTTGATAGGGTTTTTGATGAGGCACATGATGCCTACATTTCATTTATCCAAGCTCATGCAAGCATAATGAAATAACCTCATGATTCTTAAGAAACATCTTGTACTTTTATGGAACTCAAAAATATATGATGCAATAAATTCCATAAAACTTAAGATAAAATAAATTGATGTAAAAATTATACCTACTTAGCTCACATGATTGTAGTAAGGATGATTTTATAACCAAATATACATTATCGTAAGTTGGAAAAATACAAGGTTTTTTGATTTTATAGGTGACATGTCATTTGGTCATGACCAGAATGTGGAATGCTTAAGGAATTCATTGATTTCAACTAGATTAAAAAATTCCATTAGGGTCAGAACCTTTCTTAATTACTTATAATGATTGAATAAAACATTGTTCATGTGTTTTGCCATACTCTGATTTAGATTTGGTTTCCTATATACATGATTGGATCTCAATTCCTGATAAGGACTATAAAGTGTGATCACATTGGAAAAAACCTAATACTAGATCTATACATTCCACAAAAATCAGAATTATACCCCTAGAATGAATACCACATTCACTTTTTATGAAATTTCCTTGGAAGTGAATATATCTAGTGCACTTGCCATGAAACCCCTAAAATTTAACCCAGGATTAGTTAATCCTTGATCATAGATTAGGTGGGCCTAATACTCAACCTAAATGTCACATCTTATTTCCCAAACTTGGATTTGGAACAGTTGTGTCATGATTGAGAAGTGGTAAGTGGAAAGCTGACCTCATTTATTTTTAAAAGAGGATCTATCCCCCATCCCTTGTGGGGTGGGATTTTTCAATGTCAACATCAGGCCATGCATTGGCTCAAGGAGAGTTCCTATTCCCACATCACTTTAAATTTCTGAAATTTTTATCATTTGAGAATAGTTTATAAGAAAGAATTTGGAAATATTCAGGATGAATAAAGAGTTCAATAATGGTTGAGATATATTTGTTCACTCTTTTCCTTCTTTTAGGTAGTTTATTTATATATACATCAAAGTTCTTTAAACCTCCCCATTGGTTTTAGATTTATTAACCCTCTATCAAAAGAAATCCTTATTTCCTATTTGGTTAGGGAGTTATATTTCAGTGGAAATAAATTTCTTCTTGAGAGGATTGGTTTTTTGATGTAATCTCTAAATGAAAAAAAATTATTGATTCTTGAATAATCAAAATTTGATTGTAACTTGACCTATTGACATTTTTCAAGATAGGATTTACAATCATATTTTCTACTTATGTAGTTCCTGGAGTTCATGAAACTTGTGGCAAATGAATTTTCTCAATTTTTGACTCAATGGATCATCAACATTAATCTCTTTAAGTCTTGATGTTTGATTTTCTTATCCAATCTTGAGGGGCCTCAATTCGTAGAAAATAATTCCTCAGACTCAGGAATTCCTTCCTTGTCACTTTAGTTTGAGGTTTCTCTTGGACTTCCTTCTCTACCACCTAATCATACATGGAAGTGATGGACTCAAGATTAGGCAGTAAGCCATCCTAATACTCAGCCTCATCCTTATATTTTTTAATTAAGAGTCTTTACCTACCTCCATTTTCTTTGAGATTTGACTTGTAATATTAAATCATCCCCTCTTCTTATATGAAGCATGATGCTTCTTCTGTTTTACCAACTCCTCTTCCCATTTGTTAGTGGTATGTCCTCTATTCTTCAAAGTAAGTATGAACATGTATTCAATTCTATTTTCTCGTAAGTGCTAACACTGTAATTTCTTGATTCTTACCCATGGGCTTAGGGGTAGGCTAGCATTTCTTAGACCCCCTTGACATGTTGTAGAAATGGTTAGGTGGTCAGCTAGGCTCACTTTGTTTTTTGGAGGTCTTTGTCTTTATCCATTTTTTAGAGCTGTACCTGGAGCTATTTAGAGGTGCAAGTTCACAATTAATACCTTATCTTGGTTACAAAAGAGTTCACCCATTATGGGAAACATTTTCCATGTTGTAGTCCACTTCAAGTGGAGGGCATGTAGTTTGCATCCCTTAAGACATTATTCCTTGTGTTATGGATAACTTCCACAAACCTTTCTTCCTTGAGGACCCACCATGTTTTAGTGATTGAAATCATTGCTTGGAAATATTAGAGTTTTAAATGAACTACTCAAACATGTTATGAAAATATAGATCAACATTTTATACATTAAACTCTGGAAACTTTCTCATTGTTTCATTTGGAGTGGTGCTCCCACCCATCCTTCACCTAGAGTTCTTAGATCCCCTATGTGTTTTTTACTTGGAAGTATATCCTTGGCAAAATGATAAGATATTGCAACTTCTTAGAGTTTGAAGGAAAGAGTTGTGAAACTAGATTATTGGTGTTTCCACACTTCTAGTTAATTGTGAACAACAATTCCTACTCTTCTTTCTCCCTTGTGAAATCTGAAAATTATGTATTTTATCTCTTCCATTGAATGGAATCTTGAATTCAGTGGAATTTGTTTGGTTAAAACATTTCAACTCCAGCTCCCTCCTCCCTTAGTGGAGAAGATTATTTGATTGGATCAAAAAGAATTCCTTGAACTTGAGCCTCTATTTCAAAAATTTCACCTTGTTGTCATGCTAAATGTAAAACATGAAAAATAATCAAACACTAAAAAATCCTTCAACTGGGTAATGTAAACCTACCCTTTGGGTAATTTATGACTATGTAAACCCCATCATGGATGAGAGGGATGTTTTAACTAGATTTTTCAATTGTTTTTCATGTGCAGGTAAGCTAGTAGAAATCAATTCATGGATTCCTTTTTATCCACTTTCAAGGAATTACTCCCAAAGGCCCAAAAAGGCCTATTTTTTAGGGTTTTTACACATGGTAAGCATCCTCAGGAATGAAAAACAAGATATTAATCATCTAGTAAGTGTGTTGTAGAGATATGAGATCACCATAGGTAGTTTAGGAAATATTTGTAAGAAAAATCAAGTTTAGGAACAAACTATGCCACACCGGGCTACTTATAACATGGTGCAAGGAAATGAAAGTAGTAAAAAATATAGTGGGTCTTGTTATGAATGTTTTATGAGCCTCTATACATTTTATAAAGTTATTAGATACTCATATTAATGATAATAAGCAATACTTCATGTTACAAAAAGTTTCAGGATATTCTACCGTCTAAATTTTGAGATATTGGCCCAACAAGGTAGATGAAGATCCTTGATCCTAGTCTGGATTAAAATGAGAATTATAGAAGTTCTATGGAGAGTTAAGGAATGATTAAAATAATAAGGTGACCTATGTAATTCCCTCTTCACTCAAAATGGGTTCGTTTTCATTGTCATCATCATACTTTCTTTTGGAAGTCCCTTTCCACGACGCAGATGCTTAAACATAATACAAAAGGGGGATAAATTTTAAATTTCATGTAGAATTGGATCCTTAAAGTTGTGGGAATGATCTCAATAGAAATTTTATATTAAAAATTATAAGTTTTTCCTAGGTAACTATTAGGGAATCTCCTAGGGAAAAAAATCACTCTCTGATGTCTATTTGTAGTAGTTATTAGTGAATGCGAGGTTTCAAAAAGTGTGCATGGTGAATTTTCACATATGTGATGTGATTTTTCACATTTTCAATCGTATGCACTCACAAGTTAATTTATCAAGTTTTTTCACCTCATGAACATCCAATTGAAAAGGTGAAAAAGTGCATCACCATTTAGCAACCCCTAACTCATCCTCAACCCAGGTTAAGAAAGAAGTGCTAAAAGTGGTTCAAGGGGTGGGTTTTCATAACTTGAGTTAAGGGGTGACTATTTAAAACATAATCATCCAATTTTTGAATCTCTCCTCCGTCCATTTTTTGTAACTAGATGATGCCAAAATTTCTCCAAGAAACCCACAAAATTACTCATAACTCACCCATTTTTGATATGTTTCCTCTCAAATTTTTCATGTGCACTCTAATTGTGAACACCTTTAAGATAATCCAAACCTCACATTCATTGATGATATGGATTTTTTATAGAACATACCTAAATATTTCAGCTAAAAAAGTTACCTTTTCAGATTTAGAGAAATCCAGAGGATTAAAAACCTAAAAATTGGATCAAGAGATCACATTGAAATTCCTAATCCAATGAGACCATTTTCATCCCATTTGGATAACTAGAAGACATAGTTATATTCTAATTATGTTGGCATCTAAGCCTTACTAAGAATAATAAGTTTGATAATGAATAAGAAATCATCTTAAACCCTATGTGCAATCCGCAAGTCCGAGACTCACAAAAATGAAAATTGTGAATATTGGATAAATTTATAAATTAAGGGTAAGGTATGACTTGCTAAAAATAGTAGGTACTCGTATCACATCAAAATTTCACAAAAAAATTCATCTCCTCATTCCTTCACTATTCCTAATAACCATGAAGATTAAATACATTAAGTACGATCCAATTTCAACCCTATCTATGGAATATCCACTTGTGGGAGATAGTGATGTATCCCACCTAGATCTAGAAGAGATTAGAAATCTGATTCCAAATGACGTAAGAGAGACAACAGAGGAAAATATATTTTTCAGTTGGATTTTTAGATCAAGAGGCCACCAAATTTTAGTCTAGAGAAATGAGTTGGTCTTGGCTTGTGCCAACCATTATGACCCATTTTAAGTTTCCTACAAATTCCAACTCAAAGAAACATGGTGATATTCACAAAGGAATTTGCAACCAAACATTGGCTCAAGAAATACTCCTATTTTAAGGTGATTATAGTTATCTCATGGTTGAAACCTGAATGGAAACCATAAATTCTACTAAAGTCACTATCGACGAGTGAGTTTCATGAAGCTTAGTTAGATACCATTGTCTTACTCATTACAATAATGGGCAAGGAACGCACCATGGAATTCTATGATAGGATGGCCAAGTTTATGATGAAAATCATGGATGGAACTCAAATAATAGATTAGAGCTAGATCATCATCAAAAATATTGACCAAAAGATGTGTTGGTACCCAAATTTATTCTCCCTTTGAAGTCAAGCAACATCAACACATTGAGAGAGATTCTTAGAGAAATATAAATTAGAATCTGAGTTGTTTTGTGTTGGGGAGGGATTTGACTGACTTGTTTTCATTGGATCTTGGAGAAATTAGGTAGCAACATGTAATGGGTTTGACCTACCCTCATTACTTTTGGTTGTGCCTTCAACCAGGGTGAGAGGACCCATTTTGTAACCTGTATTTGTGATAGATGTAATTATATTGGCTATAATGGACTTTCCCTATATGATATTTGAAAGAAAACCTTAAGAAGACATGGTCAATGCAACATAATCTAACTCTCACAATTTTTCACTCTAGAGAATGGATATGTATTCTAAACAAGGTTAAGGTTACTAAAGAGAACAATAAGACCCGATTTCTCCTACATGTTTTGAGTAAAGGATAGGTAAATTCAGAAAATATCCTTATCATTTATGGAAAAACATTACAAGAAGAGGTAATTCCTATATTATTTATCATTTATAGATGAATTTTTTTGGGGAATTAAGATAAAGTTTATTGTACAAAATTCCTAATAATTTTCAACAAAGGTTGGAAAATCATTCAAACAAGATGATAAAAACACTTCAAATGGTCAAAATAAACCTTCAACCATAAGATGCACACCTATGGAAGCCCAAAGATGCATGGTTTCACACATTATTTGAGAAATTGACATAAAATCTCATGTAAAAGACTCAACTAAACATTAGATATTCCTGGTTCATCACGCCTAAGATGCACTCATAAGCTAACAAACAATATGTATCAACAGAATGGAAGTAAAGTAAATTTAAATTGTTTATTGTGCAGTAAACTGAAATCTCTCTTCTCACAACACAATTGTAAATGCCACAATATTACCACAAGGACAAGATCTTCTATTATTAAGAGGAATTCCTAATATAATGTTGCAATAGGAATATGAATAACTACTTAAAAACATCTCAAAATGAAAGAAGACACAATGTGCTCATGATTAACACAATTAAATCAAGGTTCATCAAATTTATCAGTAAAGGAAAGCTTTATTTACAGTATCAAAGATTGTTAATGAATAGAAACTTGCAACCATCTTGACATGATTAAATTTGAAAACACAAAGGAAATACCATGTATCTTAGATAATCTCTTGGAAAATGATTTTTTTACTTAGCTCTATCTTTTCTTTAAACAATTCTCAGAAAAATTTTAACCCCACTTTTTGTGTGATTATCTTATGCCCTTATACCATTCAAATCAATCACTAACCTTAAATTCCCCCCCCCCCCCCCACCAAATATGAATATTCAAAGGAACATTACCCTTTACAATATCAACTTTAAAACATGCCACTCTTATGAAAAAACTTCACTTCATACTACTAGGTGTACAGAATGTGAATCTTTTCAAATGGTTCCATTTGTGCTTGACTAGGATATCGGGTCATCACTTTTTTTAGACTATTTTAATCATTATTTCAACATATTGATTGGATAATCAATTTTAATTACCTTTTAGCTATTCTAGGTGATTTTGATATGACATGTATCCCCATCTACTTCCTGAGAATCCGTTAGGGGTGCTACGTACTTCATTTCATGCCTTATTGGATAAATCAACCCACATGGTTCTTGTCAAATATATTTAATTCATCAATCACGTTTGGTTTATATTCACTTCAACCATTAATTTCTCCTCATGAAAACTAGGAAAGATCTTCCTTTATCAAGTGTGAATGATCTCTTTCAATTAAATCAATTTGTTCCACTTATACTATAAAACCTAGTTTCATCCCATCACCAGGATGCATTAATTTTCTTATCCTGTAAGTGGGGAATTTTTTCACAAACTCCTACCAGTGACATGATAAGATTACTTATGGAAAATAGTTTGAAATAAATTTCTTCATAATATTTGAATCAAATCTTCAATCTGAGTGGCCCTAATGAGGATTTCATTAGGACCTTATTTGACATAAAGAGTGCAGGGGACACTAGAGGCCCTTGACTTATCATTAGGTCTTTATTTCACTTCTTAAAAGGAAGATTAGGATCAATCTTGTATTTTCATCCTTTCAATGTATGTACTTTCATATCTTTCGATGGGAACATCTATAAACTCCTGAAAACTTAAAGAAATTCTGGATTGAGAGGAGGCCCCAAGTGTCTGGGCATACCAACTTTCAGTGTCCATTCTTACGTGATGAAGAGTTTGCATTAAAGGAGATTCCCAAGGAATCATATGTGTTATATGAAAAATCCTCCATTGACACCATGCCTTCCATCTCTCACAATGTGGATGAATTAGAGTGGAGGATCATCTCTCTGGAGAAAGGACAAACATAAATTGCACCCTCACAACCAAGTTCAATGCCAACATCATCTTTGAGCAAGAGATGGGGAGAATAAAGTCCTCATCCCCCAATCATTATCTCATATGAAAAATAGGAGCTTTCCATATCTACTTTGGACAACAGCGGTAGATTTTCCATTCGGTCATCCACTTGTTCCGTACATCATGCTCCTAATTCAGAGCATGAATTTTTAGGACCTCGACTAGTTCCTTCTTCTAGAGAGTGTCTACCCCACACAAGGAAATGGGATGCTAGGTCAAGCTCAGGACCTTGTAACTTTCCCGGTCTACAAGTTGAAATTATTTCCCTTCCAATTACCATGGACATCCCCTTTCAATATGCTCTTATAAGTCAATCCTTCATAAGGGGAAGGGGAAAACAACCTTCTTCACATGCAGTTTAGATCTTTTGGATTGGGTATCCTCCCATCAAAATAAAATTGAGAGGGAAAATATTATGGATAGTCCTAGAATGAATCTCGAGTCATTGATGGACATGGGGATTTCCTGAGATCTAGTAGGGTCCATCATATATTTCCAAATGGCATAGGGCTGATGTGAATTCATGCTAAGGAAGAATAAGTTGTTTAAAAAAATTCCTCCATTAGGGGGAAGTTTTGAAGAGGGAATAAAATACGTCTCAACATTGTTTTTTCCTTCTTGTTGTTATTTTTTACATGTATAGAATCCTTTTTTAACATGGGTAGGGGTCCCTATGGAACCCCATTTTTTCCTTTTTCAACATGCAAGAAGTAAAAATATCTCAATAGTTTATATACTTGTACAAATATATAGAAAATTTCATCCAAGCCATATAAAACTAATGTATTGTACAATTTTACATTTGATATAAGACAACAATGAATTTCAGAGTAACAATTATCCTTAATGAAACAAAAATATCAGCTAAAACATTATCTTAGAAATGAAGTATGGGAAGAAAATAAATTTGTAAGAACAACAAGCTTAAGCTTCATCATTTCTTATTTATGCATCCTTTTCTTCTTCAATTTTGACTCCTACATCCTGTTCTTCTAGTATTCTTGCCATGTATGCATCATATATCTGGAAAAGCTCATTTATTTCATCCTTGTCTAGCCCAGTGTGCTGTTGAAATGTTAATGTTTGTTTAGCTATTGCATCCATACAATGACCCATATTATTCTTATATTCCAGTGGGCTAGCTTTCAACTCTGTCATTTTGTTTTCAATTTTTCTCATTGTTTTAATTACTTCATAAGAGAATTCATCTTTCTGAATATTCCTCCCAAAAGAGTTGAACATGAAATCAATCTTCAAATCACCATAACTCTTTTTGAATTTTTCAAAAACCATGTCTTCCAGTTTCAAATCAACGGCATCAAGAGTATCATCAACCCAATTTCTTTTAACTTCGAGTTTTTCTTTTATCCCATTCAAAGTTTCCACTCTAATTTTTGCTAGTTCCTCCATGGAATGCTTAATTCCTCATAATTCTATTAGCAAAATCCTTTCATGTTCAACCAATTCATCACTAAGTTGAGTTATGCAGTATAATTTGGGAAATATTCCCTCAAAGTAAAATATTTCATTGTCACTTTGCTCAGTTATCTTATCAATCTCATTAAGCCTACTTTTGAGTTCTTCATATTTTCCCCTGGATTTTTCAATTGCTTCATTTCCCTTCCTTGTTAGCTTCTCAATCCCTATGTCTATAACTTAAACCTTCTTGACAACTTTATCAATATTTTTCAATCCTTCAGGGATATTTACAGAGGTTTGTCAAAGTAATGATAGGAAAAATGGTTTTATCCTATGTTGTTGGCACCCTTGCGTATCAAAAATTAAATGGAAACTTGATGTGAACACGTAATCACAATATCATGAATAAGCTAAGGATGATCTCCTTAGATGAGAACCCTGCTAATCCGGGGTCTATCTTATTGATGAACTGTTTTCGCTAAGGTGACATTACGTCATTTGTAATGTTGTATGTCATAAAATCCTTGGTGTAAATTTAAGCCTTGAAAGTGATTTGCGATGTTGTTGCTTATCTCTATTAAATTGTTAACATTATAGCTTTTATAACTAAGTAATGTTAAGGCTTTGACAATTTTGATAGTTCACTTAACGACTTAATTTGAAATGTGATCAAGACTTCCTGTTGGTTTATAATAGGTCTTAAACCGACCATCTGATAGTCTACCCATTTGATGACTAATGCCATCATGATCATATTTCCAGGGATAAAGGGGCTATAGTCGTCAGTCAAGGACTTAATTATTAAGAATTAAGGGCATCAACTCCTACGAGTATACATGAGAACTTTCTTGATCAACGCTAACATTATATATATACATGTGATATATATATATGTGATATATATATATATATATATATATATATATATATAGATTTCAAAAGGGAATTTGCAAAGATTAAAGTAGTTAAGTAACTACTATTGAAGATTTATTAGCTAAAAAAAAAAGACAATCTAATCCTAGTGGTATAGTTCTAAACCTTAACATATGAACCTATTACTTGAGAAGATTAGACTTGGGCATTACTTTAGCTATTTGAAAGGATGTATATGCATATGAAAATTGTATGAAGCCTTAAGTTATGCGAAGAAAGGGTACATGAATTTCTATTTGTATAAAATATTGTTTGGTCATTTAAAAATGATATGAGGTTGCTCAAATTCAAGTGGTTGATGAGGTGGCACCCACCGCCTAATAGTTGTACTCATAGTCCCTTAATTATTTATTAATTATCTCCACCAACTGATTTTGGAGTGAAGTATTTTAGTTATCTAAATCACCTTGCATGGCATGAAGTATGACTTTGCTAAATTTAAAGGAGAGCTAAGAATAGTTGGCGGTAAATTGGCTCCATTAACTCTGCATTTAATGTCTTTTAATGCCCACCTTCCTCGGGAAGTGCATGAATGGTTTGGGGGAAAACAAGTTTAGTTTTGGTATTGAATCAATTCATTACATGAAACTCACAGAAGCTCTGCATGCAAAAGTGGAACTATGTGTTGATGCGAGTTTGCATGGAGAAAACAACAGTTGAGTAGTTGGAACAACAAGTTCCCAGACTCATTAAAATATCATGGGAAATTTGTGATCTGTTGAATGAAGGAACTCATTTCAAAGGTTTGGGGATTTTCCTGAGTAATCGTGAAAGTTTTGCAAGGAAAGAAAACACCGGCGTAACAGGCATGATACGCTCTGAACTTTTCATAATTTCTTGCTCTATTTAGTAATTTCACAAAAATAACCTTGCCTTGAATGAAATTTGTGTTTATAATTTCAGAGATGTAGAATCATTTAATACTTTCTCTGTAGAGTATGAATTAATATGGCTTCGTGATGTATGTTGTTAAAAGTGATTAACTAAGTACAGGCTTCAATGAGGGTTATTATCGTTAAGAAAAGAATATAATCTTGAGATGTTTGAGGACTACTGCTAAATGATTACTGGGTTTGATTTGATACGCCAGCATTGTTGAAATCTTCTTGCAGTTGTGAATAGATATCTACCCATACTATAGAAAACTTTGTTTAATTTGTTACCCATCTCTTCAAGGATATGAATAAATATAGCGAGATATTGTGGTATGCTAGAAATTGTTCTGTGTGAGTTTTTGTTATAGATGTCTTTCCTTGACCTAGTGTTTGTGGGATTTACGCAACTGGGTTTGATTCTTTAAAGAAATCTATGCCTGTGGAGTCGTGTTGGTCTTGTAGGAGGCATCGTCGGTACTTATAATCGACCTGGTTTTATTTAAAATAAGTATTTGTACTGAAGAAAAACAACTGAATTTAATATTATCATCGAGTTATAGATAATAAGGACAGTTGTAATGAATGGAAGGTCTACATCTTCGGCCTTGAATAGGAAATTTTGAATGGCACCTTTGGTCTACTCTAGAGCCACTATTATGGCTCGGCTGAATAGCTGAGTTTCCTAATAGTTAACTGTTGTATCTTGTTTGCAATTTAAGATTGTATAAGATCCAAATACTTCATTCTATTATTTCATGTTGATCTCCTTGTTGCTTCTTAATAACTCTAGAACTATTCCAACTCCTTCAGGGTTTAAAGCAAGTTGTGGAAAGGTTATATTGAGATTTGATTACTATGATGGTTAAGTCCAACTTGTTAAAATCTCGTCACTTATGTTCCATCTTAGCCTCTATAATGGAGGATGGACATTCTCCTGTAAAACCTTGTATGATACTTAGTGGGCTAATTTATTCACTATTATTACTAAAGCTTGGTTCTTCTTGCAATTATTTGCTGAGTTCGAAAGTGATGTCGACTTCGACTAAGAATCTCCTTCCTCTTGTAAGAGATGCAGTTCACTTGTTGACCATTAGGAAACCATCCTAAAATGTGAGCTGATCTTCTAGAAGTTTATGCATTAGATTTTATGGTTGAAAAGGTGTTAAACAATTCCTTTTATTGGGTACGCCTCATCTCACCATATGAGCTAGTAATGATAGTTGAGTTTGATTTCTTTGACCCTTACCTCTTATCTGCTTGTTGGGTTTATTGATTACCTGTATCTGTGATGATTAATTATCTTTTAATCAGTGGGTTTATTTCGATGATCCCTTTCTATGTTGATCATTTTATCAAATGTTCTAAATGTTGGAAATTGAGTCATTAAGTAGGGCCAGGGATTAAAGTTGTCCCAAAATAGGAAGTCTCTTGGCTTCAGGGTTGTAAAGTTTGGTGGTATTACCCCTCTGTAGTAATTAACATGGTACAAGTTTGTTGATCACATTGTCATACTATGTGTTCTATTAAGAAACTGGAGGCATCAATTTTGTATGGTAACCCATTCTGGGACAAAACAGTAAGCTATATACTCCTACTCTTATAATAGATGATAACTGGATTCATCCTTTAACTGAGTCTGTGAGATGTGACAGATCCTCTCCGGGTGTAATGATTCTGATTTGAATTATGTGGTATCTCAGCAAACCCAGAAGTGACTCTTTCTCTTATAGCAAACTGTACTCAGTTTCATTTATTAAATATGGGGTTTCCTTGACATTTTGAAAGTTCCTTATTGACCTTTCCTGGTTGTGTCATGAATTTAGTTCAGTATGATCTAACCTTGTTCAGTAGAATGGGTTAGGAGATCATTCTTAAATTCAGAGTCATGTGAAGTCTTGACTTATCGGGAAAAAGTGGTTTGCTAGAAGTTGAATTTCATGTTGAGAAAACTCATGGGATATTAAATGTCCAGATGAACTTTTTGGGTTAAGTAACAATTATATTATCTCGTCAACTCATGGTGCCTACTCTCTTCCAAATTTTAAAGACCTTAGTGTTTATTAGGTCTTGATATGATGAAACATATCTGAAGAAGGAATTGTGTACTCTTTTCTATTCTTGGAATGCTCATATAAGTGCTTAAGTTGAGGTAAGTTTTATATGTAGCCTGTTACTCAAGTTATACCTAATTGCTATATGGCAGGATGCCATGAATGTTCTCTCCCTCTTATCCTCGAGGTTAAATGCTCTAATATCATATTTTGTTAACCAAATACTTTTGATGTTTTGGTATTATTGCCTAAACCATTAGCAGTCCTTATGGGTGTATGAAATCCTCGTTAGATCTGTTGTGAATATTTGAGAGATTTCTTGAATGTGTTCTTGATATTTATATGGTTACTTAATGGTTGAGTAAAATGATTTCAGGCATGCAAGTATGGGATTGCATGAGTGAAATCTTGTTACTCTTATACGGTAGTCTTTGAATACTTATAATTCTCATGTATCTTATGAATTGTATGACTGTTTCTGAGTGACTGAAGTAGTTGTATGGAAAAGTAAGTCTGAAATTGATTTCTTCCATGGTTCATTAAATTGCTTGTTTCTGTCATGTTATAGAAAGAATTGTTTATCTACTTAAGCTTTGCAATATTGATTCATAAAAATAATATGGGTTATTTCTATGAAATAATTAAGTAGAGTATGTCATTATGGTGAGTTGGTGCTTATCATGCTCAGTTCTTGTGAACTGACTCGTGCTAACAATTTTGTAGATAAACACAGAGAAGGAAGGGTGAAGTATTTAGTTTTGTATATTATTTTGATCGAGGAAAGTTTGAAGATATGACTGACTTGAATGTTCTTAAATGAAATACATTCTCTTGAAAATGGAAAAAGGGCTTACTACTGAATATAAATGTTTTATTCATTTAAAAGAAAGATTTTGGTCATGCTTAAAGGCATGAGTTGTATTTATCTCATAAATGTAATTAAGACAGATTTCCTGCTGCTATATATTGTTTTATAAGTGGTTGATTGTCGATTAATGAGTTATGAGTCGTAAATCTATCAAGTTAAGAAATCAACATCTACAATACTATTGTATTAATCATTAGTATCAATCATGTAGTAAGTACTATACACATCTTATGTGTGAGATTCTAAGGATCATATAAGGGACTATTGGAGGAACGTTGCCTAAAAATATCTTGTTCTAAGTATTTATATGTTAATCATACTTGGAAATAGTTGAGGTTGCTAATGGATAACTACCTCATTATAAAGTGCAATATATCAACCTACTTGTAAAGTTGTGTTAAGTTCTCCAAAGGTTTTGTATAGAATGTACACAACCAGTAAAAGATATCTAGAAGTAAGATTGTCTAATCTTAATGGCCGCTGCTAAGAAAGCAGCTGGATTATCATGAAACCATGGAAAGGTTATGATAATCAGGTACTTCTGTGCTATGATTGTTTTATAAACTTAGGTTATACTAACTCTTATCAAAGATATAATAATTTAATATTGATTTATAAGTGAAATCAACTCTAAGTCATATACTAGGATGATACACATAAGCTACAAGAGGACGGGCTTATGGTAATCTAACATGACTATATATTGATTATGGTTTCATTTTTTGGGAATTGCAGAATTGTGATAATTGTGTTATGAAATATTTTTCTCAAAGAGATGGAATGTTTTTAATTAGGGGCTGTCCCATGATGCATCATTATGAGCACATAAGCATGTCAGATACAATGGAAGTAATATGGAACATGCTTACTAAGTTAAAAGAACATAGCATTTGAATCTCATCCCTAGTCAATACTGTAATTATCTCTAAAGAGAATTAGAGAGTGATATTTTAAAAGGATATGATAGGGAAAGATAAATGGGTAAGTGGTTCATAAAATCTATCATATTGGATACCCCAGATATATCTTACTTGTTGGAGATAGTAAAATAAATGAACGCTCTTTACTGAGCTGCAATTAAGAAAAGTGATGTGCTTAAACTGAAAAGATGGTTGGCATTGATAGCCTATGGCACTTAATTCAAGGAATGAATCATACCTAAATACTTAGCTTCATATAAGTACATATCCCTAGAATATGAAATAAGGAACATGAGCCTAAATGTTAAAGCCGGGACAGTTTTTGAAACTGTAATAATGGTCATAGACATTGATAGTATTGTTTCTATCAATGGTTAACATGGGTATGAGATATTGAAAGGTAATTAAAATGTTATAGAGATTGGGGGTCCTGGGATCAACTCAATCCAGACCTTAGGTACGACCCATTCATGGAGAAGGTGTTGTAAGTCCTAGGTTGTTCTATAATGATTACCTTGAAAACATTAAACACCATGCACCAATATAGGATTCTAGGTGGGTGAACTCACTGCATATACTACACAGTCGTATCCCTATGGTGATGATTGTCACCATTAGGATACTACCGTTTAGCATCTGTAATGAGTTGTCTCATCAAGAGACTGGATTGTAGTATGGTGTTGTCCTAAGTACAAACCTTGATAGAGTTACAAGACAGATTGGACCTCCTGGGTACGCACCCTTATATCAACCTATGATGGCTACGGGAAGATATGTGGGTGAGTAACAAGGTGAATTGTTACGAGAACACTTTCTTTCCCATAGGCATCACAGGATGACATAGAGGTACGTCTTCATGTAGGTTAAACTGGTTTGTACCTCATTCAAGGCTTGTAGCTGTTTACAACATTAACATTTGTGAATCCATATAACTGAACAAGTGAATAAGGTGAGATGACAAGATTCCAATGGCGAGTGTGTCATCATAGAATCGAGCATGGCATACATGACTCAGAAACTTTGTGCAAAGTGGTGTAAGATGCTGATTACACTGTCGAGATTTCACCATTATCTAAGATGTGAGATGCCTGTGGATTTCATAGGTGGAACCAGGTACACACTTAGGGGTTTTCACTTATATATCATATCCTGTTAAAGGGGAACCAAAGGGATACATTTTATGTATGGCTCGTATAGAGCATTGAGGGAGAACGAGTATGTTCAACATTCTCTCTTACAGTTGCACATGGTTCATGACAATTATCAGAAATGGGTTGCTTTAAGGTTTATGTAGATTTAAATATATGGGTATTTAAATCAGCTGCATAAAGTTATTTATTAAAAATAAATAAAAAATTCTAGTGACGAAGTGACAAAAAGTGGATGAATGAGATGAACATTGTAGTCACTAGCTGTTACATTGCCTCTCGTTTTACCTTCATAAGGGATTGATATTTCTAGAGTTTTGAACCCCAATGAATCAATATGAGTCTTGGTAATGACCCTATACCTTTTGGAGGTTCTTACCATCTTTGGAAAGGATAATGCACTGAGATCAGCTATGGCTTGCACAAGAAGAATTCCTATTTCTCTTCACTTGAAATCAATTCACCAATCCATCCCTTTTGCAAGACTTGTCCCATCTTTTTCTTCTTGTAATTCTTGTTGGGGTTTCTCAAGGACAACCACCAATTTCTTAGATATTCCTTATTCATCTTGGGCTAATGGTTTTACCTATTTCTCACCATCTATTTAAATAACCATCTCCCTGATCTCATCTTGTACTGGTAATTTCTTCAATTATATTTCTTCTTGGTCTAGATTTTGGGATTGATCATCATCCTTTTGATTTATGCTAGTCATTGGAATATATTATTTCCTTATTTCTCCAATTAATTCCACATTAGATTCAATTTATTCCCTAAGGTTTTCTTGAACCAATAACTGGATCGCAGATTCCTCCTTCCCATCACATAGCTCTACCTTATTTGAAGATTGATAGATTGGCATCTTAATATCCTAATATTCTAATGATACTTGAGGTTGTGCCATGTTGAACTTCTCACCTGATTCCAACTCCCTATTCCCATCTAGAGATTGCATATCTATATCAACAATAATTTCCTCTCTAACACTTGCATCTTGTGCAACTTCTATTGTCTTTTCAAAGATAGATTTCCCTGCTTGACAATGCTCATCATCCTTAGTGGTTTTGAAATAATGGGAAGCATCTTCTTCCTTTAATATCTATGGCCACTTTGAATTTGATGCCACTTGACCTATAGAAGAAGCTTCTTTTGTTTGGATCTTCATTCCATCGGTTCGCACATGAGTAATTTCTTCCATTTCTTCATTTATTTGAAGATTATCTACTCATTTGGATATTTTTCATCAAAAGATACATCAAGTGCATCTAATGTGGAAATTTCTTCACCAATGTCAACATCTATCACATCTTCCTGAGCCTTTGCAGAATCCTACAATGTTTCAAACAAATGTATATCCACATCCTCAGCAGGTGGGGTTTCAGATGTTTTTATACCTAGACTTAGAATTTTTCTGTCTACTAGATTAGATGAAACATTGAAATTGGGTCATTTGTTCCCTGAGTGCTTCCCATTGTCACTTCTTCCAAAGGAAAAGATATGAGGAGAAAGGCACTGATTGTTCCACCTGTGGTACTGGTGTAACAGGTTGTGTCTAAGAAACATCATTCCTCTCATGTTCAAGGGTATCAATCACCACATCTCTATGCTTATGTTTCTTGGGTGTATGGGCACCCTCTCTTACCATAATTTCCTCATAGACAACCTTGTGTCTCTTGTGTGACCCTTTCAAAAAAATTGAGGTCTGGTGCTGCTTTTTCATTCCTCTTTACATGGCCTAGATTAAGAATGGTTGCTTGTTATAGCCCCACTCATTAATTTTTCAGCACTATGAGGTTTTGGAAAAATACCTGAAGGAACCAAATGAGATGCCAAACCTTTCCCTTTTCTTGAAGTGGTGTTGCAAAAGTAATAGGAGCATTCTCCATAGATTTCAGGAGCATTTCCTCAGTCTTTTGCCTCAGAGTGGATATAGAAGTACCGGTCCCACTAGTGACTGAATTTAGTTCATCTATAAGTTCAAAAAGTGTGCCTCTTTAAAGGAAACTTAGGAGATTTTACTCCCAAAGAATCAATTCTGTCAGCCCCTTCTCTCAGGGAGGGATATCATCATTTAAGTTTCCCAAATCCCTGAAGTTATTTAGGATTCTTGTATTTTGGACTGATAAATCAATATTATTTTGAGCCAACCAATTTACAATTCTACTCATTGCATCAGTTATCCAAATATAAGAATCATCTTATTCTGTTTCGTTCAAGTTTAGAGGGGCTATAGGTTGTCCCTCTACCTTTTGATCAAGATAGTACTTACTCACCATGTGTGGATCATCCACAATTCCCTCAGGGATAACTGCAATCTTGAATTCTATGATTTGTGCAAGGGTCATTCTAGAGAAATATCTCATTCTGAATTCTTCCTCATCCCTACAATTCATCCAATAGTCTTCAAAATGAGGCTCATGTTCAAAAGTGTTTGCAATATTATTGAACACCCACCTGATATCATAGTTAGCTCTTGCCTCAAACTTTTCCATCTCAAACCTTTTCAATTCATACTCAATTAATCTTTCCTTTATAATTGAAGGGGATGAGTACCTTCCAATTCTGATGGGGAACTTAATATTTGTCTTATGTTTCCCAACAATCAATTTGTGAACCGGTGTTAATTTCCTTTCTAGTTCACACAAATCCTTCTTATCATCTAAGTATCTGGGAAAATTACAAGGCTTACCTTCAAAACCACTAACTTTTATATATGTGAATTTTGTACTGAATGAAATAACACCCATATTCCATAATCACTTGCCTAGCTTGCTCATAAATCCTATACTGCCCCCATTCTGGTTTGAAAATACATATAATTGGTGCAAAGAAGGCGTCATTGACCAATCTTACATTCCCACTCCAATTAACCAGCTGCAGCTAGGGAAAAATCTCATGCATTTGGCATTGTTTAAAATCAGCACATGGCAAAAGGCCAGGGAAACATCTATGTCCTACAACATTGTAAATCAGGTAGGTCATCATGTAAAATTCCAACTCTGAGGTATCACCCATCTCTATTTTTTTTGCCAAGGTAACCATGTGGCTATGAAGTGCTTCTGCAATAAAAGTAGCCCAACAGATGCTCCCCTTCCTTTCCAAAATTATCCACATGTAGGTGCACATCCATTCCTTGAACTCATTTGTAGTTTCCAATCCAACCATTCAACTTAACAATACAATAACATCTTCAACTTCTTCAACAAATTGTGCCCTAACCAGTCTTTTAGGGATTCAAGTTGTTGCCTTTTTCTCTACTAGGAGCCATTTTGTATTTATGAGCTTAGCATAATATTTTTTCTTTTCCTCATAATCTCGTAAAGCTAACCTGATACCCAAGGTTATTGGATTTGTTATCACAGGTAACTTGAGCATTATCCTAATAGTTGCAGGTGTCAATGTCAACAATGCATCACCACTTCCATCTAGCACTTCCCTTTTTTCTGGGTCATAGTTCATAGTGCAATGCCATACCAATTTTAAGTAATGAACTAATGGTGGAATAACACCAGCTAAAGTGATGCGGCTATCTTGAATTTCTTTCATAGACTCACTCTTATTAGGGCTACTCAATCTCTGAAGAAAATATTTTAAGTCAACATTCATTAAGTCTATGTCTGTAATTTTATCTAAATCACTTGTGATTCTAGACACAACCGAGAATGAGGATGGCATGGTTTTCATCTTTAAAAACCCTAGCTTTACTTCAAATTTCTTGTCAATAAAAGAAAAGTACATAGAGTTTCTTAGTTCTTACTTGGTTTTCCCATGAATTTCTGAGCAATTCAACCTCAATTCGAAATCTTTTCAAACTTCTGGTTCCCAATTCAAGCTCCACGGTCAAATTCACAATATTCCTCAATGAAAATTACTAACGATGGCAACTAGATCTCGAGAATTGATAATAAAAGGATCGAGACATTTGAACACTTTGAAAACATCCTTGATTTGTGTAAAATGGGTCGATGATGGCAGAAATTAATGTCTTGCATCGTGGCCATTTCATTCCTACTTTTCCCAATTTTAAAAGTGACCTGTCCACATGTGGAAAAGTCTTGTGTCGATGCGGGCTCGGGGAAATTCTTTGCATTTTTGCCATGTTTTGAAACATACATACTTTTAATCATTTGACCCGACTGCCGCCTTTGACTTTCAATTTGAGCTTGACACATGGTCACACCTAAATGATAGCAGAGCTACAATCCCTTTCTGAAACTTTGTTCCTTTTTCACTTTAAACCAAAAGTATAAATTTTCTCTGATGACCCACTTCCCCGCTCCTTGCATAAGAAAGAGCCACGTGTCTTTTGCGGGCTTCAGGAGCTTCTTTAAATTTTTATACCTTATTACCTTGGTGTGTGAAAATACAACTATGCCCCGATCCCCCACATTCATCCCACTTGTGACAAGTGTACACCTTCGGAGGGTAGAAATAAAAATCTGTTTGTACACTTTCTGGTTTCAAATATTTGGAGGAATATTCATCAAGCCGTAGGACCTAATTTATATTTTGTGAATGTTATAGAAAGTTATAAGTTTGCAACTTAAACCCACCATACTGCATCCAACTGGGAAGTGCCACATACCAACGGGTGGTGGAACAAAATACAAAATTATTGACATGATCAAGGAACACTTCACACATGTAATTTTACTAATTTTTAGACCCAATTCATGATCAGTTTTTTTGCAAGGGTTTTCAAAAATAATACATATCCAAACATGATCCTCAACCAAAAAGAGGAAAAACAATCAACACACATAGGAACTCAAAAGAATTTAATCAATGACTGTAACCTTTCGAACCCATACCCCTCACAGGAAAACAGAAGACATAACAAACATCGAAGGAAAATTTCAAACAAAAAGGGGCGAGATTAATTCAAGCACTTGAAGAAGAAAGGTATCTCATTCCCTATCTCACTTATCGCGTTCTCATGTAAGAGTGAAACAAATTCCAAAAACATTGATGCCTCCATAACTACATTTCATATGTTCATATATGTCCTTATGCCCAACTTTGACTTATAGAAAGATCTTGAGTATTTCCATGATCCTTAATTATATAACATTCCACAATTGGAATAATATTATGAAAATTGTGCGGATGAAAATGAGGTCAAGAAAGAGGACTAAATGATTTTTACCATGGAATAGATGGGAGCATTTCGGTTTTAAAAGTTAACTGGAGGATTTCAATAAGATGGTTATGATTTGTTTCATCTAGAGTACTAGGTAGTGAGATCATCCCCCTCCATCCTCCCTCATGGAACATTTATGAAAATGGAGATATCAAGGAGTACACTAAAGTGGTGATCCAAAGATAGAGGGAATGGTTTAGAAGAAATAAGGCCTCAAGTAGGGACAAAGGCACCACTTGAAAACCTAGCTAGATAACTATCACACTCACCATCTCTTATTGAACATGAGAAAGCTATGAGTTAATTACATTCTAGAAGACCTATAAGAGGAAGGAAATGGAAAAAAAATATTACTGAAGTTTCACCTCTTATGGATTCTCAGAAGAAAGATAAGGTTGGGGAGGAACAAGGAGATAATGAACACTTATAATCTCTTGTACATCAAACAAAACAAATTATCTCATATGAGGTAGTTAGGTTATCTCACAATGAGTAGGACATTGATCCCGCAACAATCACTAGATATGCCTAACATATTTTCACATAATTGGATTCATTCCCATTGGTCTATGATTTTCTTGGAGGATAATCAAGAACAGTGTAACAATTGGCTTCACTAAACTTCAAGGCTATCTCGACGTACATGTAATCCAAGAAGTCAATGAAATAACAAATAACTTCAAGATTCTACACTAAGGATTTCAGATCTCAATTTTTGGAAGTTGTAAGACACAAGGTGGATAATAATTTGGAGGAAATGATCCCCAATGACTATGAGATGATCAAAATATCACTTGGTCAGCCTACACATGAAGACAACACTTATCTTTTCAAATAGTGTTTGACTCAGATACTGGAGCCGAATGAATAATAAAAAATGAACCATAGACCAATTGGATGAACATGTGAGGACCTTGCCTTCATTTTTGCATTTATTCCTAGAGACAGGATCATCATCCTTTCCTCTAGTTGAGGCAGTCTCCCCCATTAGTAGTTTTGACCCACAAACCCTCAAAAAAGCCTAAGGATTCAAAATACAAGGGAGTGAATGAAAAGTGGGTGAGGAAGATCATTGAAAAGGGGAATGTTATTTTTCTTGAGGTCCTCTCCCTATTACAATTCATTCTAGGTACCATCTTAATAATTAAATACACTAGGAAGGAAGTGGAGAAAGAAAAGATGATATGGAATAGTTTTCTCCCATTGACCTCTGAAATGGGGAGTCTTGACTCCTCATTCTTGACAAAGAAAAATGTGTTCATTTCTATAACCAAGAAATTATCCCCTATTTGGTTTCACACCATGTCCACAACGTGTGATGTACTGACAGATGCTTTGATAGAGATCGAAGGGTGTGAGGAAAATTATTAGGGTGTTCTCAAAGATCTAAGAAAATGTGTAAAAAAGTTAGGGCCCCTCTTATCTATGGAAATACATATTTGGAAGAGATCATGACTTCTTTTCAAGAAATGGTTTAGAAATAAGCAGGTGACCCCTTATCCTTCAATGAACACACCCTAGAGGAACTCACAAAAATCTATGGCTCTATTTCACACATTTCTCAGGATCACAAAATTTGGTTTATTAAGTGCAAGAGGATAAGCCATATTCTAGAGGCTAGGGTCAACACCTAGGTGTATGTTATCATTCCTCAATCAAATAATATCACACTGATAGTTGTACATTTTTTCAAAGAAGTGAAAGGGTTTGAGTTCAAACTGATTGAATTTCCATGAGATGTATCTGATATGGAATATTCATTATTAGAAGGGTCTTCATCAACAACTGATATAATTCATTTTTATCCATTCTATTTCCTGTTATTCTTTTCTCACTCTCCTTCTAATCCCTTTATTCTAATTCTTCATTGTTTGTAAGAATGAATTTTTTTATTATTCATTAAAGTGACTATGTAATATTTATGCAATGTAAAAATTTCCTTTTGCAATTATAAAAGGGGACTTATTATGTATTTCCTAAGAACATTTGGAAATTCACTTGTAATGGGAATATGAAAATTCATGTGGAGGGTAGATTAAGAGATGAATTATATATCTATTAAAGGAGATGACCTCATCATTGTAAATGGATTGTTAATTCTTATCTACTAAATCCCATGATCTTTCTAGGAACAAGTTACTTCATTTACTCTATTTTCTTGTCTATTGAAATTTTGTGTCTGACCCAACTTATACTGCAAGGGCATTGTAAATTGTGCAAAAGATACAATAAAAAATTGTGTTTCTTGTTGATTGTTTGTCTTTTTATGTGAATGGTTTCTTCTGATTGATGTAAGTGAAAACTCTTATTTTAATGCAATAAACTCATCTATGCTATTTATTGGTTAAAATCTCACTCTTATTTCCCTTTCCTATCTGTGTCTCTCTAAGAAATTTTCATCCCTTGTATTCCATACAAGAAGTTACCACAAGTTTATGGAAGCATTCCTATGTGATCCACAGTCTACCTAACAACCCCATAAATTAGTTTAGTTTATATTCGTTTCCTATCTTTCAATAGATAGAGCTTCCCCATTTAAGTACATGGAGCTAGTCCCAGGGCATTCATGAAATTCCATAATTTTACCTTTAAAAAAATTATTTCACGCACTTTGGGGGATATTTTTATCTCTGTGAATAACATCAAAAACCACAAAAATCCATAAAAAGTAAAATACACAAAAATACAAAAATTTAGATATCTAAAAAACCCATTTTTCTTTTGAAATTTGAAATTCGATTGAGCCTTATGCCTTCCACTAATTGTTATTCCTTGTCATCCCCTAGTCCTAATACCTAAACTTTTTTTCCATACCTAAGAAGATGTTACATCGGACTTAAGGGAGGCCATTTGGTATAATAGAGTAAATTTATTCTATTACCACATAACTACAAGAATTCTGAATTCCGAAAAAGAACATGAAGAATCTTTGGATAGAGAAAGAAATGATCAAATTAAATAAATGAGAGTGATTGATTAAATCTATTAAATTGGTTTACAATAGGTACACAAGATCTAGTCGAGCTAGTAGAATCACAGATCTAACCTTTGAGCAGAAAAAGGAGCAAATTTAAGACTTTCCCTTGATCGAATAAGGAGGCAAAATGATCAATAATATATTACATATTTTGATCCTGATTTTCCCCTTATTGAAACAAAAAAAGAACGATTAAACTTATCTCCTCCAAGTGAAGGAGACCAAGAAGAACCACTAAAAATATTTGGGGAAGAAGTTAAAGAAGAAGAAGAATAAGAAGAACCAAAAATGACTCAACAAGCACACTACCTTGGAGGAAAAAACTGAGGACCACTAGCTCTCAACCCTCCTTTACATGATTTACTAAGAGTTGTTGTCCATTTTTCCCCCCATGGGTAAAAAATGAATGAGGGTCTATAGGATAAATTTTCCAAGTTGGTGTATAAACTTTTCCATGGTTCTTCTATACTTTCATGATGCCTTAGAAGGGTCATCAAACACATGGGAAGAAGGATTTTCCAACATAGCTCAATTGGGCCCAAATCAACATATAAGTGAATTAATGAAAATTAAAATAATTTTTATTAGGTTTATGTTGAATTAGGTAAATTATTATAGGCTCTTGAGCTCAGAAATTGGAACATCATGTTTGACAGGGTTTGGGGAGCTAGCTCACACCCTCATGATAAGTCTCTTCCAGAAATAGCTCAGTCAAAATAGGAATGATCTCGGCGAGTTTTAGATATGTCAGTGAGGTAACCATAATCGAGCTCGAGTGAGTTGATCAAGGATCAATGCAAAAGAACGAGCTCAAATGCAAACCCAACTCAGAGGCCAACTCGAGCTCAACTCAGTTGCCACTCGGACATGTGAGATTGATATCATACAGGAGGGTCAAGTTATTGTATTAGCTTGGGTAAGATGTATGTGTTGTAGACTGAGCTCTTCAAATGGCTTGGGCTAAGTCATGGTGAGCTTGCAGCAGGGTGAGATTGAAGCCCATGAAGTGGAAGTCAAGCCAACATCAGCTCGAGCACAAAAAAGATGCAAACTCGATAATTCACAAAGATCTTTAGAGGTATCTAGTTGAGTTTGGATGCTATTGCAGGTGAGTTCAGAGCTCTTCCATATTAGAGATCAAGGAGTGTCGCAGGGGGTGAGTTGATCAATCCTTCAGATGAGCTCACCAGAAGGATTGTAGACATTGCGAAGGAGCCTGTGGAGACTCGTTAGGAGGCTCAAGTTCAAAGGATAATCCAAGCCAAGTTGGAGCTTTCCAAAAGAGACCGAGTAGATTGAGACACTCATTACAAAGTGGTCGGGGTATGAGTAAACAAAGATAGGTAAGAATGATGCCACAACGAGTGAATGTAGACTGTATGAACATTGAGAGAGTGAGTTCAATGCAATGTAGAGTTGAGGTGCTTAAAATGAGCTCGTCATCATGAATGCGGAGGAAAATTTTTGAAGTATGACTTGGTTGCTATGGTACAGAGGTAATCGATGAACAACCATGGCATTAGATTAGCTCGATACATGAGCTCAAAGTATGGAACGGCTCATCAATGTAAATGGAAGAGATTAGGAGAAACGTTCGGGTAGATGGATCAGTGCAGAATTCAGTGAATTTAGTCATAACATAGAAGTGGAGAGAGTTGAGCTTGGGAGTGAGGCAAGCTGAGTTGAGTCAAGATTTTGGAGTTTTATTTTGGAAAATATTTTTAGAAAATTCTCGTTTCAGAATTTTAGAGATTTTGGGGGCAAGAAATGTTGAACAAGGTGGATATTTTTGAAGCCCAAAAATTTAAAACTCTGAAATTTAGAGTTTTGGGTTTTTGGGATTTAGAAGTGTGTGGGTTTGAAGGTTCGATTCTACATGATCTCATACAAATTTTGAGGTGAGATCAGTTGGTCTTCGGAGGCGAGTCAATGGAGCACAAAGCCCGATGAGTCAGTTCGGTGATCACGGAGAGGTTGGAGTTTGGAGTAGGAAGTGGTGACGTGGTGGAGCAATTTCTGTTTAACTTAGTGAAGCTCAGTCAAAGGAGAACTCATCAAGTTCCATGGTGGAGGATGCAAAAAACTTGACATCACGGTAGGAGAGCTCAGAAGATGGAGGCTCAGTTTAGAACTAGGCAGAGAGTCATATATTCGAAGTGTCGGTCGGGGCAGTGGGAGATTTCTCAATGTGTTTGAGAGACATCACTTGTGTGGTGAGCAAGACATACCAGGTAGAGAATGTGACATGCTTGAGTCGGGGATGCAGTCATGATGATGAGCTCGGTGGGGCCTTTATCTCTACAGGAGCTCGGTTCGGGTCGCATTGATGGCACCGGACTTGGAGGTGAATCTCGCTAGGGAATGAGCATGACAAGATCTTGGTGGTCCAGGAAAATGAGGAAGCTCAAGTCAATCGTAGAGCTCGGCTTGACAGAGGAGCTTGATTCTACATGTAGCTTAGTTACAGATTGGATGGAATCCATCAGGTTTAACGTGGAAATGACTAAGAAGCTCGTGATGGTGAGGAGTTCAGCCCAAGTAAGAGGATCACAAAGATCCTTTCAAGTTTTGGAATACTGAGCTCTAAGCCATATAATGATTTGGCGTGTATGATAGTGGCTTGGTTGGTGTGATGAAGGATCGAGCTTGTCAATTTACATCTCGACGGTGAGCATTAGAAGGCGATGAGAAGAAAAGCTATTCTCAATGCAAAGAGCTCATGAGAGAGAAATACTTCTGAAGGTCTCGGTGGTGAAGATTTCTGGCTCGTAGAGCTCAATTCGTGAAGATTTCAAAGGTACATATGTGGTGATAGCTTGGTGCTCGAATGCATCAGGATAACTTGAACAGAGTTATACAAGTAGATGGGCAATTTCAAAATCTCTCCAATTGAAGAGCCTGTTTTGGGGGCTCGATCCATTATGCAGTGAGCTCGAGAAGGTTATGATGTCTCTTCAGAGGAAGATCTAATGTGGAGAGATCGATGAAGAGGTGAGCTTGATTCTACATGAGCTCATGCTGGAGTTTAAGGTGAGCTCGATTCATGGTAAGTTTGGTGCATTACAGAACAAGATCGTTGAATAATTCAATGGGACCTAGTCGTGTAGAGCTCAAAGGAAAGGATGAAAAGAAGATTTTAATTAAATTAATATTTTTATTTAAATATTTTAATAATAATAATATTTTATTATTATTATTTAAATATTTTTTTAATTAATTGAGAAGACTATGTCAACAAGCCTTAATGATGCATGATGGAACCTTTTCAGTGGTTCAACAAAATGTAATAAATGATACATCATGTGCCTTCCATTTAGGAAGGAAATTTATGACTCCTCTCTTCTATCTCAATTTATTCTATAAATGTAAGTTGGAAGTTCATTCCAAATGGGGGTCCAACAAAAGTAGGGTTCTAACCAATAGGTTCTGACAGGTCATACAAGTTGGACAAGTTAGACACTCTCTAAGCTTCCCCTCTCTTCACAAGTTGAGATGATGTGATTTGTAGGCTTTCAAGCCTTTCTTCTCCAATTGTAATGGCAGCCTATGCCTTTTCCCCGATGTAATGATGCACTGTGCAAGTGCTTGAAGTAATGAAAATTATGTTTTGTGATTATTTATGTCCTTCGATGATTTTTTTTCTTCTATTTACCTCTCTCATGTTTTCAGGTGAATTGTGCAACCAGGGTTTTATTACAAGTTCTGGAGGTCATTGTGTTCTTATCAAGGAGTGAAGTACTGTATGTAAAAGTGGGTTTGTAATGCATGTCATTCTTCCTCATGATCATCTCTCTTCATCAACAATCTGGAATTTTGTCTAGCAACACCCTTTCTTGGTGCATCACCACTTCTAGTATAGGTTTTATTTCCTTGCAAATCTCTTTCCCTAATCCCATGAAATGTTAGCATAGGACTAGTTAGCCATTTTTCTTGCATTAGAAGTAGTGTTGTGTTTAGTTTAGGAAGAGGAAGCCAGCCTTCTCCAGAGGTTCACCTCGAGCCCAAGTCCCACAACTTGAGAGGTGATCCCATGTGTCCCAATCACACTGAATGTCGTGATTCATTTTCAGGCCATTTGGGGGGTGCAGTGATTTGGTGACAACAGTTTTTGGCATGCCCAGTGGGACAAGAGGCACATATTTCATAGGTGTGTGTATTGTGTTCATTTCATTTCATTAAGTTGTTGTGCTCTTAGTGAAATTTCAGCCTTAGGAGGTATACCCAAGCACAACTGGTGACTCCATTGGTCTAAGTACCCTACTCTCTGTGTTGCAGACTTTCATTTTACCCATTTTCATCTAGTTTTCTTCCATATCTTTCCATTTTTATCCCATTCATGAAGTTGTGCAATCATGGATTCATTTCCACAATGGGATTCCCACTTCCAGTGCAACACTTTCCATCTTCAAGCTATTTTAATCCACCTCCAGCTTCATTCTATAATGAGAATCAACAGTATGCATATCCCTCTGAGCAAAGTCATGATCATTTTGGTTTTTCACCTAACTATGTAGATTTTCAAGGGCATGAACATGCATATGATGGAGGCTATCCTACAGATGAAGATGTAAGGTTGTAGTTTAAAATACAAAAACTGGAGGTAGGTATGGTACAATCCAGAGCCACATCTCAAATGAGAGCATTCAAGAATGGTTTCAAGACAGCTTGTCCATGGGTTGGCCCTATGCCAAGTTTTTACAACTTGTAGGAAAAGATTGATTTTATGACTGAAATGTTGCCTCAGCTTGAGGGTTGGATCGAAGAAATAGAGGCCTATGAGTTTGATGTAATGCAATCCTGTCAATGGGTTGATTCTTCACTACCACCACCTTAGGGTTCTCTTTCTATTTCTCAGCCAAGGTCATTTTAGTCCAAACCTCAAATTCCAAGCTTTTCACCATCAACACATGCTGAGAATTCCTTTCCTTCACCTCCTATTCCTCCTTTCCATCATGAATCTTTCATGCCTCATCCTTCTAAAGTTCCCTCTTTTCTACAAGAACCATCAAGACAAGAGAATGAATCTCTTCCTCAAACAGTGAGGGAATCAGTTGAATCCCAACCCACCCCTCCTCTTATAGTCCTAAATCCATTTTGGGAAGAGCATTGTCAAGAAATGAGAAAACAGGAGGAGTATATGGTCGAAGAGAATAGAAAAGGAGAGCATGCAGATAATCCAAAGAAATGGGCTGCAAAACTTAACATCAAGCAAACTTCATTCCTGACTAAACCTTCTGCAGAAGTTGAGACTCAAGAACAAGTGGAACAAACTAGTTTTGTACCAGAAACAAATCTAGAGTTGAACGAGGAGGACCAACAGTCTACTTATTCAGAATGCAGTATTCATATTGGCTCAATTCCATCAGAGGAGTTTGAATCACCAAAGGTGGCAGAGTCTGTTGGAGAAGAGAATGTGCAAGCTGAAGAAGAAATACTCTCAAGTGTACAAGCTGATTCTTATGAGTGTAATGATCCTACCTATCAAGCATGTCAAGAAATTGCATCACTTTTGGAGAATTGTAGTGACTTTCCAACATCATCATTGAATACAACAACTAATCATAGTGGGATTCTTTCCATGATGGACTCAGAAGTTTCAAGTATAGATTATACCATGCAGGAAGTTTCAGATTCTTCCCCTTCTTCATCTTTTCAAAACTCTGTTTTCTTAGATGAATTTGATCTTGAAAATTTTATGTTTGAAGATGAGGAAGGTCATGGGGAATCAGTTGCTAATTCAAAAAACACCATAAGGGATTGTGAACCCTTTTCACATTCAAAGAACAAAGAAGCATATTTTTTGTCAGATTTGGAGGAGTATTTGGATGCAGAAGAGCCTATAGAAATACCCACTTCTAGAACACCTATAGTTTCAAGTTATCTCCTTGAATGGGAAGACTTGGATCATCTGCAATATTCATTGAATGAAGAAAGAGAGGAGCATGTGGGAGAAACTAAGTCAAATTTGAAGGTTTTGGTGAAGATGATATTATTGAGAGTTTCTTACTCTCAATTGTGGGGCCAGATTTTTTTGATGAACAAGTAATGGTGAAAGAAAACCAAGGAATTTGTGCTTCCCTTAATTGTCCTGAAAAAAATAGGTGAAAGGATTTGATCTTGCAGGTTTCATGTGGGATGAAGAGGTTAGAGTTGCTGAACAACTTTTCCTGCAGATGAAAGTGGAACTCCTATATGATCAGTATGCTTCAAACACTTGCAGTGACTTTCCAATAACTTCATTTGAGGTTGTAAGTGGTCCAAAGTGGTTGCATGTCATGGAGGAACTCCTTGTTGTCAAAGAAGGAAAAATAAATGGAGAGGACATCACCTTCATACCATTCACACAGGTGAAAGATAAGTTGTTTGTAAATGAGAAACAAGAGGGAAATCAGGTTCATGGATAACCATCTTTTTCAAGAATTTCTTCAACAAGAATTTATTGTTAAAGTTGAAGTACAGACAAGAAGGAATATTCAACGGGTTAGACCATGTCCTATCAGGTACCTGGCTTCATTAAAGCTAGAAGAGAAGCCAGAACCAGTCACATTCATTTTAGAATGTGAGGATGAGTTTCAAAATTATGAGGATCAGTTGCAATGTCTCTACGAAACAAATGTAGAGCAACTAAAAGAAGGATACTTGCTCTTTACAATTGATGCCTTGGAAAGTCAGGTGGAAAGTTGGATTTATGTCAGTGTTTCACTATTAATTCCAGCCATGTCCATTATCACATCATCTTCATGGCAATGCATTGTGAGAAAAGGGAGCTATTTTGCACAACTAGTTACAGGGTTTGTTTAGCTCACCTGTGCTCCCCGCTAGTGTAGGGTAGTATAGGTTTGCTTTCAGTAGAATAAGTGTAATGCACACCCTACATGTTCCACTTGGGGCATGTATGGTTTTCAGTTGTTTCAGTGTGTTTTGTTTTCCGTTGTCACTCTTGTGTTGTTCTGCATACTGTGCATCATTCGAGGGTGTCAAGGAAAAGGAAGGTTCAAAGTTTCCGTAAGAGTTTCATGATCTGCTTCATTCAAAGTTCCAGATGCCAAGTGTTCATCAGATTCAATATACTTCATGCTTAGCATTCAAGGGAGGTCCAAGATCAACAATGCTTAAGGGGATTTCAGGATGTATCACAGAGGATCGAATTGGTTTTCAGATTTACAAATATTGACTCCATGCCCAATGGATGACTTAAGGCTACTGGAATCATGCTTAGCAGGAAATCATCCCTGAGAGGTCACCAAAAATGTTGTCCATTTTTGCTCCCTGGGTAAAAAATGAACAACGAGGGTCTATAGCCTAAAATTGTCAAAGATGGTGTATAAACTTTTCTAGGGTTCTTCTATACTTTCATGATGCCTTAGAAGGGTCTTGAAACACATGGGAAGAAGGATTTTCCAACATAGCTCAATTGGGCCCAAATCAATATATAAGTGCATTAATGAAAATTAAAATCATTTTTATTGGGTTTGTGTTGAATTAGGTAAATTATTATAGGCTCTTGAGCTCAAAATTGGAACATCATGTTTGACAAGGAGTTGGGGAACTAGCTCGGGCCCTCATGATAAGTCTCTTCTAGGAATAGCTAGGTCGAGATAAGAATGAGCTCAACGAGTCTTAGATATGTCGGTGAGGTAACCATAATCGAGCTCGATTGAGTCGATCAAGGATCAATGTAAAAGAATGAGCTCAAATAAAACCCAACTCAGAGGCCAACTCGGGAGTTCAACTCAGTTAAAACTCAGACATGTGAGCTTGATATCATACAATAGGGTCGAGTTATTGTATTATCTCAGGTAAGATGCATGTGTTGTAGACTGAGCTCTTCAAATGGCTTGGGTTGAGTCATGGGGAGCTTGCATGAGGGTGAGATCAAAGTGTATGAAACTCATCATGAAGTCGAGCCAACATCAGCTCAGAGTTGAAATGGATGGAAAATCGGTAAGTCACAAAGATCTGGAGGTAGAAACTAGCTAAGTTTGCACCATAGATGTTGTAGGTAGAGCTCGGGCGTTCTGGAGGCAAGCTTGTGAGTTTAGAGCTCATCCATATCAAAGATCAAGGAGTGTCATGAGGGGGTGAGTTGATCAAGCCTTCAAATGAGCTCACCAGAAATATTACAGACATAGCAAATGATCTCATAGAGACTCATTCAAAGGCTCGAGTTTAGAGGATAATCAGTGATCTAGGTTAGAGCTCAGATCGTAGAAAAGGCCAAGTATATCGAGACACTCATTGCAAAGTGGTCAAGTTATGAGTAAATAGAGCTAGGTAAGAATAACACCACAGCGAGTCAATGTAGACTGTATGAACATTAGGAGAGTGAGTTCAACACAATGTAGAGGAAGGTGCTCAGAATGAGCTCATAATCATGAATGTGAAGGAAAAACATGAAGAGTGGTTGGTCGATATGGTACAGAGGTGATCGATGAACAACCATGGCATTGGATTACTTGATACATGAGCTCAAAGTATGGAACTGTTAATCAATGCAAACGGGAGATCAAGAGAAATGTTTGGCAAGATGGCTCAGTATGGAATTTCATAGCAATCGGTGAATTGAGTCATAACAGAGAAGCAGAGTGAGTTGATCTCAGGAGATGAGGTAGGACAAGTTGAGTTGAGCTTTTGGAGTTTTTTTTTAGAAAATTTTTTAGACAATTCTATTTTCAGAATTTTCAAATTTTGGGGGCTCGAAATGTTGAACGAGTTAGATATTTCTGAAGCCTAAAACACAAAACTCTAAATTTTAGAGTTTTAGGTTTTTAGGATTCAGAAGTGTATGGGTTCAAAGATTCGATTCTATGTGAGCTTGGATCAGAGTTCAAGGTGAGGTCAGTCGGTCTTCGGAGGCGAGTCAATGGAGTGCAAAGCCTGATGAGTCATTCGTTGATCGCGGAGATGGTTGGAGCTCAGAGTAGGAAGCAGCGACGTGGTGGAACAGTTTCCATTTAACTCGTCGAAGCTCAGTCAAAGGAGTACTCATTGGGTTCCATTATGGAGGTCACACAAAACTTATGCATCGTGATCATCTCAAAGACAAAAGCTCAGTAGAGCTAGGTAGACAGAAGTGGGTCTCGGTTCAGTTGTCAGGTCGTAGATGTGTTTCGGGGCAATGGTGAAACTCAATGTGTTCTAGAGACATCGCTTGCATGGCAAATGAGGTAGACTAGGTAGAGAATGTGACATGCTAGAGTTGGGGATGCAGTTGGATGAGTGAGCTCGGTGAGGCCTTTGTCTCTATAGGAGCTTGATCAGGGTCACAGTGATGGCACCAGACTTGGAGGTGAATCATGCCAAGGAATGAGCGTGACGAGCTCAGTGGTGGTCCAGTGAAATGAGAAGAATGCTTGAGTCAATCGTAGATCTCGGCTTGATGGAGGAGATTGATTCTACATGAGGCTCAGTTAAGATTGGATGGAAAGTCATTTTAGTTGTATCTTGGAAATGACTAAGAATCTTGTGTGGTGAGGAGATTCATCCCGATTAAGATCGAGTCATGGTTTGGATCCTTTCAAGTTTTGGAAAACCATGTTTAAGCTCATGCAGGGATGATCTAGCTGTAGATAGTGGCTCGGTTGGTGCGATGAATTTCGAGCTCATCAGTTTGGAATTGGAAGTGGTGAGCAGTAGAAGGCAATGAGAAGAAAATGATGGTCGGCTTGGCACACAAAAATCATGAGGTTGATGTAGAATTCAAAGTAAGTGGAGCTCATTTGCATTTCGAGCTCGTAGAACCAAGATTGTGAAGATTTCAAGCTTGATTATGTGGATGATATGAAGTCAGGAACAAACAAGGTGAAGGTGTTGAGAGTGAGGATAACTCGGAGTGGAAGATGGGTGAGCTCAAAATATCTCCACAGTGAGCTCAATGGCTTGAATTATGCAAGTGAGCTCGAGAAGGTTAGAATCTTGGAGGGGTAGAATGATGTGGAGATCTCGGTGAAGAGGTCATTCATGTGAAGAGAGTTTAAGGTGAGCTCAGAAGGATAAGCTCGATGCATTACAAAATGAGCTCGGAGCTCGGTCATGTAGAGCTCTGAAGATGATGAAAAGAAGCTCGATGGGATCAGTTGTGAGTTGATGAAGGAGCTTTTCAAGTAAACTTGGTTGTGACACGAATAATGGAGCTCAGACCCAACTCGGTGAGTTGGCTCGGCAAGCCAACCACCGAGTTGGGCCATTTTTGGTCTTTTTCCCCTCCTCACAAATCAATCAACAAGGGGCCCACCAATAATTTTTATTAATAATATTTTTATTTAAATATTTTAAATAATAATATTTATTATTATTATTTAAATATTATTTTAATTAATTGAGAAGACTATGTCAACAAGCATTAATGATGCATGATGGAACCTTTTCAAGTGGTTCAACAAAATGTAATAAATGATACATCATGTGCCTTCTATTTAGGAAGGAAATTTATATGACCTTCTCTCCTCTCTCTCAATTTTCTTCTATAAATGTAAATTGGAAGTTCATTCTAATGGGGGTCCAAAGTAGGTTCCAACAAGTAGGTTCTGAACAGGTCATACAAATTGGACAAGTTAGACCCTTTCCAAGCTTCCCCTCTCTTCACAAGTTGAGATGTGAATTTACAGGCTCTCAAGACTTTCTTCTTGAATTTTAATGGAAGCCCATGCCTTTTCCCTGATGTAATGATGCACTATGCAAGTTCTTGAAGTAATTATAATTATGTTTTGTGATCAAATATATGTCCTTTCATGATTTTGTTGCTTCTATTTGTCTTCTCTCATGTTTTCAGGTGAATTGTGTCTAGCAACACCCTTTCTTGGTTCATCACCAATTCTAGTCTAGGTTTTATTTCATTACAAATCTCTCTCCATATTCCCTTAAAATGTTAGCATATGTCTAGTTAGCCATTTTTTATTGCATTAGGAGTAGTGTAGCACTTATTTAGGAATAGGAAGTCGGCCTTCTCTAGAGGTTCACCTTGAACCCAAGTTCCATAGCGTGAGAGGTGATAACATGTGTCCCAATCACAGTGAATTTTGTGATTCATTTTCAGGCCATTCGGGGGGTGCAGTGAATTTGGAGACAATAAGAGGGTCACTAAGGAAATTGACCAAGTTATACGGTGATGTGAAGAAACACCCAAATGAACACATTTTATATTTCATCACTATTTGTGGAGTGATAGGAGTAGGATATGAAGTTGTGTTAGTTCGTCTATTTTTTTAATCTTTACAATATGTGGCCATGGACTGGTTCTATAATTTCATGAGTAGGTATATAATTAACTAGAGTGCTACGAAGACAAATTTTCAAACTAGATTCAAGCCTACCAAATGTTCCAACACCCTTTTCGCTCAATTGTATTAACTGAAGAAATATCCTTTCAAACCAACGAGGGAGTCTGTAATAAATTGTAACAAAAATATCTATAAAATACCCAAATCTGCTCAACCTACATAGGACAACAAGTTAATATTTTTCATGAATGCTTAGCTTCATGAGGTTATCTTTATGTTGAGAAGAACTCAACCAGCTAATGTGGATGAGGAAAAAAATCTTGTAATCAAGGTCGAAGATGACTTGATCATGTTAGCGAAGATAAAAAAAGATCTGAGAAAGGAAAAAGGACAAAGTTATGATTCCACCTCCATGGACCCCCTAGTTTAGAAACAAATTAGAAAATTATCTGATTGCACTTAAATAAATTACTAGAACAAACTAATTTCAGATATGTTCCAAGGAAGAGTAATTTTTAGAATAGAAATAGAATTACAGCACCTCCTTAAATACTTTCTCTAGAGGCTTCCCCTATCAACGCAGCCTGTGATACATCGGATGATGAAAAAGAAGATATTGTTGATCTAGATGATGATGAAGAAGAAGAGAATGGGATTGAAATTGAAGAATTTGATGATGCCAAGGATTGGTAATTCAAATTCTCATTCATGGGTATGATAGTGAAGAGGATGATTCAACAAGTTTCTCTTGTGTGGTGTTCACTTGTTCTCAATCCCCCCAAAAAAAAAATCCACTTCTGATCCAAAGAAGAAGAAAGATGTAGATTCTCCTCCAGAGACTTTTCCTAACAAAATAATCAATAGAGGAGTTGCACAATTCCACCTTCTATGGACTCCTACTAAAGAAAATCTAGATCTCATGGCATCCAAGAAGACCTTAGCTGAAACAAGTATGCCTCCCAAGCCTACCTCTATTAAATCTTCTTCTTCTAATCCTTGTAATGCTACTTCTAAACCTAGTGAATGTTTCTAGCAAGAATTCTGCGGTATCAAATAAGCCTGTTGTAGCTTTCAAGCCTACCTCTATGTTGCTAAAGTAACCCCTTCTTCTAAAGTAGTGTCTCCTCCACTCCTTAAAGCTTCCATCACCTCAACATTCATACTTCTTCCTCCCATTTTGATATCATAGACCATGTCAAATGGTATAAGGTCCAAATTTATGAGTCTGAATATTTGCAAACCCATCTAGAACAATTTGATAAACTAGTCCCATTTATCAAAGGTAGTAACCCAAAGCTCAATACTATCACACCCTCTTCTAAAGTGGTTACTACCAACTCCTTCCACGTCATCTCAAAACATGCTAAAATTAAGTGCATATAAGACTAACAAGATTGAACCATTATATATTTCTCTTCTCATTAGAGGCTACCAATTGAACAATTGTATCATATACTTTGGTGCTTCTAACAATGTGATTCCAATCAAAGTAGCTAATGTCATTGGTCTCACCCTAACATTAGATAAAGGATGGTTTTATTCTATGGAGACTAAAGAATTCCCATTTGTGGGAAGAATAAAAAATCCCCAAGTTAATTTAGCTGATTTTTTGGCAAGAAAGTCTTATTGACTATCTTAGTGGCAGCCATTACTAGCGTCATACAAGATGTTATTGAGTATAATTTTCTGTAGAAAAATGAGAGGATAAATTCAAATGGACTGATCTTCAACAAATATTCAAGTCAAGGGCCAAATGAAAAAGTTTTTTCTATGAGAAAAATGAAGTATATAATACAAAAATAGAAAGATCCGAGAGCTAATATTATTTATCAGGACAACGGACATAGGAACTACTTAATGACTTCTAAAGGAGATGATGATGTGCCTCTTGTCTTGAAGGAATATGAGGAAATTTTCTAGAATATGGAGTTCGATGGAAGATATTTTAGTACATGTTCTTGAGATGATTTTGTTTTGATTTCCCCATCAGGTGAATTATTTCCTTTTTCTTTTAATATTCAATTTGTGAATAGCAACAATACTAAAAAATATGAAGATATTATCTTATGCATGGACATAAATGAGTACATGGGAATTAAGAAATTTAAATTCCTAGGAGATGTAGAAGTAATCACGAAGAAAGTCTGAAATCAATACCAAGTGAAAAACCCATGCCTTTGAAATTATAGAAAAAAAGTATGGGATTTCATTGAATCCTTTGATGCTTTCTCTATACAATATTTTTCCCATGAAATGAAAAAGTTGGTTCTCTTGATGTTTCATCTTCTCTATTAATACCACACCCTTCCTTTGATAATGAAAAATATTCTATTGAGATAATTTGTAGGCTAAGTGTGTCTGATAATGCCAACCATTGGAAAGTGTTCAATGATGATAACCATATAATATCTTTCCTTGATCAACGACATAATTTTAAAAACCTTTTCTTTGATGAAAGTAATTCTTCATCCCATGATTAAACTTCAAAGGAAGGAAAAGGTAAAGCTGAAGAGGCTGATTCTGATGGAGAGATCACGCTAAAATGTAATAAGATTACCGAAATGCCTAGTCTCACTTAAATAAGTGTTTGATAGAAATGATAGATTTGTGAAATATAGAACTAAGGAATCTCTTAGGATCACTAATGATTTTGAGAAGGTAAATATTGGAATTGAGAAGCAACCTTAGTTCGTGAATATAGGAAAGTGTTTATTACAGGAGGAAAATATGAAATTTGATTTGTTATTGAAAAATTATCCAAATGTGTTGGCATATTCATATGATGAGCTGAAATATTTTAAACCAAAATAGATGCAACACTCTATACCTCACAAGCCTAAAACAAAGGTAATACAATCCCAATATTTCTCAAACAATATGAGAGGAATTTTTAAAAATTTTGAATGCAAGAATCATTTTCCTAATCCAATACCCTATGTGAATGGAAAGAATTTTCCCCGTTTAGAAGAAAAATGAAGAAATACAGATTTATGTAGACTTCCATAATTTTAACCAAGATTCTCTAAAGGACAATTATCCACTCCCGATCATGGATTAGATCCTACAAGAATTCACTAGTTTAGAAATTCTTTCTACATTGGATGGATTCTTTGGCTACATTCAAATTGAAGCTTCCTAAAGAAGATAAATATAAGATTTATTTCAAAACTCCATGGGGAACATTTTCCTATAGTCAAATTCCATTTGATATCATCAATTTTGGGGCCAAGTTTTAGAGAGCAATGAACTTGGATTTTAAGGATTTAAAGAAAAAATGTATTTTCATTTATCTTGACGATCTCACAGTCTTATCTAAGAAGAGGAGAGAACATTTGATACACCTTGAGAAAGTATTGCTAAGGTGTCAAGAACATGGTATATCATTGAATCTGAAGAAGTAAATATTTAGAGTGAATTAAGGAAAGATCCTTGAACATGTTGTGAATAAATAAAAAAAATATTGACCTAGAAAGAGTGCATTCCATTCAGAAACTCTCCTTACCCACAAACAAGAAGGGAGTTCATTCCTTCTTTTCTAAGGTCAAATTTCTCTACTATTTTCTTCCACATTTTGCTGATTTGACCAAACATATCATAAATATCCCGAAGATATTTTAAAGAGGAGGATGGAGGGAAAATAATATTTTGAGAATATCAATTAGGCCATAGCTAAATCCCCAACCCTGGTATGTCATGACTTCAATAAAGATTTCATTGTGTATTTTTATGCATCTAAGCACACTATTTCAATGATTTTAATTCATAATAATGAAGAGGGGATCAATGCCCCTATTTCCTTCATGATATTTCCATTAAATAATCACAATCTTAGATACTCTATCATGAGAAGCATGATTATGTTGTGGTTAAGGTAGTCAATAATTTCAGGGTTTACATCCTAAACTCTCACACCATTGTGATGGTTTTGGGATCATCTATAAAATCTATCTTAAATCAACAAGACCTTAGAGTAAAAAGAGGTAATTCGGCATAAAAAATTCAAGAGTATAACCTTGAGATAAGGCCATATAATTTAGTTATAGGAAATGGATTATGTAGGTTAATATTTGAAGATGAATCTAATATGAGCCAAAAGTAAAAATATGAACTCCAATGTTTCGAGTGCTTAAGTGAAGATTTTCCTAAGGAACCCTTTGTGAATACCACTAGTGATTAATGAGTGGTACATTGATATTTCTTATTTTCTCACCTATGGTAATTTTCTGAAACACATGGATAACAATAAATGGAGACCAATCAAGCTCAAAGATGCAACGTATGTGATTTAGAACCATGTACTATATGAGAGATAACTTCATGAATGTTTCTTAAGGTGTGTTTAAAAAGAGAAACGTGAGAGGTTGCTAAAGGCCTATCATGATCAAGATTATGGTGGAAATTTCTCTTCCATGGTACTACTGGCCTACTCTCTTTCAATATGCTCAACAATGGGTATCTAAGTGTGATCCTTGCCAATAGTTTTTGGTAAGAACACAAATTTTTATTTTTGGGCCTTATAATATTAAATAATTCCCAAAGCACACGTGTGTACGAGGGACCAGTGAAGAGGATGGGTGCACAGGGAAAAGTGCATAGAACTAGGGTTTTAGAAGGGTTTAATAGAAACCACGACGTACATGTAAGGAAGAGTAAAGGATTATAGGACTTAGTTATATTTTTCTTTCCAAGAGGCACTTGAGGAAAAACATGACCTGACTAGGTGTGCTGAGTGATAAGGCCAAAATATGTATCATTAATGTGTAATAAATGATCTTATTTTACTCTCCTTTTTATCAAGTTTGGCTACATTTTATGAATTTTGTTTGATCTAGTATAATTTAGGATGTAAGTTTCCATCTTTTTTTGGATTTAGTTCTAACATCTAAAAAATATGTAATTCCTAACAAAGTGTATGGAAATTCAGTTTTTGTAATAAAACACGTCACAATCAGTCAGGAGAACAAAGTATGAAGCAGTCAACACATTTTTGGGAGCATTGGCTTCAATACGACTTAGTTTTAGAACCTCCAGACTTAGTTCTTGAACTCCATCCCATAACTAAGGAGCTCTATTGATTAGTTACGGAACCTTCAGACTTAGTTTCAGAAATCCAACACTTAGTTCCAGTACTCCAACACTTAGTTCCGGAACTATTGCACATATCTTCGAAAATTTTGTAGTTAGTTCTAGAATAGTTTCCTTTGGTTTTGTAACTTCTCCAAAGTTTTGGAATCAATGGGAATCTATTTATTTTTGAAAAAAATCTAATATTAGAGAAATCAATGGGTCTTCCAATTAGGAGTAGATCAACTAATTATCGATTCTTCATACTCCATATCCAAAGATAACTTATCATATAGTTGTACGTCTAGCAAGGATTCTAAATTCCACATCTATTTTGGGCACTATTTGGTTCCATTTGAATCGGTAGAACAACTATGGTTGTAAATGCATCTTTTAATGATGAAATATACATAAAACCTGTAGATAGATTTAATACATATATATATATATATATATGATATAGATACATTGAAGTTTTGTAAGACAAAACATTTCAGTAATAAAATAGCCACTTTGTTTTGAGAGAATCATACTTTGTCAAATCTTGATTCAAATTGGAGAAAGGGCCCACTCCTCTAAGAACCATGATCCTTGTTTTATTGGTATTTATATTTCTAAGCAAATTGTGTAGATCTTTTAATTCTGTAAATACTTTAGATTCTTTAGTTGAATTCTATTATGTACTTATCACTATAGGTATTATAGACTAGACTCTTATTTCATTGAAATAATTTTCACAGCATTTTCAAACATTTGTTTATATCCAACAATTTATTTCATTATGCAATGTTTGTTTATTTCCAACAATTTATTCCAGTAATGAATGTTTATTTTAGATTTTTTTTGTATCATAGATATAATAAGGATTTGGCCATGGAATTCGAAGGACACTATTAAAAAACCACAGAAAATAAAATAACAAATACCTACAGTCAATTACTAGATCACTAGGACTCTTCTTTTTTTATATAGCTTCAGACACACCCCTGGTTTGAATATAAAACCAACTAAGAGTTTATTAAATTAAGGGTATAAAAACACCCATCATTTTTGACACCATTTCCAGGGACACACTAGTTAGAATTGTCTAATTAGGTTTCAACAAGAGCAATAATCACACATCTAGTAATTGAAAATCTTTCCTACGTTATCATAAAATTTATGAGTAGACCAAGAGACAAAGGGTATATTTATCCCAAAATATATAAACAAGAATTATTAGAATCCTCTAGTTAAAATAAAGAATTTGAATAAGAATCAGAAGCACCATTGTCTCCTGTTAGACAAGAAGCATAACTTCCACCTTTGGAATTCTTAGATCAGCCACCAGAAGGAAGTATAATTTTAGAAGAAGGATTATCTCCCAAGACCTGTTTAGAGAAAGTTTTGATTCTTAGTTGAGTATTCAACCTCCTGACTTCTCACCTTCCAAAAATCAGATCACATACCACATTGATTGGGAGAAAAATATAGAAAGTACTGCAGATATTTCATGAGAAGTTGAAAGAAAACATGATAGGACCTTTACTTATCCAATTGAATTTGATGATGATGATACACCTATGAAGAATATCTCACCTACACATTTACCCACATTTAGAGGGATTTAATCTAAAGATCCTAACCAATTTCTCTTTAAATTTTAAAGTATTGTGTTAGACTTATGATTACAAAATAGATAATCAAAATCTCTAGTTGTTTCCATCTACTCTAAAGGAGGTAGCAGTGAGGTGGTTAATGGGATTAACATCTAATTATATTACCACTTGGGAATAAATGGAAACTTCCTTCCTAGACAAGTATCAAAAATACTGTAGAGGGAGAAATAGGAAGGAACAATTTTTCAAAATCAAGCAGGAGGAGGATGAGAATATGTAAGATTATTTGGACATATTCCTCTTTATAAGTAAAAGGTGTGGATTTGTAATTCAAGAAGAATTGATAAAAAAAAAAAAATCTTAATGGTATGGATGATGAATCTAGGGAAGCCCTTAATTTAATAGGAGGTGGAAACATTTATCAATTGAGAATGAATGATATTAAAGACATTTATAGAATCTATTCAAGAACAAGGGTTGGACCTAGGAAAGGAAATATAGTGAAAAGTTTGAATCTAGATATGAACAAACTAATGTATGAACTTTAAAACTTTAAAATAGACATTCTAGTTCAATTAAACTCTACCATGGATGGATTGCAAGCTAAAGAAAATGCTAAAATTGAACCATTAGCTATGTATTGTCCTAGATTTAGGAAAAAAAATGCAATAAGAGATTATCCTCTAGATAAAATAGAAATGTGTCTTATCTGTGAATCTAGAGACCATGAGATTAATGCTTGTTCTCTTATTCCATTTATAAAAAATAAGATTAAATAAACAAGCACTCCATCCACAACATAAGAAGTAACATTTTTCTAGAGAAAACCTAGCCAAGGTTAGTTCATGCCAAGGTTAGTTCCCTAATCCATGGATGATTCCATGGGTGGCTTAGACAATACCAAAAAATTTGGGTCAACCACCTTGAGCCCCTCAACCAACATGGAGTCCCTATGATATGGCAGGACAATCTTGGTATGCTCAAGGACACCAATAACAATGGTTTGGTTGAGGTAACCCAAATGCTTGGTCACAACCTAGGTGGAGACCTAATAACTACACTCAAGGGAAGACATCTCCCAATCAAAATCCACAAGCCATAATGGTTTTCCCAGCACAAAGTTAATAGACTAAAAATGTGGTTCAAACACAAATACCAACACAACAAGTGGCTAATCCCAGAAACAAAATAACAACTCATGTCTATTGGGTAAAACAAGAAAAACTAGTTGATCTTAATGTCATGGATTGTAAGGATATTCAAACTAGATCTAGAAAAATAATTAGCATTCCACCTAATATAATTACTGAAATGACAGAAGAAACTGAAACCCCTAATTTCGTTCTTCCTAAGAAGGAATTCGTTCTCCTTTTCAAGCCGAGCAGCAACACAAATTTGACAGGGAGCTTAGAGGAAGATAGATCATAGTGTGTGTCAGTTTGTAGTTGGGGATGAGATCTAACTGGCCCTTTGTTACTCATATTTGTGGAGAGATGGATAACACCTTTAAGAGGATTTGACCTGTCCTCACTACTTTAGGTCGTGCCTCTTTGACCAGGGTGAGAGGACCCTTAGTGTAACCTCTGTTTGATGAAGGAGATGGAGATATCCTTCCTTTGCACAAATTCTATGAAGAGAACCTTGGGAAAATACGGTCAATGCTCCATGATTTAACTCTTAAGAGTTGTCACTTCTAAACGATGGAGATACTTTCAACACAAGGCTAAGGTTACTGAAGACATTAAGAAATCCTGATTGTTCTGCATATTTTTGCAAGTAGATTTTGTTCCTTTGTTGATACATAGGGAAAACAGGGGTAGTTCAGGGTGGATCAATGGTTTTTAAATGATTTTGGTGGGAGATGAAGCAGGATAAAGTTGATTATACCAGATCTTCAGAGGGACTTCACAATAATGAACAACTTCAACAACAGAAAGCTTCAGAATAGTCAAGACGTTCCTTCAACCAGAAGGTGTGCTTTAATGGAGGCCCAGATCAACACGTTTTCACATAATCTTTGAGACTCCAACATGAAGGCTTGAATTGAAAGACTCAATTAAACACTAAAGTTTCTGATTAATCACGCCTAAGGTACACCCGAAGACTTACAGACAATCTTTATCAACAAATGACAGTGAATTGATTTTAAATTTGTTTATCTCATCCAAGATGAAGGCTCTTCTTGAAATGAAATTGCAAATACCATTAGACTGTCACAGGGATGAGATCCTGTGTGATTTCACAAAAATTTCAATGTAAGATTGCAATAGGAATGAAAGAAACTATTTGCAGACATTCTGAAACAAAGAAAACACAAATTGCTAGAGATTAGACACAAATTAATTCTCAAAATTGCTTAGATTCATCAGCAGGGGAAAGCTTCCAAGAGCAATCTCAGTGCTTGTCAATGGCTATACATCTGCAACCAACTTGACACGATAGAAAATCTAACACAGAAGAAAATAACAGGTTATCTCAGCGTTTGGTCTCTCACGGAAGACAACTTTCTCAAATTTTCTCAAGAATTCAAACTCTGACCATTTGCAAGAGTATTCTCATTGCATTTATACATTTTTCTCACTCAATTTTCCCCCCAAAAGAGAAGAATATTCAAGGGACCTTTTCTTGTTACCAATTTGTTTCAGACAGTGATGTTTAACAAATTCAGATCCGAAATCTTCCAGGTGGATCAATTGTGAACTGATCACATTTATTGGGTCCTTAACTAATGACTAGGATGCCATGCCACAACTTTTGGGAGTCCTTTAATCATTTTGATTCTGTCATGTGAGAAATCCCCTTTTTAATCATTTTTTGGAGCCTCTGCATAGCTGGACTTGACAGGTCATCCCTTTTTTCTCTCGAGGCAACACCTTTTTCATCTTTTGTGCCTGCACTTTCATCATTTCATCCTTTTTCCCTCGCTTTCATTTGTAATTCTACCCCGCATCCATCTCCTCTGGTAATTCCCATTTTTGCAAGTACCTAAGCAATTCCACTTCAAAATATCACCTCAACAATCCTTGGACTCACAATTTAAGTTTCAAATCCATTCAATTGGCACCTTACTAGATAGAGACGACAAATAATTTCATCAAAGAATGATGACAAATAATGCAAATTCACATCTCCAGGAGTTTTGGAGCAAAAATGGTGGAAAAATAGGTGAAATGCACAGCAACCATTGATCCTACCCCTTTTCCACTTTATATCATAGCCGTCCACATGTTTCCTTAGTGCAACTACAAAGGAGAAGCACAGAGGCAAGTCTCAAACAAGCACGAGCCTTCCACGTACCCTGGGCCCAAAAAAAGTATGCCTTTTGGCCTTTGAAAAGTCTCGTGAAAAAAGGAGCTTGAGCATGGAAGCCTCCACATGTCTCAATGGAACATTTTGAGATGGTCCCCAAAATTAGAACCCCAAAAAGCATGGGCTCAACACGTGTCTCAGTCAGGAATTCTGTTAAAAAAAGTGAAGGTTCAGTGGAAGGTACCATGTGTCTAGGGTCCTGAGACATTTTTCTTTGGCCATTTGAAAAGTCCAAGCAAAAGGGCAGAGTGAGCGGAAGCCTCCAAGTTTCCTCTTGGCGCTTCTTCAAAATAAAACTTAGGGGCCAATCCCCAAACAGGCACGGTCCCTCCACATGTCCCAGGCCTTTAGAAAGTTGCTTGAAAAGTCTAAGTATGGGAAGACCCAACAGAAAGCCTCCACGTGTCTTCATGGCGCAACTTCAAGATGGTGCCCAAGAGTGGAGACCCTGAACAAGCGTGGGCTCACCACGTGTCCCAGGCCTTAGAAAATTACTTTGAAAAGTTTAAGTACAAAGTGGAGCCAGCGAAAGCCTCCACATGTCTCCCTGTCACAATTGTTAAGGTGGGACCCTGAGGCGGATCCTCAAATGAGCACCAGCCCACCACATGTCCATGGCCCACCAAAACTATACCGACTGCATGAAAAATTTGTCTAAGTCTGGGAAAAAGTAGTGGAAACCTCCACGTGTCCCCCCTTGGCGCAACTCCAAGGCCAAACCAAAAGGTGAATTTTCAAATGAGTGTCGTTCCTCCACGTGGACAAGTTTTGGGTTGAAGCGAGCCTTAGAGTTTTTAAAGTGCCCCACCGAGCCGCATCCAACCAAAAAGGGCCATGTTTCCACTGATGCTGAGATGTAAATTTGACTGGGAAAATTACACCCGTCAAACCATAAAATGTAGGAAAATCACCATTTGAGCCCGGAAATGAATTTTTCTTCAAGGACAGAGAATTTAGAAATGTTATAAGGCTCAAATATGATCCTCCAAGCTACATCCAATCACATTTCCATAGGTATTTGGGACAAAAATGACAGGGACAACAAAACGTGTGACTGTGGAAAATGGAAGGAAAGGAAAACCCGAGTTTTACGCCCAATTTACAGACTCCTTCAGATGGACAGAGAAATGAAAAAAAAATTTTGGACCTTTAAGTGATCCTCGACCAAGGAAGGGACTGATCATGGCAACCAAATGGAGGACAGAGTCTTCAAGCACCAATACGGGGAGATAGAAAACATGACAGAGGCCGCAAACTGAGGAATTTCAATGACAAATGGGGCGAGACTAATTTGAGCACCAACATCAGCTCTGACTCAGGGATGGGCACTCCCTGTGAGTGCCACAAGAACAAATAGCAGACCAAGTGCCAAAAATAGACCATTGGGCAATGGAGTCAAAGAATAAGCTTGCAGAGCAGAACAACCATAACCATCCTCCAAAAAATGAACCGAGAAACCAGCAAAACTAGGTCACCCAGGACCAGAATGAACAAAAACACAAAAGAAGAATGAAAACAAAGAACTATACACTGTACAATGGAGAGCATCCTGATTCAAAGAAAACAATCAAGGAAAAACTTCAAGTGCCTGCCATTCTGGATATGACCATGCTAAGCAGTTCTGATATGTTTTTAACAGCTGGTCATATGATTGCCTCTCTTTTCCATCCAAGTCGCTATCTGACCACATTTCTTAAGGCTTATCCTTTATGCCTGGGTGACGTTTTCTAACATCTTTCGAAGCTACATCAAACATCAAAGTATCAGGAAAATCATCTTGCTCATGATACCTGCATTGATCAATTTCATATTCCTTGAAAGCAACATAACTCACAGAGTTATCAATATCAATATTTGCATGTAATACTTCATAAGAAGCATTGTTGGTGTCCTCAATAAGATATAACATCTTCTTTTCACCAGGTAACTTCACAAGGTTTCCCTCAATTGGTATGGTGGCATAAGACATGTCCATCTGAACATTTCCACCAACACTTGCAGCCCACTTTCTTGATAACAACATGCCCCATTTGGCAGGGCAATCAACAACAACAACATCAAGTTTCAAGTTCTTACCCGGATAAGCTGCAAGTTGTACCACCAAACCTTTTACACATCCTACAACAGGCACCTCTCTAGAATCCATTGCAGTACACTTGCCATAAGTTGTTGTCACTTTAATGTTCAATTCATTCATGACTTCCAGAGGCATAACATTGCATGATGCTCCAGAATCAAACATACAATTGTGCAACAGTCTGTCTTTAATAATCAGTGTTGTAAAAAATGGATCAACATTTAATTGAGACTCAACCAAAGATGTTCCCAAGTAAACTTCAGGTGGTTCACCTAGTTCCTCCAGTACTTGGGGTTTTTTCAACTCTGAAATGGTAGGAGGAGTCTCAACATTTCTGCCTTGGGTGACTTTTTCTTCTCTAAACCCCAAATATTTGAATGCTCTGTTCCTATGCTCAGGGATTCTAAGCAATTCAACAATAGGAACATAAATCTTGATCTGACTCAAGATTTGGGCTATGTCACAAGGAACATATTTGGGTAATGCAGTGTTAGGAGGAAGGTTTACAAATTCATCTGATGGCACAAGATTTTTTACAGTCTGAGCATAGGGAGGGACACAAGTTCTACTTGAGACAACAAGGCCTTTGCCAGATGTATCTTTCTTTGGAGTCTCTTTTGGGATACTGGTAAGCACTGGAATTTTTGGTTTGGCCTGAGGCCCTACCCCTTTGGCAACCCTACTCCTGGTATTATATTCTTTTCATGGCCAACCACAACATTCATTAACTACCTATCCTCCTCAGAAGGTATCCCTCCATCATACTTCTCAATCATTAGAGCTCTTAGGTACTCAAAATCATTATTAGGAAGTTCAAAATCTTGCACCATATCAATTTCAGAAGTATGAGTGGGAGGAAGAGGTAATACCCAGTGAATGCAATCCCAAAAATATTTAGCAGTTCTGGCACTCATCAGCTCAGTTGAGGTTTCTCCCTACTGTGAACTCGTAGAGGAATCCACCATGCATGCATCATCATCAGTGTTATCATCATCATCAGCTTCTTCAACTTGCTGATCTACTTCACATGGCGGGTGGGGTAAGAAGCATTTTTCACACCAATCCATTTGATTTGTCTCTTCAACAACAACAACTCTGGCATTTAGAGGATCAGGCACTACTCTATTCTCCCTAGCTTGGGGTTGTCTAGCTCCCATGGGTCCTTTACCTCTGTCATCAGACCTCTGATCATTTCTAGGATGATTTGCAAGTCTTTCTTGTCCTTGTTGCCTATGCTGACCCTGAGAACCTTGTCCAATTCCTTTTTCTACCCTGGCCAGCTTGTAAGAGATTTCTTTGACAGCCCCAACCAAAGTCCTTACAACTTCCTCAAGATCCACAACCTTACTTGATTGAGGCTTCTCAGGGTTGATCAGTTTAACACCCTCCCTCTTAGGAGGTTTTCCAACTACTTTGATGTTGTTCTCAATTTGCAGAGCCATGGTAAAGGCCTGCCTCAAAGTCCCAGGGTTCTTATCCCTCAAATAGTAAGCAACTTTCTTATCAAATGCATCTGAATACTTTATCAGACATGATTCATCACATGGCCTCAAATTAACAGGCAATCTTCTCAATGTTTTGTTAAATCTAGTGTTGAAATCATGCACTGATTCATTAGGATTCTTTTTTATATTTTCAAACTCTGATAAAAGAAACCTAGGGTCTGTTTTATCACCGTACTGCATTCTAAAGGCATTCTTCATCTCTGTCCAGGAGTCAATGGAATTATCTGGCAGAGATTTATACCAGTCCCTTGCATCTTCTTCTAGAGTATGAATAAATAATTTAATGTATACATCTTCAAACTCTATTTCGAAATCCTCCATCATATTGACAAAGAGTTTCAAGTGTTGATCACCAGTTATTGCATTATTTCCTTGAAACTTAGGCAATTTGTTTCTTACATCCTATGGCACAACATTTGGATAGCCAGCCATACCTCTAAAACTGATGGGACCAAAAGTATTAACGAAAAATGGAGGTCTGGGTGGAGGCTGAGCCATATTATTCTGAGGAGGTGATCTTACAGGAGAAACAAAATGATGAGGAGTGAGGGGTCTGTGTGGTACAGGGATACAATTTTCAGAATGACTTCCCTCTAAAGGCTCTGTCTCTTGGAAAACTCTATTAGATTTTGAAAATACAGGGGTAGATTGAGAAGAAAATGTTTCAAATACAGATGATGGACCCTCTCCAGATGGAGAATTTAATTCAACAAAGAGGCTACCTGATTCAGAAGCACTTGAGGAAGTACTGCAATCTTCAATCACAGGCTGATCAGTTTCACCAATGGAGATATCTTTTCTTGATTCTTGATCTCCAACAGCCTTCCAAATTCTTCTTCCTTCTGAATTAGAATTTCCCAACTCTTGAAACAACCTTTTACTAGGGTCCTTAGACAAGAAATATCTTCTTCCTTCCAGCTTTACAGATATTAATGACAAATCTTACTTGATATATGTTAAGACACTGGTATTTATAAAGAATTTAAACAACACAGAGTCACCACTAAGGATTTTCACCTTAGTTTGTGCAAATGCACTATGAAAGACCTATCAAATGTCTGTCAATACCAGATTCATGCAAAGCTTACAAGATCTACTCTTCTTTTACCCAAATTTATCAATGATGATACAAATCTTAGTGCAATAACTATATAAGCTAGAAATATTGCACTCAGAACTCACAACTTTGAACAATTCTTACAGATCTGAACAAATAATGATGTTTCAACAATGTATTTGCACTTTAAAATCTGTAAAAAACATTACCAGGGTCTATACATGTACACCTTTGTTCAAATACTTCAAAGAGTCCCCGGTAACAGTGCCACGAGTGTTGTTGACGGGCCAAATGGATACGAATTGGAAACAAATCAACAAATCAGTCTCAGCAACATCAGTTCCCAAAACAAATCAGTTCCCTTGGCAATGGCACCATGAGTGTTGGTATCCAAATTTGTTCTCCTTTTCAAGCCAAGCAGCAACACAGATTTGACAGGGAGCTTAGAGGTAGATAGATCATAGTGTGTGTCATTTTGTAGCCAGGGATGAGATCTAACTGGCCCTTTGTTACTCAGATTTGTGGAGAGATGGATAACACCTTTAAGAGGATTTGACCTTTCCTCACTACTTTAGGTCGTGCCTCTTCGACCAGGGTGAGAGGACCCTTAATGTAACCTCTGTTTGATGAAGGAGATGGAGATATCCTTCTTTTGCACAAATTCTATGAAGAGAACCTTGGGAAAATATGGTCAATGCTCCATGATTTAACTCTTAAGAGTTGTCACTTCTAAATGATGGAGATATTTTCAACACAAGGCTAAGGTTACTAAAGACATTAAGAAATCCTGATTGTTCTGCATATTTTTGCAAGTAGATTTTGTTCCTTTGTTGATACACAGGGAAAACAAGGGTAGTTCAGGGTGGATCAATGGTTTTTAAATGATTTTGGTGGGAGATGAAGTAGGATAAAGTTGATTATACCAGATCTTCGGAGGGACTTCACAACAATGAACAACTTCAACAACAGAAAGCTTCAGAACAGTTAAGACGTTCCTTCAACCAGAAGGTGTGCTTTAATGGAGGCCCAGATCAACACGTTTTCACATAATATTTGAGACTCCAACACATGAAGGCTCGAATTGAAAGACTCAATTAAACACTAAAGTATTTGATTAATCACACCTAAGGTACACCCGAAGACTTACAGACAATATTTATCAACAAATGACAGTGAATTGATTTTAAATTTGTTTATCTCATCCAAGATGAAGGCTCTTCTTGAAATGAAATTGCAAATACCATTAGACTATCACAGGGATGAGATCCTGTGTGATTTCACAAAAAATTCAATGTAAGATTGCAATAGGAATGAAAGAAACTATTTGCAGACATTCTGAAACAAAGCAGACACAAATTGCTAGAGATTAGACACAAATTAATTCCAAAATTGCTTAGATTCATCAGTAGGGGAAAGCTTCCAGAGAAATCTCAGTGCTTGTCAATGGCTATACATATGCAACCAACTTGACATGATAGAAAATCTAACACAGAAGAAAATAACAGGTTATCTCGGCTTTGGTCTCTCACGAAGATGACTTTCTCAAATTTTTTCTCAAGAATTCAAACTCTGACCATTTGCAAGAGTATTCTCATTGCATTTATACATTTTTCTCACTCAATTTTCCCCCCAAAAGAGAAGAATATTCGAGGGACCTTTTCTTGTTACCAATTTGTTTCAGACAATGACGTTTAACAAATTCAGATCCAAAATCTACCAGGTGGACCAATTGTGAACTGATCACATTTCTTGGGCCCTCGACTAATGACTAGGATGCCATGCCACAACTTTTTAGGAGTCCTTTTAATCATTCTGATTCTGTCATGTGAGAAATCCCCTTTTTAATCATTTTTTGGAGCCTCTGCATAGCTGGACTTGACAGGTCATCCCTTTTTTACTCTTGAGGAAACACCTTTTTCACCTTTTGCACCTGTACACTTTCATTATTTCATCCTTTTCCCTCTTTTTCCTCTGCAATTCTTCCCTGCATCCATTTCCTCTGGTAATTCCCATTTTTTGCAAGTGCCTGAGTAATTCCCACTTCAAAATATCAACCTTAACAATCCTTGGACTCACAATTTAAGTTTCAAATCCATTCAATGGCACCTTACTGACAGAGACGACAAATAATTTCATCAAAGAATGATGAAAAATAGTGCGTATTCATGTCTCCAAGAGTCTTGGAGCAAAAATGGTAGAAAAATAGGTGAAATGCACAGCAACCATTGATCCTGCCCCTTTTCCACTTTATATCATAGCCATCCACATGTTTCCTTGGTGCAACTACAAAGGAGAAGCAGAGGAAAGTCCAAACAAGCGCAAGCCTTCCACGTACCCTGGGCCCAAGAAAAATGCCTTTTGGCCTTTGAAAAGTCTCGGTGAAAAAAGGAGCCAGCGGAAGCCTCCACGTGTCTCAATGGCACATTTTGAGATGGTCCCCAAAAGTAGAGACCCCAAACAAGTGCAGGCTCAACACGTGTCTCAGTCTGACAGAGTTTGTTAAAAATTTGAAGGTTCAGTGGAAGGTGCCATGTGTCTAGGGTCTGAGACATTTTTCTTTGGCCGTTGAAAAGTCCAAAAAAAAGGGCAGAGTGAGCGGAAGCCTCCAAGTGTCCTCCTGGCACTTCTTCAAAATAAAACTTAGGGGCTAGTCCCCAAATAGGTGGTCCCTCCACATGTCCCAGGCCTTTAGAAAGTTTCTTGAAAATTCTAAGTATGGGAAGACCTGAGAAGCCTCCACGTGTCTTTATGGCACAACTTCAAGATGGTGCCCAAGAGCGGAGACCCTGAACAAGTGCACGGGCTCACCACGTGTCCTAGGCCTTAGAAAATTGCTTTGAAAAGTTTAAGTACAAAGCGGAGCTGGCAGAAGCCTCCACATGTCTCCCTGTCACAATTGTTAAGGTGGGACCCTGAGGTGGATCCTCAAATGAACGCCAGCCCACCATGTGTCCATGGCCCTCCAAAACTGTACCGGCTACATGAAAAATTTGTCTAAGTCTGGGAAAAGTAGTGGAAATCCTCCACATGTCCCCCCGGCGCAACTCCAAGGCCAAACCAAAAGGTGAATTTTCAAATGAGCGTCGTTCCTCCACGTGGACAAGTTTTGGGTTAAAGCGAGCCATAAATTTTTTAGAGTTCCCCGTCGAGCCACATCCAACCAAAAAGGGCCATGTTTCCACTGATGCAGAGATGTAATTTTAATGGGGAAAAACACACCTGTCAAACCATAAAAATGTAGGAAAACCACCATTTGAGCCCGGAAATGAATCTTTCTTCAAGGACAGAGAATTTGGAAATGTTATAAGGCTCAAATATGATCCTCCGAGCTACATCCAATCACGTTTCCTCAGGTATTTGGGACAAAAATGACAGGGACAACAAAACGTGACTGTGGAAAATGGAAAGAAAGGAACAACCCGAGTTTTACGCCCAATTTACAGACTCCTTCAGATGGACAGAGAAATGAAAAAAAAATTCTAGACCTTTAAGTGATCCTCGACCAAGGAAGGGTCTGATCATGGCAACCAAATGGATGACAGGGTCTTCAAGCACCAATACGGGAGATAGAAAACATGACAGAGGCCACAAACTGAGGAATTTCAATGACAAACGAGGGTGAGACTAATTTGAGCACATGTCTTCTTTGGATATGATAACATTATAGGATCATGTACAAGAGGTGGAAGATATGATTAATCAACCATTAAATGAACACCAATTATCCTTGGAGTGATCGGGGATAGTTCTAGAACCTATGAACTTATTTTTAGAACCATCAAATTTAGTTCTTGAACATTCACACTTATCTCTGGAACCACACAAACAGAAGTTACCTGTGAATGTAAAAATATTGATCCAAAGGAATGAGATTTCTATTGGTGAGGGGAATAAAAATATATGGAATCAGTATCTTCAGTCCCAAATATATTAGGAAATGGTGAGGAATTTTTGGAAAGCAGCAGTGATGAGGAGTTTTATTGACAACAAGATAAGTATCATAACTCTTCCTACTATCCTTTTTCCATTATTCTTTCTCAAGGAATTTTGGAGATATATTTCTACATATCATATGTTATACCACCACATTCATGTCCACTAAAAACCATAATGGAACCCTTTCAACAAATTAGTTCAGCACACACTGGAACCAAACATGTTGAGATTCAACTAAGTAAAATTTTGAACATTAATAGTTTGTTGAAGAATGAGGAAGAAGATAAATTATTTGATGTTCTTAAAGATCATACTAGAGATATTTCTTGGGAATATAAATACATGAAATGAATCCATCTAATTATTTTCACCCATCACATCTATACTAAAAACATTAAACTAGTTAGACAACCTCAGAGAAGGATTAATCCATCCTTAAGGGACACAGTTAAAGCAAGAACTTGAAAAACTATTACAAGTAGGTTTTATCTACCCTATCTCTGATAGTCAGTGGGTGTCTCCTCTTGTAATTGTGTCTAAAAAGAACGTAAAATGGAGAATTTGGGTTGATTATAGGGAGTTTAACAAAGCCACAATGAGAGATTATTTTCCCTTACCATTCATAGATCAAGTTTTGGAAAACCTTGCAGGTAAATAATACTTTTCCTTCTTAGATGGCTTTAGTGGATATAATCAAATCAGGGTTATTACTGAGGATCAGGACAAACCTACCTTTAATTTTCCATAAGGTACATTTTCCTATAGGGTATTTCCATTTGGACTATTTAATGCTCCAACAACCTTCCAAAGAGCTGTATTAGCAATTTTTTGCAGACCTAATGGATGATTGTGTAGAGGTATACATGTACAAATTTAGTTTACATGGAGACACATTTGATGATGCTTTGAAGAATTTGGACAAAGTACTAACAAAGATGTGAGAAACACCATTTATCTCTTAGTCATGAGAAATGTTTAATGATGGTTTGATGAGGGGATTGTATTAGGACACCACATTTCAAAAAGAGGAATTCAAGCTGACTAAAAAAAAATTAGGATTAATTCAGACTTACCTATTCCTCAAACCCCCACAAATATCAATTCATTCTTAGGGTATGTTGGATACTATAGGAATTTTATCAAGATTTTAGTAAAATTTCTGCCCCCATGTTTAGTGTACTTACCAAGGATTGTGAATTTTGTTGTAATGAAAAGTGTCAACATGATTTTGAAGAAATTAAAGAAAAATTAATCACTGCCCCAATATTGAGAGGACCTAATTGGGGGAGAAACCTTTTCACATCCAAATAGATGCCTCAAATAACTCAATTGGTGTAGTTTTGGGACAGAAATATGAAGAAGGGAAAATGTATGCTATTTACTACCTTAGAAAAAATCTTACTCCCACTGAAAGAAAATACACCACCATTGAAAAATAATTTCTTGCAGTGATTTATGTAATTAATAAATTCAAACATTATATTACAGGGTACAAAATATTTGTACATATAGATCACTTAGCAATTAGATACTTAATGAACAAAAAAGTGTTTGGAGGTAGGATAATTAGATGGTTATCACTTTTACAAGAATTTGATATTACCATTGTGGATAATCTAGGAAAATTTAATGTGGTAGCTGATTTCTTGTCAAGATTAACAACTACAGGGGAGCAACATCCAGTTAAGGAAAACTTTCTAGATGAACAATTATCTGCTATTTTAGTTAATACACCATGGTTTGCTGATATGGAAAATTATCTTGCAACAGGGAAGTTTCCTCCTTCTTTTACTAAGAAACAAATGAAGAAGTTAATCAAAACTAGTGCTCAATTTAAATGGTTAAATGAAATGTTATTTAAATGTGGTCCTAATTTGGTTTTATGCATGATGTGTGAGAGAAGATGAAATCTTTGACATACTCAGAGCATATCATGATGAACCAAGTGGAGGAAACCTTTTCAGTGAAAATAACAACACACAAAATACTTGGCACTGGATATTATTGGCCATCTCTATATCAAGATGTGAATAAATACATCAAACAGTGTGATCCTTGTCAAATGATGGGACAACCAACTTTCACCAATGAAATGCCTCTACAACCTCAAGTAGTAATTGAACCATTTGAAATGTGGGGGATGGATTTTTTTGGTACCTTTAGTCCTCCTTCACAAGGAAATGAGCACACAGTGTTATGTGTAATGATTATGTGACAAAGTGGGCAAAGGTGCATGCTTTAAAAAATGATACTAAAGAAGCAGTTGTTGATTTCCTTTGGCACAGATTTATGATGAAGTTTAGTGTACCAAGGAGTATAGTTTCAAATCAAGAGCCACAGTTCATGTAAAATATGATCCAAGTCTTCACAATGTACTATCAAATCAATCATAGGAAGTCATCTCCCTATCACCCAAAATCAAATGGACAATGTAGAAGTAATAAATAGAGAATTGGAAAACATCCTTACTAAAATAGTGGAAGCATGTAGAAGATATTGGGTAAAGAGACTACCTAAGGTTATTTGGGCTTATAATACAACTTTGTAGACTACAAAAGGGTTCTCACCATATGAGTTAGTCTATGGGAAAAATCCCTTGTTACCTATTGAATTTGAACTACAAGCATTGAGAACAACAACTAAAATGGGTATTGAATTGGATGTAACACAAAAGGAAAGAATTCTGCAACTCAATGAATTGGATGAGCTGAGATTTTGAAGCACTTCATCAGATAGAGATAATCCAAGACCAAAAGAAGCAGTGACATGATACACATATCAAGGAAAGGACAATTTAAGATATGATATTAGGCATTACTATTTGATTCCAAGTACCATATCAATTGAAAGGCAAGTTGAGAACCAGATGGTTATGACCCTATCAGATTGAGAAGATATTTGACAATGGCTCTATTCAGCTACTTCCCATTGATGGAAATAGAAGGACACTTTTTTTCAATGGAAACAAATTAAAACTTTATAGGAAGCCTCCTACTAGGGATGAATTCTTGAAGCAAATTGAAGAAACCAAAGAATTTGATCATATGGAAGAACCTAGTTCTTCCAAAATGATCAAATAATCAGGTGCATGAATCCAAAATAAAGGGAAGATAATGAAAACCAATAAATGGTGATCTCTTCCCCCCCAAAAAAAACAAGAAAAAAGAAAAAATAAAAAAGGGGAGGAATGAAACCAGTAAATGGCATTCTCTTCCCCAAAAATAAAAAAAATCTCAAAAGACCAATTGAAAGACCAAAAATGGTGGTTGGTCTCTTCAATAAATGGTTAATGCAAAATAAAAGGAATTTCTTTGGAATTTTAGCTGCTTTTCTAACCATTTTTCCTTTTTCACTTTTAGGAATGATGAGTTATCAAGGTGGAGGGATTACATCAGCAAGGACAGTAATTATGTCTTGATCTTATTAAAAGGTTAAATTAAAAGTTTTCATGTGTGATTAGACTTCATTTAAGAAGTTGGTATGATGAGTCATTTATTGTACATTATGATTAAAAACAAGTAATCATGAGGGTGATGTCGATGGAATAAAAAAGTGGCAGCATATTTGTAATTAGCTATCATTTGGGCGGAATAAACGAAGTTGAGAAGCACTTGTAAAAGAACTTCAAGGAAGAAGCAAAAGAATTGTATTTGAATTCCGTAGCTAAACCCATCAATTTCGTAGCTAAACACAACACTTTTGCAACTAAACACAATAGTTCTGCAGCTAAATCTAGTAGTTCTATCGATAATTCTAACAGAGTAATAATTTTAAGAAGGAATAATTTAAATCATCATCTTTTCCATGGGGATTAAAAAGAAATTAGAGCCAGAGGATGATACACAACTTCTCACAGATGGAGAAGTGGCGGCCATTTTTGGACAAGCATGGTGGCTGGAGTTCCTAAAAAAGTTCTTGAGGTATAATGAAGAATTGGTAAGGGAATTTACTTTAAATTTAGAAGAATCTAGAACTAAATTTAAAAGCATTGTAATTCATTTTACTGTCAATAGAATGAGTAATGTATCGGGGGTACCGATTGTACATGTTCCTAATCCTATAAAAGGTACCCTAAAAGAACTAGTTGAAACCTTGATACAAGAGGGGAATATTAACCCCAATAGATTTATAACACTAAAAAAATTATAAAGGGGGTCAAAATATCCACCTTCCCCAAACCCTTTGACAGGGTAGCATTTTGGGTAGTTAAGTACCTAACCTGTGATGGCCAATTTGGGACTGTGGGAAGAGAGGTCCTTAAGATGTTAATATATCTTAGGTATGGGGCTGCAAAACTAGAATATATAGTAAACCTTCCAAGGTTCCTTTTTGAATCCATCCAAACAATGGATCAAAGGTATTATTGGGGATTTGGAACAATTAGACATCATGGATTAGTCCATCTGGTCTGTCAGCACCATTTTCTTTCAAAGAAAAATGGAGAAGAAGCATGGGAAAAGTTCCTCAACAAATTCAAACAAATCCTTGATATTATCAAGAGGGGAATAATAACCTCTTTCTCCCCTAAAAATAATTTGGAAATTGATCCTCCTAAAGAGAAAAATGAAGGAAATAGGAGGGGTTAATGTACCAAAGAGGAGGAGATCTGAAAGAATGATTAAAACTACAAAACCTACTATGCCTTCAAAAGAAACCCCTTCCTCTGTAGCAATAATAGAAGAACTAATATCTATCTCTGACAGTGACAATTCACCTAAGCTGGATCATGAAGTGAAAATCAGAAGAAGCTCTAGGAGGAAACCCACTTTAGGACATTTTGAAGCTCCTCAAAAAGAAGAAGTTCATAAGAGGTCTAGAGAAACTCTAAAGGATATTGAAGAACAGGATGGTTTGGAGAAAGAAGTTGCTGATATTTTGGGCAGCATGACATGACTCCTTGAACAAGTCAAACTGAGGTGGAAAAAGAAGAGGAGAGATTTAAAGAACATGATTTTCAAGAGATGAGTGAATCAACAGTGCAGTCACATGAAGAAGAGGAATTAACATCTTGGAAATGAAAAGGGAAATCCCCTTTGGTAGAAGAGGAATGCTCATTTCCCAAGGAACTTTCAGAAAATGAGGAAAAACAACACTTAAAAAAGACTCTGTTCTTGTCTAGAGTAGAACTTATCATCAAGGAGAAAGATGAGGAATTAAATTTCCTCAAACTCAAATTGGAACAAAGGGAAATGCTCATTGAGCAACTAAAAACTCAGATCACAGATAAGACTGAAGAATTGACATTGGTCAAACAACAAATGGTAGAAAAAGATAAAGAATGTCAATTGGATAGTAAAAAAAATGATATGTTAAAGATATCTTCAATGAATCAGGTTGTAGAAATTAAATTGACTTACTGGCCACTTAAGCAGTTTTGGGATGATACATGTAAAGAACTTAATGAATTTAAAACATCAAATGAGGAATTAAGAAGCAAGATGGAAGAGGAGAAGAAGGCAAGGAAGGAATGGGAAGAAAAAATTTACAAAGAGGAAGAAGAAAAATTTAAATGTCTAGTAAAGATACAAATGGTTTGCATAATGAGTGAAAAATTACTCACATGCAGGACACCTTCTCCTGTATACAACGTCTTTCTGGAAGAACAATTTATTCGCTGGTAGCTATCAAGAATCACATGTGGTCTTCCACATGAAATAAAATATGAATCGGAGATCATGATAACATATTCCTCAGCCAGTGCAGAACAGAAAAATCTTCTCTGGGAATTCTATCTCTATAATTTTATGCTGGAAAAGAATACAGGCTTCATGATCAATTTGTATGTAGGGGAAAGCCAACTGAATGCATTTGTTTCTGTACTTCAAAATCAGATTGCATGGAAAGAGAGGGATTCTAAGCATCTATTAAAAGCTAGTTCATCTGGCATATGCATGAGGGCTCACTATGGAAAACCATCTTCCTTTGTTATACATTTCAAGATCCCATGTCTTTGATAGTCGATTCAAGGCACATTATCTTGCCATTTTACAAAAAATGTATTGATGCCTTCACCTCTTATGAGGAGGAAAACTTTGAAGATATTTATGATGGATGTTTGAAAAGATGGGAGTTTCTCACAGTTGCATTGAGAAGAAGAGAAGTGATATCTCCCACAAACTTAATATGGAGTCTGGAAAGAGCTAAAGCTTTGTGTACAATAATCCCTCATGTCAATAAAAAATGTAGGGGAATATGGATGGGAATGAGAAAAAGGCCTCCTCTCCTTCTCACCCCCATGTCTCCATGGAAAAACAAAGAGCCTCAAGATCTCACTCACTTTGAGGAGTTGCAGAGGAAGATAGAAGCAGGATCAGGGTATAGTACTTCTGAACTAAAGCACTGGTATATTCAGTTTCAACCATTTGAACTTGAGTATTCAATTGGAATGACGAATCCACAACCCAATATTTGAAGAGTAAAGTTCGTAAGGGGACTTACAAACAAGTAAGTATGGGGGAGATGATAAGGCCAAAATATGTCTCATTAATGTGCATTAAATGATCTTATTTTACTCTCCTTTTCATCAAGTTTGACTACATTTTGTGACTTTTGTTTGATATAGTATAAGTTAGGATGTTATTGAACTCTAAAAACTAATTCCTAACAAAGTGGGTGGAAATTCAGTTTTTGTAATAAAATAGATCACAATCAGTTAGAAGAACTAAGTATGAAGCAATCAACATGTTTATGGGAGCATTGGCTTCAATATGGATTAGTTATGGAACCTTCAAAATTAGTTCTGGAACTCCATCACACAGCTAAGGATCTCTATTTCTTAGTTCCAAAACCTTAGGACTTAGTTATGGAACTCCAACACTTATTTATGGAACTCCAACAATTAGTTCTGGAACTATTGCGCATAGCTTTGGAACTTTCATAGTTAGTTCTAGAATAGTTTCCTTTGGTTCCATAACTTCTCCAAAGTTTTGGAATCAATGGGGATCTATTTATTTTTTTGACAAAATCCAATCTTAGAGAAATTAATGGGCCTTCTAATCAGGAGCAGATCAACATATTTCTGATTCTCCATACTCCAGATCCAGAGATAACTTATTAGACAGTTATACTTCCAGCAAGGTTTCTAAATTCCACATCTATTTTGGGACATATTCAGTTTAATTTGAATCGGTAGAACAACTATGGTTGTAAATGCGTCTTTGGATGATGAAATATACATAAAGACATGTAGATAGATTTAATACATATATATAGAGATAGAAAGGGAGAGGAAAATATATATGAGAGAGGTATAGCAAAGTTTTGTAAGATAGAACATTTCAGTAATAAAATATCCACTTCGTTTTGAGAGAATCATACTTTTTCAAATCTTGATTCAAGGTGGATCAAGGGTCCACTCATACAAGAACCAAGATCCTTATTTTATTGGTATTTATATTTCTAAGAAAATCGCGTAGATCTGTTAATTCGATAAATGATTTTGATTCTTTAGTTGAATTCTATTATGTACTTGTCACTATAGGTGTTCTAGACTAGAATCTTATTTCCTTAAAAGCATTGTCACAAAATTTTCAAACGTGTGTTTATTTCCAAGCAAGTGTTTTATTTCTGTAAAGTGTGTTTATTTCCAAAAATTTATTTCATTTTGCAATGTGTGTTTATTTCCAACAATTCCAGTGATTCATTTCAGCAAGTTTCTTGTAGCATAGATATAATAAGGCTTTGGCCATGGAATCCTAAGGAAACTGTAAAAAAAACCCCAGAAAATAAAATAACAAATACCTACAGTAAATTACTATATCAATAGGATTCTTCTTGTTGCATATAGCTTTAGACACACTCCTGGTTTGAATATGAAATCAACTAAGAGTTTATTAAATGAAGGGAATAAAGAAACCCATCACTGAGTGGATAAGGTGCCATCTTGGTGACTTGGTGGTCAAGGAAATAATATTCCATGCATGGAACATTACCAAAGACATCATTGTAGAAAGTGGGGATCTCGGGTAAGAAGAAACCTGCTCCATTGGAGAACCACCATGACACTTGGCAACCGTCTGCTACTTCAGGAAGGTATGGCAATGGGTTTTAAACCTATTTATAGAGATGCATGGGTAAAATAAAGAGAGTGTCATCGAGACATCCAGAGGGTAAGAGGGTCATGGTGAGATAAACCATAATAGAGTAGGCGAGCTCTACATAAATAGTAGAAGATTCTAGGGGTTGGGGTTCTCATTAGAATAATATAGTAATCTTATCATATCTAGGGAAATGGGTCTACTAAATTTTTGTACTAAGGAAGAATAGATAGAACTTATGATGGGTGAGTGATGTTGTCTTGATATATGGTTTGATATGACCCTTTTGGATGTAATGTGGTTACTGAACTATGATCATATGAATATATGGTTTTGTTCTAAATATATTGTTCATGGGTGTAAACCCTATTGCCTTTTTCATTATTTTATGGATCAAATATACTATCTATGTGATGTTTCTCTTATTATCTGAATGATTTTTTTGGTATAATAACTCATCCTATGCTTTCAAAATGTATGCATGATCATTTAATTTTCTGCACTTAATCTGTCATCAATGAAAACATCTCCTCATAATGCTTACATAAAGGAGGGGCTCATCACCTACGCACACCTTGATTGAGTTACCAGTGCCCGCGGGGTTATAGGTCAGTGTGCATGGGATTAGAAGGTTATTATAAGGGAACAAAAATGGCTACATCTTGGTTCCATTATCGAGAACTCTTTCTAAAGTTGTTTGTGAGAAATGACTAAATCTTGGTTCCTTTGATGCATGATGATAGAGTGCTTAACCTTGGAAAGTGTTAAAGCATGGTTTAAGAGCATGGAGGATACGTTTGCTCAAATATTTAGTACTAGACCTGAGTTTGATGCACAGAGATGGGTAGAAAAACACCTATATCATGACTTATATGAGACATTCTTTTGTTGTTTTCCAGTAGAATTGTATGAATGGATTTTAGCATATGAATCTAGTTCGAGATGCTATTATAGATCACACGTGTTGACCTAATATTATTACCAAAGGCTACAAGATGTAGATATGACTTAGACACATGTTTTTTATCACTGGTGGGTGTTGGTACCCAAATTTAATATCCTTCACAACTTGAGCAACATCATGGATTTTAAAAGACACTTAGAGACCGAGAAATTATTTATATGTTGTTTTGTAGCCGGGGAAGCAATTTATCTAACTTATTAGCACTCAGGCTTTGAAGAAGTGGTTAGCACCTTGAAAGGGTTTGATCTTATCCTCACTATTTTAGGTTGTGCCTCTCAACCAAGGTAAGAGAACTCATATTGTAGCCTCTGTTTTGTGAAGGGGGTGAAGATGTCCTTGTAGTATGCATAAATTGTATGGAGATAAAACCTTTAGGAAAACATGATCAATTTCACCATTATTCAAAATCAACATGAGTTATCACTTACTAAATGATGGAAATGATTTTCAAGACAAAAGGCTGAGTTTACTGAAGACATTTGGAATCCTTATTTTTTATGCATTCTTGTAACAAATGGATTATATTCTGCTATGGATGACACTGAGAATGTAACATAGGGGTAGTATAGGGTGGGATTATGTGATTTAAATGAATTTTGGGGTGGGAGATTTTTAGACAAGACTAGACTAGAATTTTCCAAATTCTTTGAGGACCTTTGCAACAACTTGAAAAAAAAACCCAATAACAGATAGAATGCTTCAAAATAGGTTAAGGTATTCCTTCAACTAGGAGGTATGTACACCAAATGGAAGCCCAGATTTGAACATCTTCCATGCAAAATCTGATGATGGTCTATCAAAAAATCTTAAGTTAGATGAATCAGTTAAGCATTTATAAATTTATATTTTAGTCATACCAAAGGTGCACCCATAGGTTTACAAACAATCTCTATATCAAGGAATGATCAGAAAAGTGAATTTAAATTTGTTTATCCCTTTACTAGATGAAAGATCTTCTAAAAAATGAGGATTGTAAATACCACTAAGCTATCACAAGAATTGAGACCTACATGATTCAAAGAGACCTCTAAAATACCATATTGTCAATAGGAGAACAAGAAACAACAAATTGAAAGACATTCTAAAATATGAAACGTATGTAAATTTTGCCCAGAGACATTTGACACAAAATAACTCAAGAAATGACCAAAATTCATTAGCAGGGGAGATGTTATAAGAACAATCTCAGAGCTTGTTTAGTGTCTATACACTTTGCAACCAACATCAACATGAATGACAAATCTAGATGCAAAAAGGGAGATTAAAATGGTTTCTCATAAAGTGGTTTCTCAGAGAATGGGCTTTTCTCTTAGATTTTCCCATGAAAATTCTAAGTTTCTCTGACCCTTTGCATGAACAAATTCATGCAATATATAAATTTCACTCTCACTCAATCCATTTTTCCCCTCAAATCTTTCCTCTAAAAGTGGAATATTCAAAGCACCTTTGCTTTACAATATTTCTGAAAAATGAAATTTAACAAACTCGTAGAAAGTTGCTAGTTGTTCTCTCAAAAGGCGAATCATTACAAAACTTTCATCATTCTTCAAAGTGGAAGCACATTTTTCATTTCCCACACATGTATATCCCTTTCACTTCATCATTTCAACTCGTCTCTTCCAAATTTTTACTCTGTAACTTTGGATATGGTAATTCACATTTTTCACGAACCAGAGTAAAAAATTATTTGAAAAATGCCTTGGATTCATAAATTTAACCCCCAAATTGATTAATCCCAACCCTGCAGGACAAAATGACACAAATTGGCAAAACTTTGATGAAGATTGATGCAAAAAATGTATCTCCAAACTTCTTGGAGCTTAAATGGTAGCCAAAATGGTGAAATGCATAGCTATCGTTGATTTGTTCCTCAACTTCAAATTTGAGCCCTCCATGTGGTAGATATAGGTAAAAATGGGCCTCGGGACGTCTTTTTACCGTTTTTACTACTTTTGGAAAATTTGCACAATTTCTGGATTTCCTCTACTACTTTGTCGGTGAGATTTGGGCCTGACACGTGGTGCAATATGACTGGATACGGAGTTGCGGCTCAATTTTACACATTTTGCATCTTTCTAGAAAAAAGAAAAAAAATTCATTTTTCCTCCATGGCTCCATTCTTCCTCTTCAAGTTTCTAAAGTGGGTCCCAATGGAACCCTGGGTCCCTTTATGCCTTTAACTCCCTTTTCCATTAAAGGTAAAACTTTTAATTTTTCCTCCACGGCTCCACCCTTCCGCTTCAAGTTTCTAAAGTGGGTCCCAGCGGAACCCTGGGTCCCTTTATGCCTTTAACTCCCTTTTCTATTAAAGGGAAACAATTTTATTTTTCCTTTGTGGCTCCACCCTTCCACTTCAAGTTTCTAAAGTGGGTCCCAGTGGAATCTCGGGTCCCTTTATGGCTTTAACTCACTTTTCCCTCAAAGAGAACATTTTTCACTTTTCCTCCATGGCTCCATCCTTCTCTTCAAGTTTATAAAGTGGGTCCCAATGGAACCCTAGGTCCTTTTAAGCCTTTAACTCCCTTTTCCCTCAAAGGGAAAAATTTTCACTTTTCCTCCGCCATCCCACACCTCTGCTATTGATTTCTCAAATGAATTTTGAATTTTTACCCTCAAGCTTGTGGGTTGGTCCAATACTTCAATTCATTTGAATATAAAAGGAAAAATTTCCACGTTGCCCCCGATGGTCCACCTCCCCAAACCTTTTTAACTTTTCGAACTACCACGTGTCACCATGGTGCACCTTGAGGTGGTCCCAAAAATTTGATACCTTCAATGAGCGCGGGCTCGCCACATGTCCTGTAGATGAAAATATGTAAATTTGACTGGTAGAAAATCCCTGTCAAACCATAAAATACAAAATCACAAGCATTTGAGCCTAAAAATGAAGTTTTCTTCAATGACAGAGTGTTTAGACTATTGTAAGGCTCAAACATGATCCTTAGGGACCAATCATCTCATTATTATTTAATTATTTCAAGGAAGAACGTCAAGAACACAAATTCCAATTGTGGTAATAGAGGGAATGGGAAAACATGAGTTTTTTGAAAGGATAGTGCCCGGGGAGCTCAAATTACATACCTTTCTAGAGGAACAAAGAAACTAGGAGAAAAATATGGACCCATATATGATCTTTGACCTAGGGGTAGACTAAAAATGGAAACAAAGACCAGCCAAGCACAACATGGGGAAGGATAAAATGAAAAAGGCCATAAATCAATAAATTTCCAAGGGCATAAATGGGGCGAGACAATTTTGAGCACCAACACAGGCTCCACCTCGATGATGGGCACTCCATACGAGTGCTAAAAGAACAAAAGTAGACCAAGAGCTAAAATATCCATTAGGAAAATGGAATCACAAGCCAAAACACCCAAAAATTAGCTAATAAACCAACCAAAACAACAAAAAATAGAGTAAAAAACAAACAACTGTACACTGTACAAGTGATATACAAACCTCAGTTTTGGGGATCAATCCAAAAAATGCTTCAAATGTATGTCATTAATAGGAAGGTCAAGTAATTCTCCATCTAGTTCCTAGAGGAAAAAGGTATTCTCACCAATTTTTATGTCAATGGAATATGGGCCCATCCATAAAGCATAAAATTTACCATGCTTTCCCTTATCTTCATGCTTGTTATCCCACAATAGCAGAAGATCTCCAATACTGAAAGCTCTTAGGTTTACCTTCTTATCAAACAACTTCTTCATCCTCTCTCTGAATTTTACATGCCTCTGATGGGATGCTCTTCTTGCTTCATCAAGCTCAATAATTTGATTAATCCTTGCTTCATATGGACTGATTTCTTTGTCTTAAATTTTTTGAACAAACTAAAATAAAGAAAATTGTAGATGTAAGGGCAGCAGATCTTGTGTTCCATATACCAATTCAAATGGGCTTTTACCAGTAGCTCTTTTAGCAGTGATCTTGTTAGCCCAAATAGAAAATTTTAGTTTCTCACCCCACTTCTTCTTGTTCAATTCTATTGTCATCTCAAAATTTCCCCTCTTTTGAAAGTCTAAATTTTGAAAATTTTGAGTTGGCACCTTTAATAATGTCCTAGTGAAAAGAAAACTTGAAGAGATGGTGAAAACTACATTTTTTGTAGTCCTTTTAGTGATTTGCGTGTCTATCAGAAATTTTTTTCCACAATGTCCAAAGCTCCCCTGGGCCTTTTGTTCACCGATTGGCCACTATGAATTCCCATTTAGGGAAGTATCGACTGAGTAGCATGTTTCAAAAAATGGTTAGCCCACTATATTTGTCCCAAGTTCACTCGGGGTTCCTGTTATTAAAATCATCTGCTAATCGGCCACATCATGGTACTTCACATATCTCAATTATTCCCAGTTTTTTTTTATCCACTAATGCTTATCTAGGATTTATGTATCCACGTAATGCTTAGAACATGCAAGCTAGATTATTTTTCCTCACATTTATCCATCACGTAGGGATTTTCACATTATCCAATAGGTTATGTTCCTTAGACCGACCCGTATTACTTCATTATCGCTAATTGGGCCGAAATGCTTGTTCATATGGTATCACCCATGATCGACTTAATCAGATATTGGAAATTCACATCCCTCATGTAAGGAAAGTGTAGTGCCCAATATCTATCCGGGCATCATTTTCTCCACTTTTCTCAATTTTCATCTTTCTCCTACTAGATCAGTGTGGGGTGTATTTAATGGCACTATTTTGATACTATGAGGTTTCATTGTGGCTCTCTGTGATGACACTGGTCACGATTGGGGTATGTAGACTCCCCCTTAGAATTATGGACCATTACATCACATTTCTCTCATTCCTATGGTCTTGCTCGAATTAGGTTGTGATTAAATTCAGTTGCTTTTTCCCCTGTCATCCCTTTACATCCTCATGGACATATGGTTGATATTTGGAAGGATATCCCCTTGATATCATTGCAAGAACTGAAGATCAAGTTCTAGGGCCAAGTAGTTCATATATGGACCTCTTGATATCCTTGGGTATAATATGGATATAAGAGATAAGTGAGGGTTGATCCACTTCATATTTCATAGATTTGTTATGGGATAGATTAACAGTGCTCTATTCATGATTGATCCCAGTGGATACATAATTGATTAGTGATAGTTTACTTAAGAAGGTACGTGACTAGTTTTCCTATCTCTATATAGTGTGTGGATTACAAGTGCACAAAGGAGAACTGTGGAGTTTCATTTGCTAGCCTCAAGTATACATAAGCGGATGACTGGGCTCAAGTCCAATTACCCATGCATGGTTGAATGTAATCATGAAACTAGATACTTGGTGCCATTATTGCTGCCCTATGCATTTTAGACACCACGGAAATATTCCTAATTGTAATCTCATGTTAATTATAATTTCCTTAGTCTTGTGATAAGCTAATTTTTTGAACATAATGCTCCCAACATGCATTAGACTTATTTAAGGCACGTATAGCAAATTCATGTTTTTAGTAGAATCCTAAGACCATGGAATTATCATCTCGGGTGGGCTCCAAGGCATCTATCCTTTGTTGCCACTTTACCTAAAACTCGAGGAGTTGGGCTCTTAATTCAAGCGAGGCAATCCTAGGGATCCTCTATAAAGGAAGCTCCTAGGGGTACTCCCACCACTTCTCTACTTGAGATGGGCCAAAAAATGGTCAATACTCTAAGTGTGTATGAGGGTCACTTACTCATTGGGTAAAATGGTATTCCTTCCCTCCCATTCTTCAACTTTTCTCTTGGGTCACCATACCCATGGTTAACAACGTGGTAAGAAGAGAGCTGATCTTCTTACAAGATGAAGTGTATCGGATTAATTTTGATGCTATGGCATTTGGGAAATATTAGGAACTAATCTAAGTTTTCCTTTATGCTCTATCTGATTTTCAGAGACAACTTTTTAGGAGAAGATAGGTGTGACTCATGTCACCCTGCTCATTTGTGCCGATTTGTGACTTGTTCTTGGATGTTGCATATTCCCTAAGGTTGATAAGGCAGAGGTTGGGTATCTCTTGGTCTTCTGATTTAGAGATTCATTTTGAGAAATTTGGAAAACATGGAGCTTGGAGCTTGGGGGATATTGTTATTCTTGAGAGTTAGATTCATGAACCTTGAGGTAGGAATAGTGACCTCTTGTTGTTTTTGACTGCGTATATCTTAATGTGGAAAGGAAAGTAGGATAGTTACAATGTTGTATTTTGCATGAATGTGTGGGATCAAGTTTGGTGTTCCAACTTTAGCAAGTCCTTTATTTTTCTCCAGATAATCGTACTTTGGTGATCCTACCCTACTGGCTGAATCTGTATGGCTCCCAATGGGAGTATTTTTGCCTCTTAGGACAACATGGCTTGATGTGCAAGTCAAAGATGGTACATAAGTATTCTACTTTCTCCCATCATAAGCTCTTGATGTGGAGACCATGGATTGATGATATATGGTTTATACCTCCTAGCTTGAATCCTCACTGAGGAAGCCTTCAAGGACGATGAGATGGTTTGATTACTCCTTCCAAGGAGGAAACCTTGTGTTTGATCAATAAGGGCTATGAGATAAAGAGATGGTAGCTTTGCGTTTGTTGAGATAATGATGGATCATGTTGCATATTTTTATGGTGTTCCTAAATAGATGAGAATATCACATTTTGGCTATCTTATGTGTATTCTGATGAAGCCAAGAATAACATGTCAAAGGCATGGGTTTTTGGTGTAGAATGGAAACATGAAGGTTTTCTAGAAGAAGCATTGGGTGATTTAAATAATGTGTGGTAGAAAATGAGAATCCTTCAGTGACTTGTCACCCTTGTCCTATTGTTACTTGTGATATCCATTGAGGCTTTTCATGATGATCTCTCTCTCATGGGAGTTCCTTTCTCTCTTCATATAGATGTCAAATCTCAGTTCAGAAAATTTGTCAGAGGACAGGCTTATTCAAAGAATAATTAATTACCAAAGAGAAGATAAAGGACCCTATTATTCTTATGCATTGAAGACTATATAATGGATGAGGAAAATTGTAGGATACTTGGGGCATACTAAGTTTGCAGGAGTAAAGATATGGAAAAATTGACATGTTCTAGGCATTTGGTCTCATGGGACCACTTATCCAACACATACAATCCCATATGAGGTATTTAGATAGCTGTTGTAAGCTATTGATGAAATTCAGATATCAGATCCTTGGGAATCAATGGGCTTGTATCTTGCACATAATCAGATGTTGAGTCATTCTTCTAGATTCTCTCTTTATTGAGAATGAATATTTAAGTGCTGAGCTCCTTGTAAATTAATTAAGGATATCTATATAAAAGGGTATTATCCTTAGATTAATTCGATTAGTTGGAAGGAAATTATTACCAAGTGTAACTAATTTGTAATCTATATAATGAGCTCTCCATGGAAATTATGTGAAGGGTGAGTTTCAAATAAATCTACTGATAAAGTAGTTTTTTGTGTTTACTAGTTATAAGAGTTTGAAGAGAGGATGGTTTAGGACAATACCATGTCCTTATTTTATCCTCTCCTTCTGATTCTATTTTCTGGTTATTCCTCCTGTTGCTATCTATTAAATTATTACCATCATTTATGCTATTTATGTATTCCCACAATCACCTCTATGTATTCTCATGGATGTCATCTACCTTCCCCCTCGCATGTGTCTTATGGAACCACATCTTATGGCATCCCTTGACCATTAAATGATTTTGTTGTATATGATCCTAAGTCAACATTTATAAGGAATGTAGCCATTTGCTACCTCTATATTGGAGTAGAAATGCCACTCTTCCCTTTCTTACTTCCCTAGTTACTTCTATTCAGGTTTATGCATTAGGCAATTGAGCATATTAGTAGGCATGATAAGTTAGACTTCCATGTTATCAATTGTATTCATGTTAGTTAAAACACTCACTTGTAAGCTTTGTAACATAAACAATTTGACACTTCCCTAGAATCCAGGGTAGTACCTTGACCATTAAAGAGCTGGGAATTTTATTATCCTGACTAATTTATTTCATTCATAACTTATGATGAGCAGAAATTCCAATAGTGCCCTTGGTTCACTCTACATTCATTTTGTAACGCAACAGGTGTATTTTATGAACAATTTCTGTGATCAAATGTTCAAGCTGGTGACTCAGCTAGATTTACGATGTACCAAGGAGTTCACTCTTGAGGAGCGCTCTAGATGGATCACAATTTCAATGTCTTCCAAGTAGCTTAGTTTCCCTACTTCCTTACAACAAGGAGAGATGAAGAGCTTCTACAAGAACACCTCCTATTACAAAACCCTTTTCAGTGGAACAGCCCTTACAGAGTCAACTTGAGAGCCCTAATCTTCAGGTGCTTTGATTCTTGATGTGTTCAGGGATTCTTCAAGTAGCAATAAATTCGAAGTCATGGTAGTTTTATTTGGGGACTCAATGCAGACTGTTAGCCAAGGTCATAAGGAATGTTTGCATCCAGTTACAACAATAGAAGGTAACAGGAAGGCTGACCCCATTTCATAAGAACATGATGGTAAGGTTTGCATAGGACAGAGTATGGGCATATTGCATAAATGCTTTCATGAGAACATGTAGGAGCATCTTCAGGATCAGATGTCATGAAGATTTCTTAGTGAACCTCTTTTCGGAGAGATTAGCAAGCAATGTGGTTTCAATATTGGTTCCCTAAGACCTCTTCCTTGACTAGGGCCTTACATCACTGTTATAGTCCTCATGAGCCAACAACATTTGAGAAAAGCAGTTCACTATCCTAGCAAAGGATGTATGATTTTTTATCGTAAATTTTAATCAGGTTAACACCCTCAAGGTATTCAGAATAATTATAGGGAAGACCATGAGAGAATTTGTACAGGTTATCAATGTTGATAACAAATTCCCAGCTAGGAGTTAGACCAAGATGTACGTGTTGGTGGATCACACTCAAAAGCTAGCAAAAATCCTTGCACTTATCACTCAAGGATGTTGCTACCTAACAGTTAGTTCTATGTAGGTCAGCCCCTTATACAAGCATCATGTCCGATGAGGATAAGAATTAGCTATGTAGCCACTTCATTGATAGATGATATTTCCTATCATGAGAAGACAGTGGTAGATGTAAGATCTATCACTTCCAAATCATAGATCTTATTCAGTAGTCATGCAACCAGTAGAAAGAGCATGCAGATTTAATGGTTATCAAGCACTACAGGTATTGTCAGATGTATTTCCTCAGTTATTTCCTATTTCAAGAAACAATAAGGCTCTATTTCACCCTGCTTAGTTATACAAATGTAGGCTTCTCATGGCTATGGCCAATTTTTGACAGGTCTAGAAATCCTCTGGGTTCCATCATCTCAGACATAGGCTGACTGTTGATGCAAAATCACAGCACCCCTGGACGCACATCAGGCTTCTAGGTTGATGTTCAGGCATCCAGTGTGATTGCACAACATGGAAACCTCTCTCCAAGCGTGGGACTTGTGAAACTGAGAGAGGAATCTCCAGAGAAGGCTGGTTCCTGCTCCTAAACTACCTGCCACAAGCTATTCCAGTGCAGGCAAGCTAATCTAATCCTAATCTAACCATGCCAAGGAGACAGAGAGAGAGAGAGAAAGGGAAAAATAGCAAAAGCCTACACTAAAACGGTGATACACCAGAGAAGGAGAATGTTGGACATCTATCAAAACTGCCATGGGACAAAGAGAGGTGAGCAATGGGAAGGATGGACAGATGCATCACAGGCCCAAGGATAGATTTCACACAGAAAATGTCCCAAAACTCCATGAACACAGCTCCAGACCTGCAATGAACATTCAAACATGCACAAATACCTGCAATGAAGAGAGGCAAGAAGAGGACAAGCAAAAACGAGGAAGGATGGACAGATGCATCACAAAACACGTTTTGTTGCTCCAGAAGTTTGCACAGAACATCATTCCATTAGTAAAAGGCAAAAACGCCATTACAGAGCAAGGGAGGAGGTTCGAACTCCATTTTCAACCCTAGAGAAGAAAAGAAGGGAGGGCAGAGCAGAAAGAATGAACAACTTTTTTTTAAAATGAGCCAAATCTGGCTTTTACATTGCATGGGTCGAGCCCAGGGGACAGAAACGTGGGAAAACGTGCAAGCCCATTCCTCATTGACTGCAGATGCATTAAAATGGCATGGAGGATCCTTACCAACCCATACCCTGCCACTTTGACCGATTTTGGAGGAGAATGTGACCCATTTGTATTAATTTGGCTGCTAAAATGTCACTTCTGGCCAGTGCAGAAGAAGAATGCGACCCATTAGCATTAAAACATTTGTTGAAAGGTCGCTTCTGGCCATTACCACACGTCAGAGCCGTTTCTCAATTTTCTCTCTTCAGACTGCACCAAAACTCGTAAGATTGATCCCAGAATCATGTAGAGCATCTCAACAGCTTTCCGTTGATATAAAGAACGTGGAAATCCGAGCTCTGGATCAAAAGTTATGGCGATCTGAAGATTTAGGGCACGGAACAGACCAAAACAGATTTTGAAATGTTTCCCACGCTTCGCCACCTGGATGACACGTGGCACGCTTTGATTGGACAAGTAATTCTCTCTCCTCTACCTTTCGGTGGGCTGTCTTTTGAAATTTCCTTGTGGGCCCCTTAAACTTGGACACGTGGCGCCATTTCATTGGTTCGGTTCAGCGCTTCGAAACTCGTCCCTTTGACCTTTTGACTTTTCTCCTTGAGGACACGTGGTGCGATTTCATTGGTCTCTCGGCTCCTTCACGTACTTCGCATCCTTTCGTCCCAGATGTCCCAAATGATTAGTGCTCCTTGTGCTGATTTCGGGTGAACCGGCCGGTTCGCGTCCATTTGTCCCAAATGTCCCAGTTTGCTTTCGGACTGCCTCGATTTTTCACCCGGTTCGGCCGGTTCACGCCTTTTTGGCCCGCTTGTCCCATTTTGTTTCGGACTGTTTGTGCTTATTTCGCCCGGTTCGGCCGGTTCGCGCCTTTTTGGCCCAATTGTCCCAGTTGCATCCCTCTCAGCAGTTAGCCAATTTTTTCTCGGTCAACCGGCATTTCGCGCCCACCGCGTACTTTTGTCCCAGATGTCCCTGTTGCTTTGTGGGCTTTGGGCCGCTTCGGCCGAGCCGGCCGATTCGCGCCTTTTTGTCCCAAATGTCCCAACTGCCCCTAGGACTAGGACTTAGTCATTTTTACCATTTTTTCCTGGATCAACCTACTTGCCTTCTGCAACCTTTTTTTGCATTTTCTCAGAGCTTGCTCTTTTCCTCTCAGACAGGGAACTTAGAAAATATTTGAGGGGACTCTAGCAACATGATTTTTGGCCCCGAATCAATCAATTTTCCTGGGACTTGAATATTCTGATGCATGTTATCAAAATTACCCAGGGGGGGGGGAATTTTGACAACAGTTTGGCGACTCAGCGGGGTCATCTGCCTGCTAGATGAATGATCAGTAGCCTGAAGCATCCATTGGGCATGGAGTCATGAGTTGCAACCTGCAACTGATCTGAACTTTGAAAACCCCTCTGAGCCACTTGGAAACCCATTGAACCTGGAGTTGACCTCACCAAAAAGCCACTGAAATGAACTGTGCAAGAGCAAAACCAGCAACACCAGAAACTATGTACAAAACTGAAAATCATACATGCCCCAAATGGAACATGCAGAGTGTGCACAAGCACTTCTTCTACTGAAAGCAAACCTACCTACTCTACTCTAACTGGAAGCAAAGGCAAGCTAAACAAACCCTGCAACTGGTTGTGAGAAATAGCTTCCTTTCTTCAAAATTGGCAGCCATGCAATTGATTTGGCACTGATCATGGCTGTTTGGATGGATGGAAAATCAACAAGAAGCTGGTCTTCTATCCAAATCATCAAGGTATCAACTGAAAAAAATCCAATACCTCTTTTAGTTGCTCTGCATTTGGATTGGGGAGGTATGGCAGCTGATCCTTGGTACTTTGTAGCTCATCCTCATGCTCAGAAGCAAGCATGACTGGTTGTGGCTTCTCCTTTGGCTCCAATGAAGCCAAATACCTGATTGGGCAAGGTCTGATCCGTTTGATATGCCCATTGCTGTGATTTTCAACTCCAAGAATGGAGTCTTCTTGTAGACCCTCTTGAATGGATGATGTGGAAGAAATGGTGAAATTCTTCTGTCCTTTCTCTTCCTCCAATGAAGAACATGGAAGATTTAAATCTTCCAATTTTGGTTCCAAAGGGCTGCTATAAGATGCAGGCTGCTGCAAATGAATGCTCTCCTTCATGACAGCAGACTCTTGTGTTTGGAATGTGGATGATGAAAGAGAGAATGGTGAAAACTCAACCGGCTCTTCTTCATCAAAACAGTCCTCCAAAACTGACAGGTAAACTGCCTCATTGTTGTCCCGCTGTTCTTTTTCAACTTCCTCCATGGTGTCCTCTTGATCTGCAACTTGACCACCATGGTTTCCTTCACTCTCCAATATTGAGTTTGAGAGATCAAACTCCTTTTCAGTATTAGAACTTGAGAGAGGTGAAGTAGAAAGAAGAACTGAAGGTTCTCCTGTAGCCTGCTTTGTGCTCAAAGCCCTTGGATCTGCACTTTTCTCCTCCACAGCTAGATTGTGCTCCTCTTCTTTTGGATTTGGAGCATCTTCTCCTTCCTCCAATGTTTGAAGAGAATCTTGCTCTTGATTGAACTCCTCCTCCAGCATGAAGTTTGTCAAGTCAAACTCTTCAATTTGTTGCTCTAGAGGACAAGTTGGGACTGCAAGATCTTCTTCTCCAACAAAATCAGTCCTCACCACCATTTGTTCAACCTCAGCCTCTTCTGTAGGCTTAACCATCAAGGGGATCTTTGTCATCCCAAATCTAAGAGCCCAACTCTTCAGACTGTCTGTCACTTCTTTTCTTTTTGGCTCTTCCTCTTGTTGTCCTTGATGACTGATTTTTTCAATTTCTTCTTTCCCACATGGAATTGGGAATGCAAGAGGAGGGATAGGTTGAAACTCAACTGATTTGACAATTTTGTGTGGTGGTGGAGGCAGGTGAAACCTCTTGTTTCTTTGGAGGAGGGGGTATTTCTGTTAGCTCTTGTGGAGGGGATGACTGTTTGGAAGGGAAAAGAAAAGAAGAATCGAGATGGGGTGGAAGACTAGGGGATGGAGGGATGGATTCAACACATGGGACAGCAGATGAGGAGTTTAAATGAGATGATGCTGCTTGAGTAATGGAAAGAGAAAAACCAGATGATGGTGTAGAACTTACCCATTGACAAGGTTGTTCAACAACAAGTCTGTAGGCCTCTATTTCTGCTGTCCATTGTGCAAGCAAAGGCAGCATTGCAATCATGAAGTCCAGCTTCTCCTGAGGGCTGTAATGCCTTGGAAAAGGTCCTCACCCATGGACAGGAGCTCCATAACCGATTCCAAAAGCTTTCATTTGTGCTTGAGCCCTGGACTGCACCATCCCCACCTCCATCTTTTGGATTTTCTCCAACAGACCAGCATCTTGGATCTGATGGTCTTCATTGTATGCATACTCTTGCTCTTGGAAAGCTCCATAGCCAAACTGACTTTGGCACTGCTGTTCATATGAGTATGCATGCTGATCTGGAGGATTTGTAAAACGTGTTGGAGGTGGAATATACTGCTGTTGTTGATGTGAAATCCATGATGGAAATGAAGTCATGATTGCACAACTTCATGGAATGGAAAAGAATGAAAGGGATGGAAAGAAACATGGATGAAAATGTATGGAAACGGGTCTGCAAGCTCAGAGAAATGGGTTGCTGATCAGATGGAGTCGCCAAATGTGTTTGCAAGTGCCTCCAAAGGCTGAAATCTTCACAGGAACACACCAACCTGCAAAAGATGAAGTGAAAGACCTCTAAGGTCCCACCGGGCGTGCCAAAACTGTTATCCAAAATCACAGCACCCCTGGACGCACATCAGGCTTCTAGGTTGATGTTCAGGCATCCAGTGTGATTGCACAACATGGAAACCTCTCTCCAAGCGTGGGACTTGTAAAACCAAGAGAGGAATCTCCAGAGAAGGCTGGTTCCTGCTCCTAAACTACCTGCCACAAGCTATTCCAGTGCAGGCAAGCTAATCTAATCCTAATCTAACCATGCCAAGGAGACAGAGAGAGAGAGAGAAAGGAAAAAACAGTAAAAGCCTACACTAAAACGGTGATACACCAGAGAAGGAGAATGTTGGACATCTATCAAAACTGCCATGGGACAAAGAGAGGTGAGCAATGGGAAGGATGGACAGATGCATCACAGGCCCAAGGATAGATTTCACACAGAAAATGTCCCAAAACTCCATGAACACAGCTCCAAACCTGCAATGAACATTCAAACATGCACAAATACCTGCAATGAAGAGAGGCAAGAAGAGGACAAGCAAAAACGAGGAAGGATGGACAGATGCATCACAAAACACGTTTTGTTGCTCCAGAAGTTTGCACAGAACATCATTCCATTAGTAAAAGGCAAAAATGCCATTACAGAGCAAGGGAGGAGGTTCAAACTCCATTTTCAACCCTAGAGAAGAAAAGAAGGGAGGGCAGAGCAGAAAGAATGAACAACCACTTTTTAAAATGAGCCAAATCTGGCTTTTACATTGCATGGGTCGAGCCCAGGGGACAGAAAACATGGGAAAACATGCAAGCCCATTCCTCATTGACTGCAGATGCATTAAAATGGCATGGAGGATACCTTACCAACCCATACCCTGCCATCTTTGACCGATTTTGGAGGAGAATGCGACCCATTTGTATTAATTTGGCCGCTAAAATGTCACTTCTGGCCGTGCAGAAGAAGAATGCAACCCATTAGCATTAAAACGGGTTGTTGAAAGGTCGCTTCTGGCCATTACCACACATCAGAGCCGTTTCTCAATTTTCTCTCTTCAGACTGCACCAAAACTCAAGATTGATCCCAGAATCATGTAGAGCATCTCAACAGCTTTCCGTTGATATAAAGAACGTGGAAATCTGAGCTCTGGATCAAAAGATATGGCGATCTGAAGATTTAGGGCACGGAACAGATCAAAACGAATTTTGAAATATTTTCCCGCTCTTCGCCACTTGGATGACACGTGGCATGCTCTGATTGGATGAGCAATTCTCTCTCCTCTACCTTTCAGCGGGCTGTCTTTGAAATTTCCTTGTGGGCCCCTTAAACTTGGACACGTGGCACCATTTCATTGGTTCGGTTCAGTGCTCGATAACTCGTCCCTTTGACCTTTTGACTTTTCTCTTGTGAGGACACGTGGCAGTTTCTGATTGGTCTTCATCTCCTTCCCTGCCAGCTCCTTCACGTACTTCACGTCTTTTCATCCCGGATGTCCCAAATGCTTAGTGCTCCTTGTGCTGATTTCGGTGAACCGGCCATTTCGCATCGTCCATTTGTCCCAAATGTCCCACTTTGCTTTGGACTGCCTCGACTTTTTCACCCGGTTCGGCCGGTTCGCGCCTTCGCGGCCCGCTTGTCCCATTGTGTTTCGGACTGTTTGTGCTTATTTCACCCGGTTCGGCCGGTTCGCCCATTTTTGGCCCGATGTCCCATTTGCGTCCCTCTCAGCAGTTAGCCAATTTTTTCTCGGTCGAACCGGCATTTTCGCGCCCGCCGCGTACTTTTGTCCCAGATGTCCCTATTGCTTTGCAGGCTGTTTGTGCTTACTTCGGCCGAGCCGGCCGGTTCGGGCCTTTTTGTCCCAAATGTCCCAACTGCCCCTAGGACTAGGACTTAGCATTTTTTCACGATTTTTTCCTGGATCAACCTACTTGCCTTCTGCAACCTCTTTTTTTTTTTTTTTTGCATTTTCTCAGAGCTTGCTCTTTTCCTCTCAGACAGGGAAGTTAGAAAATATTTGAGGGGACCTAGCAACATGATTTTTGCTCCCCAAATCAATCAATTTTCCTGGGACTTGAATATTCTGATGCATGTTATCAAAATTACCCAGGGGGGGGAATTTTGACAACACTGACCTTGTGAAGTTTTTCCAATTCCCTTCTCAAGCTCTTGCTAACTTGTAGGAAATCTCTTTGACAACCCTTGCCAAAGTTTTCACCACTTCCTCCAAGTCTAAACTCTTTCTTTCTTGAGGCTTCTCATGGTTTACCAATTTAACTCCATCTCTCTTAGGAGGTTTCCCAATAGCCTTGTTATTATTCTCAATTTGAAGTGCCATGGTGAAGGCCTACAGAGTTAAATTGTTAGGGTTATTGTCCCTCAAGTAATATGCAGCCTTTTTATCAAATGCATTAGAATATTTTATTAAACAAGATTTATCACATGGTAAAAGGAAATTCACCAGAAAATCTCCTCAAAGTTTTATTGAACCTTGTTTTGAAGTTCATGGACTGATTCTTTTGGGTTCTTCTTGATATTCTCAAACTCTGATAAAAGGAACTTGGGATCAGTCTTGTCACCATATTACAGCCTGAATGTATTTTACATTTCACCCCATGAATCAATAAAATTATCTAGAAAGGACAGGGAATGTACCAATCCCTAGCATCCTCCTCTAAAGCGTGGACAAACAATTTAATGGATACACATCCTCAAATCCAATTTAAAAATACTCCATCATATTAATAAAGAGTTTCAAATGTTGATCACCTATTATGGAATTGTTCACTTAGAACATTGGCAATCTACTTCTAACATCCTGAGGCACAACATTAGGATAACCAACCATTCCCCTAAAATTTATTGGGCCAAAGGTATTGACCACAAATGGAGGCCTAGGTGGAGGCTTGAACCACATTTTCTAGTGGAGGTGATCTTGGGGGTGACAAATCAAGCTAATGAGGAGTGTGACGTCTTTGGGGCTCAAGAATGTGGTTCACAAGATTGGTATTATCTAGGTACTGATTGTCTTGGAAATTTTTATTAGAATTGAAACACATAGGAGAAGATTGAAGAAGGAACTCACCAGGTACAACAAAAAGACCTTCACTAGTTGAAGTAAACAAGTTTTTAAGAAGATTGCTTGAATCAGAATAACTGGAAGAAGAGTGATAATCCTCTATCAAATGGCTGATCTATCTCACTAATGGATATTCCTTTGCTTGATGTCTGACCTTCAACAACCTTCCAAACTTTTCTTTCCTTTAAAACTGTCTTTCCCAATTCTTGAAATAATTTTCTACTTAGGTCTCTCCTGAAGAAAGATCTTCTTCCTTCCAAGTTTGCATATTTTAGCTGTGACAAACATCACTTAGTGTATGATAAGGTACTAGTATGTATCAAAAATATAATAGCAAGGAGTTGCCACTAATGAATTTCACCCTAGTTTGTGCAAATGCATTATGAAGATGTATCAAATGACTGTAAATATCAGCACTATGCAAAGCTTTAATAGATCTAATCTTCTTTCATTCAATTTTTCAACTATGGTGCAAAGTTTGAAACAACAAATTGGAGACACTAGAAAATATTAAACTCAAAACTATACTCTTCATTCCAACCTTATAAATCTGAATAGAAAATGATGCTCAATAATGTAGTTGCACATAAATCATATAAAACATATTACCAGGGCTTTGAAATACTAAAATAATCCCTGAAGATGGTACCATAAGTGTGTTGGTACCCATATTTAATCTCCTTCACAACTTGAGCATCATCATGGATTTAATAAGACACTCAGAGGTAGATAAATGATTTATATGTCATTTTGTAGTCGGGGAAGCAATTTATCTGACTTATTAGCACTCAGGATTTGAAGAAGTGGGTAGCACCTTGAAAGGATTTGATCTTATCCTCACTATTTTAGGTTGTGCCTCTCAACCAAGGTAAGAGAACCTATTATTTAACCTTTCTTATTGAAGGAGAAGTAGACACCCTTCTTTTGCATAAATTTTATAGAGAATACCTTGGGGAAAATATGATCAACACACCAAATCTGACTCTCACGAGTTGTCACTTCTAGATTATGGAGATATTTTTAAACACAAGGCTAAGGTTACTGAAGACATTTGGAATCTTGATCTGTTTTGCATACTTTAACAAATGGATTTTGTTATTCTATGGATATATAGAGAAAAAAAAGGGTAGTTCAGGGTATGATTGGTTATTTAAATTATTTTTTGGTGGGAGATCAAGAAGATAGATTGTAATTTTCCAGATCCTTGAGAAACTTCCCAAAAAAAAGAGAACTCAATAACAGAAAACTTAAAAATAGTTAAAACATTCCTTTAACTAGAAGGTGTGCACCAATGTAGGCCCAAACATGCACTTTTTCACATAATCTTTGAGATTATAGCACAAAGGCTTGAGTTAGAAGACCTAATAAAAATCAAAATCTAAGATCAGTCATGCATGAGCTACACCCAGAGGCTTACAAGAAATATCTGTCAACAGATGATAGAAAATTGATTTTAAATCATTTATTTCATTCCCAGATGAAATCTCTTGTAAAAAATGAAATTGTAGATGCCACTAAACTATCACAAGGATTGATATTTGTGTGATTCAAAGAGATTTTGATACAGGATTGCAATAAGAACAAGAAAAACTACTTGCAGACATTCTAAAAGTGAAATAAACATAAAATTTTCCAAATATTTGACACAAATTAACTCAAAATTCATCAGATTCATCAGTAGGGGATAGTTATTTAAACAATCTCAGAGCTTGTTGATGGCTATGCACTTGTAACCAACTCAACATGAATGAAAATATAACACAGAGGAAGTTAACTTGGTTTCTTAGAGGATGTTATTTTCTCAAAATTTTCTCATGAAAATGAACCCCTAACCATTTGCATGAAAAATTCATGCAATATATATCTTTTACTCACTCAATCACTTTTCCCCTCAAAACTTCCCTCCAAAAGTTGAATATTCAAAGCACCTTTGCTTTGCAATATTTCTAGAAAATGACATTTAAAAAAATCACAAAAAGTTTCCAGTTGTTCTTTCAAAAGGTGAATCATTACAAAAATTTCATCATTCGTCAAAGTGGAAGCATGTTTTTCATTTCCCACGCATGTAGATCCCTTTAATTTCATCATTTCAACTTTTCCCTTCCCAAATTTTTACTCTGCAACTTTGGATATGGTAATTAACGTTTTTCATGAACCAGAGTAAAAATTCATTTTAAAAATGCCTTACATTCACAAATTGAACCCCAAAATTTATTAATTCGGACCCTGTAGGCCAAGATGACATGAATTGGTAAAAAATTCAATGATGATTGATGTAAAAAATGTGTCTCCAAACTTCCTAGAGATCAAATGGTGGCCAAATTGGTGAAATGCATAGCTATCATCGATATATTTCTCAACTTCAAATTTGAGCCCTCCACATGGTAGATCTAGGTAAAAATAGGCCTCGGGATGTCTTTTGACCTTTTTACTTCTTTTCAAAAATTTGCACAATTTCTTGATTTCCTCCGCCGCTCCACCGATGAGATTTCGGCCTGACACATGGCACAATATGACTAGATACAGATTCGAGGCTCAATTTTACACATTTTGCATCTTTCTGGAAAAAGGAAAATCTTCCTTTTTCCTCTGCGGCTTTGCCCTCCCGTAGGACACATGTCCTCATATGATTGGCTAATGGGCAGTGCTCTGATTTCATATTTTAATCATATTTTTCAAAATAAAAACATTTCCTCCACCAACATGCACCTTGGCTGTTGACCAGGGTAAAAAATTAACTATTTCCCTCTCCCTCAAGCCCTCGGGATTTTTTGATACTTTGAGTCATTTGAATACAAGAGGAAAAATTTCCAAGTCACCCTCGATGGTCTACCTCCCTGCCTCTTTGACTAGAAACATATTTTGAATTTTTCCTCCATTAGGCTTATGGGCCACTTTTGATATTTTAACCTTTATGAGGCAAAGAGTAAAAAAGTTTAAGTTGCCTCCAATAGACCACCTCCCCACCCCTTATGACTTTTAAAATTTCCATGTGTCATAATGGCACACCTTGAGGCGGTCCCAAAAATTTGATACCTTGAATGAGCGCGGGCGAGCCACATGTCCTGTTCTGGAAAGATTTGTCTAAATTCTTGAATTTCAGTGGAAGGCACCACATGTCATACTCTGAGGTAGTCTACTTCTGGTCATTGAAAAGTCTAAGTAAAATGCAAAGCAAGTGAAGGCCTCCACATGTCATCCACGTGCTTCTTTAAGATGGTGCCCAAAGCGAAGACCCTGAATGAACCTGAGCTCGTCATGTGTCTTATTATGTCAAACTTCTCCAAGTACATAAAAAATTTGTCCAAGTCTAGACCAAGCAACCGAAGTCTCCACGTGTCCTCCTGATGCTACTCCAAGGCCAAACCAAAAAGTAAATCTTCAAACGAGCACCGTTACCCACATGGACAAATTTCTAAGTTGAGGCTTTTTATATAATTTTTTAAGTGTTTAGTCGAGCCGCATCTAACCAAAAGATGCCACGTTCCTTGTAGATGCAAGGATGTAAATTTGACTAGAGAAATGCCTGTCAAACCGTAAAATATAGAAAAATGACCATTTGAACCTGGAAATGAAATTTCCTTCAAGAACAGAGAGTTTAGAAAGTTAGAAGGCTCAAATACGTTCCTCAGGGACATATCAACTCATTCTTCTTTAAGTATTTAAGGTAGAAATGAAAAGAATGACAAATTTTGACTGTGGCAATAGAGGGAAATGGAAACAGTGAGTTTTTGAAAGGAAAAAGCATGGGGGACTCAAAATATAGATCCTTCCAGAGGAACAAAGAAACTAGGAGACAAATATGGACGCATACATGATGTTTGACCCAGGGACAGACTAAAAATGGCAACAAAGACTAGCCAAGCACAACATGCGGAAGGATAAAATGACAGAGGCCGTAAATCAATAAATTTCCAAGGGCAAAAATGGGGTGAGAAATTTTTGAGAACCAATAGTAGGGAAGAGTGCTAACCATTTATACCTTGGAGTACACCATTTGTACATATTCCTATCTAGATTTTGTTGAGTTTGAGTTCCTGAGGAAACCTAGAGGATTGTTTTTGTGAATTATCTCATTGGCTATGAAGATCTTGGTCATTATGCTAAGTTTGGAGGCATTCCTTATGGCCGACTAAGATTCTCTAAGTGTTGGGAGAGGAAACTAGGGTGGAGGAAGATGAAAAACCTTGTGGTAGAAAAAGAGAGGGAAGAGAGACAACTCAAGTATAATGAAGCAAATGAAAGGAAGTTGGCTAGAAAATGCAAGGTTTTTGGAGTCATGAATATATGGAGGAAGACATTGCAGGAAGGAATTGAGGTTTACATGAAGGATGTGGAACCTGATAAGTTTGTGCTACCCCATTTTGGAAAGTACAGGAGAGAAACCCCTTCAACCTCTGATGAGAGTTCATTACATGGAAAAAGGAGAGCCATCACTACGCATCTAAACCCCCCTGGTGACCAAACCCTGGTGCTTAGTTTTCCAAGTCAACAAACAAATATTGCTAACCTAGTTGGTATCAGTAGAAGTGACCAATCTACACTTAGGAGGTATAATTTATCGTTTGGGACATCTATGACCACAAAAACAATTCCTATGTTTAGAGGTATTTTTCGGTAAATTACGAGTACACAAAGTTTCAGTATCACATCTGGGAGTGGTGCAGGATACACATCTAGAAACATAACAGTATCACAAACCATTAGCGTGTAGTTTAGTGTGATGTTGGGAACACTAGACGTGATTGCTTCAGGCCCGTTATGAGCTACAGGAGGTGGACCTAGTAGATTTGGTGGATCTAGAGGTGGATCTAGTGGATCATGAGGCATATGACCTAGTGGATCTAGTGGTTGAGCAAACACCAGAGGGAATCAAGGTTCATGATCAGGTGGGAAAGGGCCTCAGCCACCCCCGCAAGTATTTTTTGAGATGCATCTACATCTACCAGATTAGAAGGTTGTTGAGGATGCTATAGAGAATGTAAACAAGTGTGAATTGTTATGGGATGTAAAGGGGATAACTACCCCAAAGTGAAAGGTAATTTATTTTACAACGATGCTGCAGGGGTGCATGCATAGTTGCTACCAAAATTATGACCCCCATCTGATGGTGGTAGATTACACCACACTATAGAATGCCTTTTTATCTGAATTCCATATCCCTGAGTTTGACTAGAAGAGAATTAGCACCTTGAAAGAGATTTAGGAGGGAATGGTAGAGAGTGTGTGAGAATATGATGCATGGTTTAAAAATCTCTTATTAAAACTATCTTATGCTATTCATCCTTGTCATCATGCTCAATCATTTTTTTGAGGATTGATAACACCATTTAGAAGAGTGCTTTTCGAAATGGCATTCACGGACCCGTGTGAGGCCTTGGAGGCTGCCCTACGTGCTGAGGCTATTGAAAGTGTAGATGCTAGTGTTAGCCCTTTCCTTGAGGATCAAATTACTATAATGGCCAAGAAATTCTTCGAACTCAACACATGAGGCTCGCAGTGGTCTATGGTGCAAAAATTGTGAATTGGAAGGTCATACCAAGGACAGTTCTCCTTGGAGGTTGGTACGCATCATGACAGTAGATTGTGAAATTTTCAACAGAGATCACGATGCAAGTAGGTTTCCACTACTACAATGCACTGACGAGTGTCACTATTTCTCATACTTTAACCAATTTTAATATGTCAATCCGAGGTGGTGACTAATGGATGTTTGTAACAAAGGAAATAGTAGGAACACAAACTAACTATAGATTTCTATCCTAAACAAAATTATTTTAGCTGATATAAAATAACATGCATAAAGTTACTATACTAAATTCAAAACAAAAACAAAGATTTAACTTTAATATGCAATACAAGATTAAATATTGAAAGAGACAGTAATATGATAACAATACTTTACAGGAAAAAGTAATGAAAAGAAAATGAATCTCCCTTTCGTTGGGTAGGAGTGGCCCTTTCTCCTTCCCTTCTATCAGGATTATAATGAGACCCTTTGCAAGATAAATTCTCCTAAATTTAGTTGTTATCCAATTCCCAAAATTCTGCTATGTATGAAATAACTAGCTTTAGTGATTACATTATTCATCTTTTTATATCAGTCTCCTATGGAGATCTAATAATTAAAAACAAACTAATTCTAAATCTAACTAGATATTTTAATTCCATAATTTAGTTGATCCTTGGAAATATTTTACGACGAGAATAACTCGTGGGTGATTTTTCATGCCCTTTTGAATCATGGAAGAAGAGGTTTGTGATTGACTCATAGAATGAATCAATCACTCCTGGAAGATTCCAAAACTCCCAGTTGATTGATGAAGCTAAAGTGGTGATGGAAGTTCAATTATTTCTATTGAACTTTATGTTGATTCATAGATGTTCTAGTCACCAATGACAACTGGACTTACAGGATTTCCTTGCTCATATGCATACAAATACCACTTGTGATTTGAGAGGTTTGACGAGATGGCATTTCAAAGACACTATCCTCCAGATTTTACTGATAAGGAAGAGATTCATGCACCATATCACAGAACAGATTCCTACACCTCCATATATCGAGAGTCCTGTGGTCATTATAACTTCCCAAAACATGATTTTATCACAAGGATTAGCATTTATTTCCATCATATTCAAGTCATTCATATACAAAAATTAACAAGATGAGATATAAAAAATACACATAATAATTCGCCATAAACATTTTAAGGTAGTAAATATAAAGTATGTATTTTTTCCATCATGTATAATAATATTTAAAATAATACGAGTTCTATCATGGCTTAGACATCATTGCATAAGGTTTGACTAGACAAAAATGGGGCTTATCACTCCCTGAGACTAAAGATTTAGCATGTCCCTCTGTTACCCATTAAGTTTTTCTACAATCCTAGAACAATTGTATTCATGTATAAATGTCATCCATTTTCTTTAGTTGTTGTATCAGAAAACCCAAATTGATCCACCACATTCTTTCACTAAGTAGTATAATTTTTCACTGACTATTCATTATTTTCATTCCATTGTGGTACTTGTGTGAGGAGAAGAGGTGGCCTGTACCACATCCCAATCCATTGTTCTTTAAGTGCCAAGATGATTTTACATACATCCTTGGCCCTTTTCAAGGACCATCTAAGGTTGGTTGATGAAATTAATTCCTTCATTTTATATTGATTTGCTAACAACTTATAGAAAAATTGCGATGCAAGAAAGTTAACATTGAAGGTAGGGGTTACTTGTTTCCTGAAATCTTTGACACAAGTTTGAAGAGTATCAGTTTACTTTCTACCAAACCGAGACAATACGCTTGTGATCATAACCTACTGAAAAACCTAAGGGGTGCTGAAAAATCATGCCTCATAAGGAGGCCCACTGTTGATTCAAAATGCACAAATATTTCCCATTGATCCATCCATTCACCTTGATTCTTTAGGGTTAAAATAAATGATCTCAACTAAACTTCACCCACATATAAATATATTAGTATTCTTCCATCTACTCTCGAAGTAAAAATTTATCAACATAGAACTCACATAATAAATTCTTATCAAAATCATTGGGGGAAGTGTCTACCCCTACAAAGTGATGATCATTTTCAAACTCAATGTCAAACATTTCCCTTGCTCTATTGATTTGAAATTTGAAGAATTGTTATTTTAAGAACATGGTATAACAATTGGAAGGATGCCTGCAAGAAAGCACTTGGTCATATAATTGACTAACATGACTAACATTGTGTTTGAGCAATTGAATCTCTTCTTTTAACTTAGTATTTTACTCCTCCACTTTTCATAACCAATATCACTCTTCCATCCATTTCATCATCCCTTTCAATATGATAATTTGAGGGAAGTATTTTTCTTGTTCAGTCTATAATTGAGCCAAGGATATTTCTAATTCTGAAATAGCTACATTTAATACATATATTTGTTGCTCTTTTTCCTCTATTGTCTATTGTAATTGTAAGGTTGCCTTTGCTTGGTGGGCAACCTAGGTCTGCATTTCCTGAATTGTTTTCTCTTGAAAGGAAAATTGCTGAAAAAGCTGGCATCTTTGGCTTCTAACAGGGCTTACAATTTATCAGCCCTTTCTTTGTCTATTTGGAGGTCAAACTATAATTTAGAAAGGGACATCACATTGGGAAAAAGAGTATCAGGTTTAAAGGTAGAAATAGGTTCACCCTCTTCCATGGGTTCTTTCCGTTTATCTTTAATTGACCCTACCTCAGGAATGGTTGGAAACACTAACTCAGGAAGAGTGTTAACCAGTGTTTGAATGGTTGCAGCTTCTTCTTGTTCTTCCTTGGTTAATAGTTCTTCTGCTGGTGGTTGGGAACTAATGGCGTTTGCAAGAGAAGTATGAAGACATTTTCTTAGTCTTCTAGAAGTGGATGAGGGAGAGTATGCTTGTTGAAACTTGATCCATTTTGTCATGCCATTCCTTTTTTCAAAAAATTATGTTTGCAAATTAAGTGTATGAGACCCTAGAACTTGAGATAAGTTGCCCCACATCAAAAAAATTTAGTGGCCACACAAATAGCCTCATAGAAAAGTTGAGGAAGATTAACTTTATACTGGGATTTTTACTTGGCATGGCATAAATGTATGAGAATTCTCAGTACTGGTCCTAAAACAACTTCATACTAACCCTCATAAGTAAAATATTTTATCAACCATTTTTCTATGCTTGCCCAGGGTTCTGGTATGCTCAATATTTTAATCCATTTTTCCTTTCCCTCACTATCAACTACTAATTACAATTTTTTCTTTCCTTCCTACTCCAAACATTTTAATTAATTCATGGTACAATGTTCATTTAGTAATAGCCAACCCATCATTTGGAACCTATTGGTGTAATTTATGGGTTTGCACACTTTACTCTAATTCTCCATGTTCCATTTTTACTCCAAAACATCCCTGTGGCTCGAGATGAAGATCTGTAACTCATTTTTTCAGTTGGATGCTTTCAAATACCCTTATTGTTGTTATTCTACCCTAATTGTAGTAAAATCCAAGTTCCTCCCCCCATTCATGCCCTAATTTATTCATTTTCACGGCCTGTACCATTTTTCTCCTTTTCTAAATCATGATAGAGCTCGAAATTGATAAAATCATGAATTTTGTGCAAGTGTTTCCCCAATCCCAAGGTCGCAAATGATGTCAAGATATGATTCAGTTTTGTTTAAAATGAAGAATTTTGCCTTCCTTGTCAAAAAATTTGGTTTCTAGGGCATTCCCTGAATTTTTCATGTTTTTGACGTGTTCTCAAGCTGTCAAATTTATCATTGTAAACTCTATGCTGACGTGGCAAGTTTCTATTGGCCGAGGATGTGCGGAAAAAATGTTATAACTTGTCGAATTTTCAAATTTTGGTGAATGGAAAATTTTCTCCACTGCCCCGTATTTGCCTATTGTGCCTATGTGGCATGATTTGATTGGACAGATGGAGCATCGAGTGGCGGAGGTAACTTAGGAAAATTTTCCTCCATTTTGGAAAATTTTCTCAAAATTAATTTTTTTCCCGAAGGCCCGTAGTGAATGACATGATGACACGTGTCTAGGAGGGCCAGGCAGATGGTGAAGGACTTGGAAAAGTTTTGTGTTTATTGGCTCACGATGTCAGGGGAAAATTTTTTCCCATGAGCCCGTAACCATTGGAAAGGTGACGCATGTCTAGGGAGATAGACCAGAATAGAGGGAACTCAAAATAATTTGAAAATTTTTGGTTTCAAAATGCAAAAGGAAAAAATTTACTTGGGGGTCCGCATCCAATACGAGGTGGACACATGTCCAAGAAAGGTGGCAAAGATGGGTAGAATTTATGGAAATTTTGAATTCTTTTAACTTCAAAATTTTTAAGGTTACAATTTGGCTTGGAGACCCGCGCCCAATGGAAGGGCGACACGTGGCATAAGGATGTCAAGCAGGGGGAGCGAAGAGTTGAAATTGTTTCAAATTTTTTGGCTCAAAACCTAAAAGAAAAAGTTGGACCTGATGGCCCACACCAATGAACAATGGACACTTGTCTGAATTTTGATGGAAATTCAGAGTGTGGAGGAAAGATGGAAAATTTTCCAAATTTTAGCAAAAAATCTCAAAGAGAAAAATAAACCCGCGGAAAAATTTGGAGTTTTGGCTCCGCAATCCAATAGGACAGTGACATGTGGCATTTTTCAAATGTCAAAAGAGAGATGTCAGGCCCACATGGAGATTTGATGCTTGCAGAGGAATGAAGGCAAATGTGATGAGTCGGCTCCGTCTCCAATGGGATATCGACACATGGCAGAGAAACAGTGGGTGTTCGGGCCCGCAGGGAATTGCGAGAAAATTTTCCTTTTTGTGAAAAAGTGGCAAATGCATCAAATAGACCCACGGTTTTGGTAAAGGCCCACAGGAGGACACGTGGCGCATCCAGGGGCCCGTGGGAAATTTTTTAAAAAATTTCCAAAATTCAAAAGGGTTTAAAATGCCTTTTAAGGATTGGGGGCCCGCCCCAATCATGTTTGGACACATCTCCCACCTTGTGTAAAGGTAAAATGGTAATTTTGGTGCTTTTAGAGAGGATTTGGATCTGCCACGTGGAGGGCTAGCATTTAAAGTTGATTTTAATCAACGGCAGCTATGCATTTTCATTTTTTGGGTGCCATTGGAGCTCCAAGAAGTGTGGAATCATCATTTTTGCACCAAAACACATGAAATTTTATATGAATCCACATCCCTTCAGCATTCTGAATGCAATGGCATCATTTATTTGAGCTAATTTGGTGCCCTATAGTCTTTTTCGTGAGATATTTTTCTCAGCCCATGAAAAACACAAGAAATGTAAAAATGAAAAGTTGTAGAGTTAAAAATGATGAGGGAAAAAGGTGAAAAATGATTACAAATGCATGTTGGCATGGTGGAATGCCAAAAATGTGACCTTGGGATGGATAAGGATCCAAGTTCGTGTAATATTTTAAAATATTTGTGCATCTCTGGCATTTGGGGAGCTGTTTCACAGTTTTATATAATTTTTCATCAAATGGATAGGGTTTTTGTAACAAATTTGATCCCTTTGGAATATTTTTTGCTTGGGATGTAAGGATCCAGGATGGCATAGGGTATATGATGTAGTTTTGGAAAATATTTAGAGGTCTGTTAAGAATTTTTTGGAGAGAGAGAAAAAAATTCACAGGAAAAGACTGGAAGAAGTCCATTTCCTTTTGAGAAACTGCCTAAGATCCATTTTGATTCCAGTTTGCATCAAATGTTCATCATGTTGAGTTGGTTTCAGCTATAAAGCCATTAAAAAGCTTTGATATTTTCTAAAAACTTTCCCTTGCTGATATATTTGATCAAATTCTCAGATTAACTTGTTTTATCTCTTGGAAAAAGCTTGCATGCACTTGTATTTTAGTATGTTTTCAATTTGTGTTTCGTGCTCATGTTGCAATCTTGTGTTTGGGATATTTATTGGTCATACATGGTCTCATTTCTTGTAGAGGGTTTGAAGGCATCTGTAATCTTCCATTCAGAAGAGCATTCATTTGAGTGGAGATAAACATATTTAAATCCATCTTACCTTCCTTGTAAATTGAGGGTATTTACAAAACTTTGGGTGTACCTTAGGACATGATCTAACAAGGGGTTCTAAATGCTTTATTGATATTTTTCTTCAAGCCTTTATGGTAGGATATCAAATATTGTATGGAATAGTGCAGATTTGGGCATCCATTGTGCACACATCCTAGTTGAAAGAGAACTTCAAATTCATTGAAACATTTATGCTATTTAGGTGTTGTAATTCTTTTGCAAGGTTTCCCAAAGAAGGTGATGATTTCTAGCTATTCTTGTTCCATGGTCTCTCATTAGAATTTCATTTTAAACTAACTCATCCTACCTACAATACCTCCTACATCTGCATTATGTGTCCACAAAATAATTTAATCCTTTCAGAAAAATGCACAAGGTTGATCAGGGTTTTATCATGTCTTTAGCAGCTCTAGCTTTGTTTTGAGAACATTTCCATCATTCAGTAGTGACAGCTCTTTTGAGTTTGGATAATGGATGTTTGATCATGTTTTCACAAAGCCTCCTCCACACCATATGAAAAACACAAGATTATCTTCATCTCCTTACCATATAGGGGCTGCAATATAGGTTCTCTTGCCTTGGTTGATAGGAACAACCTAAAATAGTGAGGGTTAGATAAAAACCCTTATGAAGGTGCTATCCACTACCTCAATTATTGAATGCAAAAAATAAGATAGGTGTGATCCCTGGCTACAAATTACATACAAAACATCTATCTATCCTTGAGTGTCTTGTGCAGATTCATGATGTTGTTCAAGTTGTGAAGGAGATTAAATCTAGATACCAACAGAACCCCTGATAATTGACTGATTACAGTGGGAGAGAAGGGTATTTTCTTACCATTTAATGTTGAGTATCCCTCCTCCATGTTCCTTTCAAACTCCTCTGTCATCGGAATGTTGAATGCTTCATATGCCAATAAGAAATCCAACCACCTTGCCTTATCGAAAACTTCCACATAATTCACATCCTTCATAAGCTCGAGGAACTGGTAGGCTCATGTCTGAGTCAAGGTCCCATTTAGGTTGGAGAAGGCACAGGACTTGATAGACATGAATTAAGGAGATATAGCGTAGGAGGTGTGTAATGCAGTCTGAGAAAAACCAAATGGTGAGCACAAACATCGAACATATCTATTTATGTCCCTGTCTGTGTCAAATCTAGGCCAAAATCCCGAGGTAATGGGATAAGTCCCTTGAAGCGTGTGAAGCATTATGATTTTTAATGGCGAAGGATTTGGAGGGGATTTCGGGATGTGTGACATGGTTCTTGGAAAAGGTGGCCAATTAATATGCATGATGGGACAAATTAACTTTAAATTTAAAACCTTGCAATGATAAGGGTTAGTAATTGTGCATACCTTGATATTAAATCTTGTTGTCCTTTGCCGTCATTTGCAAATATGAAGTATGAATTTCTTCTGCCACCTTTCATGACATCATGCTTCATGCATTTGTTGTACCGTATACTCATATTATCACTTTTTGCTTTTATTTTTGAAGTCATTTTTTTAGGAGAGAGAAAATTATCATTGCTGGTTTTCAATTTCCTTCTTTATTATTATTATTATTATTATCATTTTTTTTTTTTTTTCACAAAACATTGGGTGCCATTTTTGGTTTTCACCCAATTGCTACAAGGGAAGATGATTGCCATTGCTGGTTTTCAATCATCTCCCCATTATTTTTGGATAGTCTGGTTCAGGTTTGCATTGTGATGGGCAAGTAAGCCTTTCCTACACAATGGAGGTCTGAATTTTCTTGTATTTCCTTCTGAAATGCATGTTGAGATGTTGGTTTATGATATAGCCTCAATCGGTGGCCATTAACCAACATGAATTTTCTTTCACCATTGATTGGAATCAATTGGATGGTACCATTATCATATACTTCAGCAATTTGATAAGGACCCATCCATCTCATCTGTAACTTCCCTTTGAAATATTTATACTCTGAATTGAAGAGTAAAGCCCAGTCTCCTTTTTGAAATTTGTTTGGCTTTGATTTTCTTGTCATGCCATAGTTTCCTTTGTTATTGAATGATCTCTGTCTGATGCAATTCCTGAAGCCTGATCTCATCTAGTTCATTCAATTGAATGAGTCTTGTTTTTTGAACTTTAATTAATTCAATTCCCACCTCAGATGTTTTCCTCAGTGTCTTGGATTTCAAACTCTATTGGCATGATAGGTTTCTTACCATAAACTAGTTCATATGGTGTAAACCCTATTGTCACCTTAGATGCAGTATTATAGGTCCATACTTCTTTTGGTAATTTTTGTGCCCACTTTTTCCTTGATATGTCTATTGTCTTTGTGTGTATGTTTTCCAGCTCTCTGTTAGTCACTTCCACTTGCCCATTTTATTGTGGATGGTAGGGAAACGATTTCTTCTATCAGAGTTGATCACATTTGACATAAAATGTGGTCCTTGGTATGATATAATTGATTTGGGTACACCAAATCTTTGAAAAATTATTCATATAGAAAATTTGTGACCTTCTCATCCCTTGTGTGTGATAGTGCCTGCACTTCAGCCCATTTGGTAACATAGTCAGTACAAACCAATATATATTCCTTACCTTGTGAAGTTGGGTCAAATGGCCCAATGAAATCTAGTCCCTCCACTTCTCAAATGGCTCCAAGAACAACTTGTGGTTGTAGTGGCATCTCTGATGTGAATGTTGGCTTTCCCATTCGTTGGCATTTATCACACCTCCATACATATTTCTTGACATCTTTGAATAAGGAAGGCCAATAGTATCCTGATCCCAAGATTTTATGAATGGTTCTTTGCACCAAGTAGTGGCCTCCTGATGGTTCATCATGGCATGCCCTTAGGATGTCAGCTATTTCATTTTTTGTAACACACCTGTGTAACACATAATTAGGAGCACATTTAAACAATATTCCATTTAACCAGGTATACATCACACTCTACTTAATTAATTGCTTCTTTTGCTTAGGTGTAAAAAAGTTTGGAAACTTCCCTATGGCTAGATAATTGGCCATGTTTGCATACCATGGAGAAACCGTAGATAGTGCAAACAAATGTTCATCTGGGAAGTCATCACTGACTTGTTCATCTTCTTCAGAAGTTGTAAGCCTGGAGATAAAATCAGCCACAACATTGGACTTCCCTGGCTTATCAACAATTTTAATATTGAATTCTTGCAGTAGCAATAACCAACTAACAATTATGCCATGTACCAAAGGTTTATTCATGAGATACTTTATTACAGAGTGGTCAGTATGTACAATCACTTCATATCCTATGATACAATGTTTGAACTTATTGATTGCATATACCATAGCTAAGAATTCTTTTTATGTGGTTGTATAATTTCTCTCCGCAGGAGAAAGATTTTTACTAATGTAGTAAATGGCATGCATATGTTTCCCTTCCTCCTGTTGTCCCAGAACAACACCAATTGCTTCATTGGAGGCATCTGTTTGGATGTGAAATGGTAGTTCCTAGTTAGGACCTCTCAACACTAGAGTGCTGATAAGTTTGCCCTTAATTACATCAAAGGCTTCCTGGCATGCTTATGTCCATTCAAACTCAGAATCTTTAGTTAGTAAAGCAAATAATGGAGAAGCAATTTTACTAAAATCTGGTATAAACCTACGGTAATAACCAGCATGACCCAGAAAACTTCATACTTCCATTTGATTAGTGGGTGAGGGAAACTTCACTATGATTTTTACCTTATATGGGTCAACTTTAATCCCTTCAATTGAAATGTGATGACCTAAGACAATACCTTGTTCCATCAAAAACAAACATTTCTCATGATTTAATGAGAGTTGATGTTTTTCACAGTGAAGAAATAACTTTATCTAGATTGTTGATTGCTTCCTCGAACGTTTCTCCACAAACTGTAAAATCATCCTTGTAAATTTCTACACAATCATGAGTAAGGTCTGAGAAGATAGCTGACATAGCTCTTTGGAAAGTGGCTAGAGCATTGCACAACCCAAAGGGTAGCACTCTGTAAGCGAAGGTCCCCCAAGGGCAGGTGAATGTTGTTTTTTCCTGGTCTTCAAGTGCTACAATTATCTGATTGTACCCACTAAATCCATCTAGAAATGAGAAGTATATTTTGCATGATAGATTATGTGGGACCTGACCAATAAATGGTAATGGAAAATAGTCCCTATGAGTGGCCTTGTTCAATTCCCTATAGTCTACAAACACTCTCAATTTCTCATTCTTTTTAGGTACTATGATTAAAGGAGAAACCCAGTGACTATCTGAAATTGGGTAAATGAGCCCCACATTTAAGAGCTTTTCAATTCCGTTCTTAACAATGTCCCTAAGTGTCAGGTTTATCCTTCATTGAGGTTTCCTAACTAGTTTGATGTCAGTAGTGTAAATGTGATGTGTACATATGCTAGGATGTATACTCTTCATATCGTTGTATTCCCAAGTAAAAGCTAGAGGATGAGAGCAAAGGATTTTAAACAATGTGTTTTCCTCTTCATCTTTCAACCAGTTATTTATTGTCAGAGTTCTTCTAGGAAGTACAAGTAGTTGTTTTGTATCAAGTTGGATTGAACTAATGTCTGGACAACTTCTTATAAGCACATTTAGTGGGAATTTATGTGGTAGATGTTTGTGTACTGAGGTTATGTTATGGAATATGCACTCTGTTACATCGATGTTCCTCACAAATGGACAAATAATAGGATGGTTATTCTCATCTATGAAGTCATTTTTGATCTCCTTAAGTTGCTGTGTTGGACTAGCACAAGAATCAGTAATTGACCTAGTTCAAGACTCAAGTACGAAATGGGTCTAGTGCAGGACTCAAGCGCATGACTCGGATTACGTACTAAATCGTTGTCATGGTAATCACTTTGAATATGATCTGAGTGTTCTCAAATGATTACCATGGTAAGAGAGGAAATTATATCCTCTGAATCGTCAGAGTCATCGGTAGGCCAATGTTTGTTTTCTGTGGAAAATGGCTTAGATACAGGGTAGAGTGATATCTTCTTGGAATGTTGACCATTGATAATGACCACATTTACCATCTTACAGTCAATAAGAGCAGCAATAGTGACTAACCAAGGATGTCCCAGAATTATGGGGTACCCAATCTTCCTATTCTTTGTTTTGATTATCATGAAATCTACCACATAGTCCCAAGATTTGATTGTAACAGTAACATCTTCTATGATCCCTTTTGGTTTATTTACTAATTGATCTGCCATCTACAAGACAATGTGTGTTGTCTGAGGTTCAGGGGAGTGCCAATGTAGAAAGAGTATATGTAGTCATAACATTTATGGACATCTCCTAAATCAATAAGGACATTAGGGATTTGGACATTTCCTATGCTAATAGTGACAATAGGACTGTTGGGATCCCCATACTTGGGAGGAGGACTAGTTCCTTCTAAAATGCTAGCAAGTTTTCCATCAACGTGGATGGTTTTTGGTTGATTCTTCCTTCTCCTTGGAGCCTTGAAACAAATCTCTTTAATAGTTTTATTTAATTCAGGAATTTCCTTAAGAGCGTGTAACAAAGGAATGCCAATACTTAACTTCCTCAATCCTTGAATTAATTCCGACTCTGACTTCTCAAGTACCACAACGGTCTTCCTCTCAACCACCGTAGAGGGGAAAGGAACGTTAGTGTTTGATTGAGGATTTTCTTCTATATTATCAGGTTGTGCTTCTTTTGATTCTTCTTTGTCTTCAGGAATATCCTCAATGATATGGGAAGGAGGTTTAGATGTAACCTTTCCTGAACATAGCATTATGTCCTTGCAATCTAAAGAGTTTGATGTAGGATTCTTTTCAGATTCTACTGTATATGTTGAATTCCCTTGCCTCATAGTTTTAGGGTTTGGTATAGTCTAAGCAGGGATCTGTGGTTGGGAAGGTTGATCAAGTTGGAAGAATTACTTGGTCCATCCAAAAGGGCTTGTTGGCCTTGTGATCTTCGTTGGTTGTAATATTGTTGTCCAGACCCTTGTGGTGCATTCCACTATTGTTGATAATGAGGATTATATGGTGAATATTGTGGAATGTTTGGATGTGAATCCCATGGTTGTTGATAAAAATTTGGTTGTGCATATTGTGAGCTCCACTCCTATGAAACTTGTTGAGCCGAAGGAGGTGGATACGACCATGGTCCATTCCATTGGTTTGGACCCCATTGCGCTTTTTGGTTGTAGTTTTGATGTTGGTTGGACTGAAAATTTCCTCCCTACTTCTGACCCATATAGTTTAACTTGGTTTCTTCATGATTGTTTTGTTTTAAATGGTTTTTGAGAAGGGGAAGTAGACCACACTGATCAGTGGCATGCTTTCCTTTGCAGATGAGACAAATTTCTATCTTGTCTAACGGACAGTCCTTTGATCCATGTTTCTCCCTACACCTTGGCTAATAAATGAACAAGGGCTATGTATTTCTAGCCTTCTCCCTATCCATAGTAGTGTTGAGTTGAATTAAGAGATCAGTTTCAAAGTTTTTGATTTCTTCCCTCAATTTGGATAGATCTCCACTAGCCATTTTTCCTTTTTACTTCCTAGAATTTGGGTGAGTTCTGGAGTAATTTCGGAAGAGGTCAATGATATATGTGAATTCGAACTTGTTCATATCTCATTTCCCCATCACGTTGAATTCTTATCGAGTGTCATCATCTAATCCTTTGAGAAATAAAGTTTTGAGTAGGTTAATGTCAAGGTCGTCTCCACACCTTCTATGAAGAAATAAGAACCTGTCTAAGTAGTCTTCTGCACTTTCATCCTCCTTCTTTTGAATTTGGAAGAGTTCTTCTTTCCTATCCCTTACTCGACAGTAGTCTTGGTATTTATCTAAGAAAACTTGTTCCATCTCTTCCATGTATGGATGGAATCTGGAGTCAATCCCATAAACCATTTCATAACTACTTCTTTTAAAGTATAGGGAAAATTTTTAAGTTTTTGGCCATTAGAAGTGTAGTCATAAGTTTGACACAAAACTTTAAATTCAAAAAGGAATTGATCAGGATCTTCTGAAACTATCCCTCAAAAGTATGGAAAAATTGAAGGGGAAATACTTTTCATAGGAGCCTCATCATCAGGATCCAACCTGATAGGACGAGTAAATGTTCTGCTTGGTGGATTTTCTACACCATTATCTCCATCATTGAGGTCAGCCATCCTGACTTGATCAACAAGTTGTTCCACAGGTTGATTTTGTTGGGTGTTTTGAAGGTTTTTTCTAACAAATCGTCCTATATGGTCTCTAGGTCTAAACATACAATCCTAGCATACTGGAAATGGTTCCCTAATTATGGACACTGGGCTAGGTTGTGTGTGTTCCACATACTCACATCAGGGATTTTTTTTAATAATATGAAAACAAAGAGAGTTATGGAAACAAACTTTCTAAATAGAAACTTACCACACACCCACGTAGTACCTTCTAACTAACACCTTATCCTTTGATGACACCTTGTTCCCCGGCAACACGCCAAAAAGTGATGAGTGTCGTTATTTCTCGTACTTTAACTAATTTTAGTATGTCAATCCGAGGCGGCGTTTAATGGATGTTTTCAACAAAGGAAATAGTAGGAACACAAACTTAGTATAGATTTCTATCCTGAACTAAATTCTTTTAACTGATATAAAATAACATGCATAAAGTTATTATACTAAATTAAAAAAAACAGAGATCTAAATTTAATATGCAAGACGGGATTAAATTGTGAAAGAGACAGTAATCTGATAACAATACTTTAAAGAACAAAGTAATGCAAAGAAAATGAATCTCCCTTTCGTTGGGTAGGAGTGGCCCTTTCTCCTTTCTTTCGATCAGGATTATATTGAAACCCTTAGCAAGATAACTTCTCATGGATTTGATTTTTATTCAATTTCCAAAATGCTACTATGTACAAAAAATAAATTTTTCTAATTATATTATTCCTCTTTTTATATCAGTCTCCTATGGAGATCTAATTATTAAAAACAAACCAATTCTAAATCTAACTAGTTGTTTTAACTGCATAATTTCCTTGATCCTTGGTAATATTTTACGGTGAGAATAACTCATGGGTGATTGGTCATGCCCTTTTGAATCATGGAAGAAGAGGTTTGTGATTGACTCATAGAATGAGTCAATCACTCCCGGAAGATTCCAAAATTCCTAGCTGATTGATGAAGCTAAAGTGGTGATGGAAGTTCATTTATTGCTACTAAACTTTATGCTTATTGATAGATGTTCCAGTCATGGATGATAGCTAGACTTCCAGGATTTCCTTTCTCGTTTGCATGCAAATGCCACTTGTGGTTTGAGAGGTTTGATGAGATGGCATTTTTAAAGACACTATCCTCCAGATTTTATTGACAAGGAAGATATTCTTGTGCCATATCACAGAACAGATTCCTATGCCACCATATATCCAGAGTCCTGCACTCATTATAACTTCCCAAAACATTCCTTTTTCACAAGGATTAGCATTTATTTCCATCATATTCAAGGCATTCACGCACAAGAATTAACAAGATGAAACATCAAAAATACACACAATAATTCCCCATAAACATTTCAAAGTAGTAAATATAAAGTATGTATTTTGTCCATCATGCATAATAATATTGAAAATAATACAAGTTCTATCATGGCTTAGACATCATTGCATAAGGGTTGACTAGAAAAAAATGGGGCTCATCACGCACGATCCATAATAATGAGCCTTGTTAGTACAATGATTGTACTTCTACCACCCATAACACTAAGGATTATAGGCTAATTGACCAGATACATGATGCCATTAATCTTGGTGTGAATCATACCAGCCTTGAAAGTATTTCCAAGGATGATGATTACTTCTATGAAGGGTTCACAGATGGAGGAGTGCATGGAAGAGGTTTTTGCGGAGGATTTCCTCGTCATAGAAACCCTGGAGGAAGAGGTGAGTTCCTGTGAGGACCATGTTCTAATTTTGGATCTACAGAGCATTACAAGCACGAGTGTCTTGATATTTTGCAATGCTCGTGGTGTGGAAAGAAACATAAGTATGAGTAATCCCTTGAGATTTTGGACCACATGAGCAAACAACACTGGAAAGATAAAGGTGATGGCATGGTAATAAAAAAGAAGGCCAACTCAAAATGGATTGCAAGAGTGGCATGTGAGTAGGGACTAGAACCTATACTAGTAACAATGTGAGTGGAGGCCACACATGTTAGGGATATACCAAGACAAATAACATTAGTTACAAGATAAGAAGTGGCACATGGAAAGTATCTAGACCCTACTCATCAAAAAGAGGCGTATCAAAAGACTATGGATATGATTAGGAGTCTACAAGGAGAGATCTAGTGTTTGAATAAGTAGTCAAAGTAGTCAGAACAAAGGAAGCATGCTGAGGCTCCCCATAAGGATATGAATGAGGTTATGGAAGTATGTAATATATTAAGGTAAGATAATATCATTCCCTTTCTAAGAGAATGGTTATGGGAGAAGGTGCCATGTGTTGGAAAAGAGCACAAGAGGAAGGTTCTGCATGCTAACCTTCCTCCCATGACCTTAACTATGAAAAAGAGATAAATTTGAATGTTGTTGTAGATGGATGGCTTCTAAGCAATATTCTGATAGATATGGGCGCAAAAGTCAATGTTCTCACCTTGGATGCATGACATTAGATGGGAAGGACTGTCGACACTAAAATTTTCCTCCGTAATTTCTATTTCATTAATGTATGTATTAGGAATAGGATGTTGTTAAGTATAATTAGTAGTAGTGTCTGATAGAAGATAACGGTGCCGTCAGTACGGTGCCACCAATAATGTGGAGTACGGTAACAGTCAAAGTACAATAGGAATGTTGTAAAAAGTAAATATTTGTCGTAAGTGGTCCGGTAATGTTAAAATGTCAAAGTTTGGGTAGTTAGAGAAGTAGGGTATACATGATTATGAATTAGAAATATTATATTGGTAATAAATACAAGGAGTGAGGTCATAAATATTTTGTGTATTTTATTTGTAAAAAGTCTAAAAATGTGGAACCCATGTAAAATGATAAGGTTTATCTTATCTTAACAGATAAGCTTACATGTACAGATAAGAGTTAAGGTATGGAATATGATTCGTCAGAGTGGATTTCTTATCCTATCTTAGAGATAAGATGGATAAGCCTGGAAGTTCTATAAATAGAGAGGCCACCCCCCCTCATTTAGCATAGAAGGAAGTAGTGAGAAATATTGTAGGAAGTGTGCGAAGGAAGCCATCAGTTTAAAGGTGTGTTGAAGAAGCCATTAAGAGGTGTAATTGTAAAGTTTCTCCCATAGTCTTGGTGAAAGGCAAGTGAAGTCAATAACACTTGAAGTACCTCATGGGTGAGATTGTAACAGTTTCATGTTAATATTATAATTTATTTTGATATTTCAGATTTTTCATCATTCTGTCTTATCATAGTCAATGGTATTCTTGTGTTATGTTGTTGTTTTGTTTCCAGATTACATCCACCAAACTAAAGGTTGTGCATTAGTAAATAATCATAGCATGATGAGTTCCTGGTGAAGAATTATCATAGTGCCGGATTGGTGATGACATTTTGGTTCCATTACCAGAACCATTCCTCGTTGGTGGATTTTCTGGAGAGATATTCCCACTTAGTCAAAAATCAATTGGAGGGTAACTTTGTTTTTACTGTGCATAGTAGTTACCATGGTAAAGTCATTTTTGCCATGAATAGTAGTTATCATGGTAAAGTCATTTTTGCTGGAATAGTATTTACCACAGTAAAGTCACTTTTTACCATGAATAGTATTTACCGCAGTAACTTCACTTTATATCGTGAATAGTGTTTACCACAGTAAAGTCAGTTTTTACCGCAGTAAGTCAAGTTTTACCATAGTTTACCGTGGTCATTTCTATTTTACTGTAGAAAGGTGTAAAGTCACTTTCTAGTATAGTGATTCTAATTATTTGTACACATAAGTCTTGTTGATTGTACTTGTGAGTTGGTATTTCACGGTGGTTACTTTTGAAAATGGGAAAGATTCCTATTTTTCAGCTCAATCTAATGAAGATGCTTCTTCTTTCATTCAAGAGTTTAAGTGATCTTGTATTTGTAATGGCCTTATAAGAAGGGAACAATGGACTGAATTTTTTCATACCTTTTTGGATGGTTCAACACTTAGGTGGTTTGAAACACTAGGTGATAATGTGAAAAATTCATGGGATTTATTAACTGAAAGTTTTCTTGAAGAATTTGGTGAACAATAGAAATATGCAGATCTCATAATCGAGATAACAAAGCTATCCCAAGGAGAGAAGGAGAAGATAAGGGATTATCATGCTCGTGTTCTAGAGCTAAGGAGGAAGCTCAATGCCTAGATCCGAAAGGAAGGACTAGCGGATGGGTTGATGAATGGCGTGGATAATCTCCTCTGCAAGCACTTCATTCTTGGGATGAAGCCAGAGATCAGACAATGAGTGAAGTATGACCACCCAGCTACCATTGAACAAGCAAAGGAGATTGCAAGAAGGAAAGAAGAAAGCATGGAAGAGGAGCCCAAAGAAATTGTTGCTAAAGTAGAGCCTACACCAACACCTTTGGTCCTAAATCCACAACCACTCCCGGTGAGCACAAATATTTCTCCTAGTACATCTACTGAGTATGAAGATCTGCTAAAAAAGATGGGCCAGTTAACTATTAATCTTCTTCAAGGAAAGGAATTTAGTTCTCAGGGAGGAGATAGAGGTCCAAAAAGAAATATTTCTGAAGTTGTTTGTTATGGTTTTTATAAAAAGGGTCATTATAAGTATAATTGTCCAGATAGAGCTTCTACATCTGGTAAAGGAGATAATGATAAAGGAAAAGCACCTGTGAATTCTTTTGATGTAGTAGATAAGAGCAGAAATAATGAAGTATATGTGTTTGTAACAAAAAGAAAGAAAGAAAAAGATAATCAAGATGGAAATGATCCTAAGAAGATGAAAGAAGAAACTAGTAAGAAACATAGGAGAAGAAAGTTGGGTGTGCAGGATTTTCTGATTTCACGGGGGCAAGGACCATACTCCATCTTGGAAGATCTGTCCAAAAGGCCTGCAAATATTACATATGGTCAACTCTTGGCTATGTCTTCTGAGAAGAGGCGGGAGTTGCGAGGTGGAATCAATGCTCGAAGAAGGAAGGAGGTTGAGGTCCCTATTTTGGAGGTAGAGGTAGATCCCTATGCTCCATAAGCTGAGGTATTATGTAATGGTATTTCAATTCATGATGTCTTAGTTGATGGAGGTGCTGCAGTTAATGTAATGATAGAGTCTGTAATGAATATGTTGGGTTTAAAAATTGATCGCCCTTCAACACTTATGTTAAGGTCATTACATAAAGGAAAAACTAAACCAGAAGGTGTAGTTTCAAATGTGGCAATATCTGTTATGGGTGTGGTATGTGTGGTAGACTTTCAGGTGATGAAAAATGGTACTGTTGCATACCCAATGCTACTGGGAAGACCATGGCTAAGGAGAGTTTATGTAAGAAACTACTAGAATGAAGGTTTCATGACACTTGGACGCGGTAGAGAGAGAGTGAAGATAAATGTCATCCCTCGACATCATAAGGTAGAACCTGTGGATTCAAGTGATGAAACTGATGATTGGACATCCTTTGATTACTCTAGTACCAGTGAAGTGGACACTGAAGATGAAGAAAGCGAGGTGCATGTTTCAGTCATGGATATCCTTCCAGTCACACCAACTCATGACCCCATAAAATTATCTGAAGAAGAAGTTGATGATCATCTCCAACAAATAAATATTGGTGATGCTGTGATAGAGAGTGAGAAGGAATCCTACCTCTAGCTCTTTCAAAGGTACATACACCTATTCACTTTTGATTACAAGGAAATCCGTCAAGTAAGTTGGGTAGAACATTGTATTGAGTTGGTAGATGGTGCTAAGCCCATAAAGAAAATGCCATATAGAATGAATCCTAACTTTTCCAAGACTGTAAAAGAAGAAATAGATAAGTTGCTTGACGCAGGATTCATATTTACTGTGGAGAATTTAGAATGGGTTTCTCCCATTGTGATCTCAATAAAAAAGAATGGGAAGCTACGCATTTGTGTTGATTACAGGAAGCTCAATAAGGCAACAAAGAAGGATCATTACCCTCTTCCATTTTCAGATCAGATCTTGGATGAAGTAGCTGGCCAGGAGTGTTATAGTTTTGCTGATGGATATAGCGGCTATAACCAAGTTCGTATAGCAGAGAAAGATCAGCTGAAGACCACATTCACGACTCCTTGGGGAATGTTTGCTTATAGAGTTATGCCTTTTGGGTTGTGTAATGCTCCAGCAACATTCCAGCATTTGATGAATAGGGTGTTCGAACCCTACTTTGGGACCTTCATCAGAGTATTTCTGGATGATTTTTACATCTATGGGAGCAAGTTGGACCACCTGCACCAAATGGAGATAGAATTTCAAAGGTTAGATGAAGCACAAGCCTCACTAAACCCTACAAAGTGTGTCTTTGGATGTTCTAAAGGTGTTTTGTTAGGGCATGTTGTATCCAGAGATGGTATTGGTACTGATCCTGATAAAGTTTCAAAAATCAAAGATTTACCATTTCCTCTTAATAGAAGTAAGTTGAGATCATTTTTAGGCCATGTGGGTTACTATAGAAGGTTCATCAAGAATTTCTCAAAGATTTCATAGCCACTAACCTAGTTCTTGAAGAAGGATGTTACTTATGAACCAGGAAATAAGGCACATGAAGCTTTTGGACAATTGAAGGAAGCCCTGGTGTCTTCACCTGTTTTGAAGAATCCAGATTGGAGCAAGCCATTCATTGTGTACACTGATGCCTCAGATGCAGCACTAGGAAGTACTTTGAGCCAAAAGGATGAAAATGGGAATGAACATCCAATTTACTTTGGGAGCAGACAAATGAGCAGTGCTGAGGTAAAATATACTATAACTGAAAAAGAGGCTCTGGCTATCATTTTTGTTGTAAAGAAGTTTAGAAATTACTTGCTAGGGCAAAAATTTCTAGTTGTAACATATCATCAGGCTCTAAAATATATTGTAAATAAACCTAACCCATCAAGGAGGATAGCAAGATGGATAATTTTGCTACAAGAGTTTGAATTTGATATTATAGATAGGCCATGAAAGAAGCATGTCAATGCAGATGCACTCTCTCGAGCCTATGATGGTTTAGGATAATCTTGTGATGATGACGATTTCCTCAATGCAACATTGTTATCCCTTGACACAATCCCTAGTGAATACATAGATATTTGGAATTATCTGAATGAATTCAAGTTTCCTGATGGTGCCAATGCAAAGACTAAGAGAAAGATTACTCAAGCCAGTCATCCATATTCTATTCTGCATGGAGTATTATTTCGAATAGGACCTGATGGATAGTACAAGAGGGTAGTTGGACGTGATCAAGGGAAGGAACTGCTAGAATAATTCCACCATGGTACATGTGGAGGGCACTTCTCTGGACAACTTACAACAAGAAGGATCTTGGATGCAGGTTATCACTGGCCCACTCTTTTTAAAGGTTGTTATAATTATTGTAAGACATGTGATATTTGTCAAACACATGGTAACCGTAAGACTTCATCAGCTCCATTATGTCCTATTCTTCCCCTTGGTCCCTTTGAAAAGTGGGGAATAGACATTGTAGGTCCACTTCCAACTACATCACGCCAAAATAAGTATATTGTAGTTGTCACAGATTATTTAACCAAGTGGGTTGAAGCTAGGCCATTGAAAACAACTTCCATGGATGAAGTGGCAAGGTTCATGTATGAACGCATTGTCACCAGATTTGGTTTCCCATTAGAAATTGTAACAGATCAAGGAAGCCACTTCATTACTGAGGTGGTAGAAGCCCTAGTCAATAAGTTTTCTATTAAGCACAGGAAGGCAACAACATACAAGCCAAGCACAAATGACAAGTGGAACGAACAAATTTTGTGTTGTGTCAAATTCTAGAAAAATATGTAGCCTTGCAGGTACATAAATGGGATGAAAGGATTCATGCAACATTGTGGGCATACAGGGAAACATTAAAGTCAGAAATAGGATACTCCCCATTTCAATTGGCCTATGGCATTGATCCAGTTCTTCCTATTGAGTTTGATATTCCCACTGTGAGAGTTATGAAAAATGAAAGGATGGATGAAAGTGATTTAGTAAAAGAAAGGTTGGTACATCTTCATTTGCTGGAGGAAATGAGAGAAATAGAAAAGGATACAAACCATAAGAAGATAATGAAGAAGAAGGAATACTTTGATTAAAAGATCCGGTGGTCTCCATTTCATGTGAATGACTTGGTTCTAGTATATGATTCCAGATACAAAAAAAGAAGACAGAGAAAATTTCTTCCAAAATGGATGGGGCCCTACAAAATAGCAGTTGTGCATGAAAATGGTACGTACTGACTGGAGGAATTGGATGGCACTCCCATTACGAAATGGGTCAACCACGACAAGTTGAAGATTTTCCAAGCACCAGAATAGTCTACTCCGAGGACGGAGTAGAAGCTAGGAAGGGGGAAGATGTTGACACTAAAATTTTCCTCTGTAATTTCTATTTCATTAATGTATGTATTAGGAATAGGATGTTGTTAAGTATAATTAGTAGTAGCGTCTGATAGAAGATAACGGCACCATCAGTACGGTGCCGCCAATAATGTGGATTACAGTAACAGTCAAAGTACAATAGGAATGTTGTAAAAAGTAAATATTTGTCGTAAGTGGTCCGGTAATGTTAAAATGTCAAAGTTTGGGTAATTAGAGAAGTAGGGTCTACATGATTAGGAATTAGAAATATTATATTGGTAATAAAGACAAGGAGTGAGGCCAAAAATATTTTGTGTATTTTATTTGTAAAAAGTCTAAAAATGTGGAACCCATGTAAAATGATAAGGTTTATCTTATCTTAATAGATAAGCTTACATGTACAGATAAGAGTTAAGGTATGGAATATGATTCGTCAGAGTGGATTTCTTATCCTATCTTAGAGATAAGATGGATAAGCCTGGAAGTTCTATAAATAGAGAGGCCACCCCCCTCATTTAGCATAGAAGGAAGTAGTGAGAAATATTGTAGGAAGTGTGTGAAGGAAGCCATCAATTTAAAGGTGTGTTGAAGAAGCCATTAAGAGGTGTAATTGTAAAGTTTCTCCCATAGTCTTGGTGAAAGGCAAGTGAAGTCAATAACACTTAAAGTACCTCATGGGTGAGATTGTAACAGTTTCATGTTAATATTATAATTTATTTTGATATTTCAGATTTGTCATCATTTTGTCTTATCATAGTCAATGGTATTCTTGTGTTATGTTGTTGTTTTGTTTCCAGTTTACATCCACCAAAATAAAGGTTGTGCATTAGTAAATAATCATAGCACGAGGAGTTCCCCGTGAAGAATTATCATAGTGCCGGATTGGTGATGACAGGACCACATTACAACCATCTTTGAATGTGTTGTATTTGGAGAACAAGATGAAGGCAATGCCTGTTGGTGTCTTGAAGGATGCAGTTATCATTATTCAAGGGGCCAACTTCACTAGAGACTTTGAGGTCTTGGCACTAGCCGAAGTGGATAAAATTCTAGCATTTCTTGAGCACCCTTGATGTTACAAAAAACAATTTGACCTACGGTTCGAAAAGGGGTATATCAGTTTTGTGAACAAGGAGGAATGGGTCATTATCCCCTTGATAGATGAAAAATAAACAACCTATACTGAGTCCTTTGGAGAATAATTCCTTGACAAAATCTATGTGTACTCTATCAGAGACCTTGAGATAATTCATCTCATGGAAGGAGTTATCTAGTTTGAATACACTTAGTTTATGAGTTATACAACTAGTGTGACATGTGATAATTGGGCACATGAGACTTTTGAATTAATTGGGAGAAAATTTAGAGGATCAGTGATAAGGGTAAGAAAAGTTTGTGTGGTCAAGCACCTAGGAGGGAAAAATTTACCAAGTTACTCTGGAGGAACTAACCCTGATGATTTATTACGAGAAATGGAGGCTCAGTGAAAAAATGATTGCGAAAGAAGAGGTATGCTCAGCTATAACCTTCTCGAGACCGAAACACATTGGTGGGTGACACATCATGAGAGCCTTATATAATGGCATGAGGTAAGAAACACATTCTTTATTAGGTTTTCTAGAAGAAATGTTCCCACTATCATACAAGACTACCATGGCAAAGAACCTACCTCGTGCAATATCCAATCATGTGAGAAGGCATGAATGGAAGACAAAATATTTACCACCATTTCTATGGGTGCATAAGTTGTATTCCACTTTACTGGATTATGCTCGCGCATGGTACATTCACTCAGAAATGCACCATCAGACAAGGAATTGGTAGGAGTTGGCGACTGATATCATTAAAGCTTTCGAGTATCAAAGTACAAATCCATCAGTGGATAAGGCATTACAAGTGGTCAAGCACCTTATAATGGGACATAGTGTTATGGTGGAAGATATGATACTTGAGCTATTACGTGAACATGGTTTAGAGACATGTTTTGATGAGGAAGAATCAGAAGAAACATAGGTTGAGTATGTTTATAAGGAAAAAGAAAAAGGAAAAATGGTCGATGTGATAGATGGTGAAGAAATAGAGATTTTGGATGTGAACCATTCTGAAGGTATGCGTAAAACTAGGGATAGTGTTGATGAATGAGTGTGTGCCTACCATGAGCCCTTAAAAACAAATAAGGTTAACATTGGTTCAGAAGTGGAACCTAAGGAAGCTATCATTGGGGATTATTGGTCAGAGAAAGAGGTTTCTAAGATCATTGACCTTTTACACTAGTTTCATGATTTTTTCCCATGTGGGTACGTAAACCACTCCTTGGGGAAATGAGGATCAAGTTGAAGGAAGGTTCACACCTGATTCATAAGAAACCACATTAGATGAATCCAAACTTGCACGTATGGGTCAAGGATGAGATAGAAAATATGATAGCATCATACATCATTAAGGTTGTGTAGGAATAATAATGGTTGATCCCAATGGTCATAAGCATTAAGAAGGATATAAGGATAAGGATTTATGTTCATTATAGGTACTTGAATGTAGTGTGTGTCATTGACCATTTTCCAACCCCCTTCATTGAAGAAATTCTAGGAGTATTATCTTAGCGTGAGGTCTATTCATTTACGGATGGGTTCTCAGGGTACCACCAAGTTAGAATTGCAAAGGAAGACCAGGAGAAGAAAACTTTCACCATTGAATGGGGAAGTTTTTTCTACATGGTCATGCCTTTTGGGCTGAATAATATGCCTACTATGTTCTCACACATCATGGTACAAGCATTTCAGGACTTCATCCATAAATTTCTTCAAGTATACTTAGATGAATGGACTATGTATGTGCTAGTCAAAGACCATAGGAAAATTTGAGGCTGATGTTTGAGAGATGTTGACAATTGAGGATATCCCTCAACATTAATAAACGTGTCTTTGTTACTCCATTTGGAACCTTGTTGGGGCATATTATATGTTAGGAAGGCTTGCTAGTGGATCTTGCCAAATTTATAGTTATTTTAGGATTGGGGGATCCTACTAATCAAAGTGTTGTGTGCATATTCCTTGGGAATATGAGGTACTATAGGAAATTTATTAAGGGATATGTCAATATCACCACACCCTTGGAGGAATTTCTTAAACATAAGAGTTCCTTTAATTGGGGAGAGGCACAACAGAAAGCATTTGACACATTGAAGGATTTTGTTATCACTGTGCCCATATTACAATTTCCTTCTTGGGATAAGCCCTTCCATGTACATTGTTGGGCCCCTAAAATATTGACTAAGTACAAAAAGGCGCATGGGCGCACAAGGCCTAGGTTAAAGGGTGGGCATGCAAGAAGAAAGTGTGTAAGGTAGGGTTCGAGGAGGGTTTTAGAAGGACCATATTACACATCGATAGAACGAGGTCTTGGGACTTAGCGATATTTGGCATATCGGGCATAACACAAGAAAATTGTAACCCGCCTATGCATGATGAATGTATAAGGTGCCATCCTAGCGAAAGGTTGACCTAGGAAGGAATATGCCCTACGATGGAAGCTTCTAAAAGACCTTCATGGCAAGGAGTGGAGAGCTCAAGCTTGGAGGAGCATGTTCCCATGAAGGACCACATCTAGACACTTTTTGATGGATCTGAAGCCTCAGAGAGAAGAGTTGGTAGTTTAAGGGGCCTATAAGTACAAGTGACCATAGAATAATAGACGGGGAGATCAATAGAGAGCGGAGCTCTATAGAAATGCCACAAGGAGTTGTATTTGGTTGGGTAGATAAAATATAGGAGAAGGATACATCAAGGGGATTGGGATTGTGAATTTTATTTTTGAGATCTAAGAAATATAGATCCACTTATGATGTATGGCTTCATTCTACATTACTACGATGTTCTGTGATGAATCTAATGGATGTAATGAGGTTACCAACTTGTTTGAATATGATCACTAATTATTTTGGTCCATCCTCATATCTTCATAGTTTTGTTTCATGTGTTTTTATGAAATGAGTATGAATCCTTATGCATTTTCCTTTCTATTTTGATTTCATTCCTATTCTGTTAAAGTATCTTTCTTGTTAGAATGACTGCATTGGTCTAGAAGTTGTTTTGAGCTCTATGATGATTACATGTCTCATTTCCACTCACTCTCTTTAAATTCCTGTCATAGATGATGTTTCCCATTAAACTCCCATAAAGGAGATACTCGACACCCGCACATACCTCAAGTTAGCACCCAGCACCCACTGTGTGATAGGCTGACACACATGGGGTTCCCTTGTTCTTTGGTGGGTGTAAAAATGACTTCATCTTGGTTCCATTTCTAGGATATATTTTCAAAGTTGTAGAGGGAAATGACATACATCATGATCAGCACAATGAGTGATGACAGAGAATTTAAGTTTGGAAAGTGTTGAATCATGGTTTAAGAGCACGAAGGATGAAATTTCTCAGAGATTCAGCACTGGACCTAAGTTTGATGCACGTAGATGGGTAGAAGAGAACCTCTACCATGATTTATATGAAATGTTTTTCTATTTCTTCCTAGTAGAGATGTATGAATGGCTCTCGACATATCCATCTACATCAAGCTGGTATTATAGATCACACACGTGGACCTAAGAAGAGTAAAAAAGGCTGCAAGATGTAGATCTGATGTGAAGTCGTGATGTGGATCATTGGTGGAAAGGAGTGTTGACTAGCTACACCCTTAAATACACTATTTCCACATATTCTTATCCAGACATTGTTGAGTTCATGAGTTTTTGTAGGATCCCAGAGGATCATTTCTATGTGTTATCCCTCTAAAAATGAATATCTTGGTTGTCATACCTTGAGTTTAGAGGCATTTCTGATGAGCTAGCTAAGCTTCTGAGCACTGGGATGAGGAACTCTAGGGTGGAGGAAGATTACGGACATATATCAGCTGAATAAGAAAGAAAGGTAGAGACGATAGCTCAAATATAGTGAAGCTACATGAAAGTGATATTAATAGAAAACACAAGGTTCATATAGTGTGATGGATTTATGGAGGCAAATGTTGTGGGAAGAATTTGAGGTTCATGTAGAGGACATGGAACTTGAGTAGTTTACTGCTACCCCATTCTTTCCAAGTGCATAAGAGATATCCCCTTAGACCTTCTAATCATATTTCATTGCATGGAGAAAGAGATGAGCCATTGGTGTGCATCTGAACCCACCTGTGCATCCAACCCCCTAGTGCTTGGTTTTCCACATCAAGGGAAAAGTATTGTTAACCTAGTTGGTATCCATGGAAGTAACAAATCTGCACCCATTAGAGACAATAATTTCTCTATTTTCTTAAGGACTTCCATGGCTTTGACATACCATTCCGGTATTTGCCATAAATTTTTTTAAAACAGTGCAAGTACACAAGCTTTTTTGTTTCACATCAAAGAGTGGTGCGAGGACACACAACTGCTGGTGGGATCAATATCAATGAAATCATCAATGTGTAGTTTAGTGGAATATTGGAGACCACTAGGCATGACCACTTCAGGCCACATTAATCTGTTGCTACATTAATGTGAGCTCTAGAGGTGTAGAACTAGCTGGAGGATTTGGTGGACCTAGGGAAATGATGGACTCCAGTGGACCTGGTGGATTAAGAGGCAATACATGGACCTGGTATGCTTCATCCTTAGTGGATCTAGCGGAGGAAGACAACTGGGGAAACCAAGGCTTTGTGATCAGGAGGATGTAAGGACCTTAACCACCTCCCGATAAGTATATGTTCGATGAATCTTTACACTTACCAGACTAACAGGGGTATTGAAATGTTGTAGAGCATGTGCAAAAGTGTGAATTACTATGGCACACGAAAGGGAATCATAACCCTAGAGCATGAAAGCCATATCATTTTGCAATCAATCATTTGCAAAGAGCATAATGCAAATTGGTACCATGAAGTATGACCCATCATCAAATGGTGGTAGAATTGACACCGCATTCAAAGAATTGTCCTTCCTAATCAGAATTCCATGATCCCTAAATTTGAAAAAAGAGCATCAATGTCCTTAAAGGAGATTTAATAAGGAATGGCGGAGAGTGTGTGAGAGTATGATGCACATTTTTTCAACTTGGATCTCTTCATCAAATTGTATCCTATGACATTTGACCCTTATCAACTTATGCTGAAATAGATTTTTGCAGGATTGATAACATTGTTTATAATTGAGCATTATGTCCACAATAATTTCACATACCTGTGCAATTCGAATTAGAAGCTTCCCTATGTCACACTGATTGCTATTGGGAGCATTGAATTTAGTGTTAGTCCATTTCTAGTTCAAGGCTTGAAATTGCACTGCAATGGATAAGTAGCTTGAAGAAGCTTGATCTTAGCTGCAAACTCAACTCATTAGACTTACGTAGTGGGCTATGTTTGTACAGAATTGATGCAGGAGGGGTACATGTCAAGGATAGTTTCCCTAGAATTTGGTACATTATGTAAGCGGTAGACTGTGAGATTTTCCATGGGGACCATGATGCAAGTAGAGTTTCCCTTGCTAAAACACGCAATTCGGAAGAATGTATCTTACTACTATAAGATTTGTACCTCTACGACCCATGACACTAAGGATTGGTGGCTTATGGATCTCAATGCATGATGGTCTCATTTGATCTTTATGTGTGTTACAACATAGCATTACCTACTAATTCATCAAAACTGATTGTGTTCATGTCCTTATACTCCTCAAGAGTGATCACAATATGCAAGGCATCTTTGCATGAAAGGGGATCTCAAAGAGGATTCCATGGTTACTGGTAACCACTTAGGAAGACTATGAGTTTCTCCATGTGGAATCCTCATTATGCATATGTAAATTCTTTAGACTTTTCGCAAGTGAGATCTACCAACGACTCTCATTGTAGTGCTCATTCTGCGAGAATTCTCACAAATATCATGACTTTCCTAACTTGTTTGAGCATTTCTTGAGGTCTTAGCAGCAGCCTTGATATGACAAGGGTACTCCAATGGTAAGTGTCCATAAGCCTAACACATGATGGCATTCCATACTTGACACGTGCAATGTAGGCTTGGATAGATCCTAGAATCTATGGTCAGAACTGGAGATAGAAGAAAGCTTGTGCAAAGGACTTTTTCTTCTTCCTTTTTATAGCCCTCTTTGTAGTTGAATATAGATCAAGGTATTCCAATTTGTAGGCAGAGTGTATCCATGAGTGACATTCTTCCAAACTCCCTTCCAAAGAAGAATCCTAATCAATTGATTTCTACAGTACTCAAATTTGTCCCCTTTAAAGATAGGGATATTTATAGAAGCAGAATTCGCCGAAGCAATCATGGCTTTTGATAATTGCTAAAAACCTGATCTGACGACTTTGTTTGATTACGATACTCATAGTATACCAAATGAAGCTTTTCAATGTGGAAGAAGTGCAAATCAAATCTGAAATGCTCTCTAAATGAAGCTAGTTATCATCTAATTTTGCCCAAAATAACTAGCAATTAAACTTGTTTGCTTGTATGTGAGATTGATGACAAAATATGCACTTCTTCTGTAGCGTGCTGCACAATGAATGCTCATGAGCTTGTTGGTTTGTAGAGGATTAGCCACCATACCTGCAGCATAAAATTAGAGCTAAACACATTGCACAGCTAACAACCTCAACATGGATGGTTTTATAGGACAACCAACAACCTCAATATCATGATGTTGCTTTTCCTTGTGCTTTCATCTTTCCACAATGTTTTTCCTTCAGGGAATTATGTAGGAAATATCACTCACTGATTACGAATATGAAAAGAGAAAATGGAACATTGAGACCATGTTCCCCCCCTCAATGTGAACATTTCACTTATTCAAGTCATAATAGGAACACTGAGAAAAAATTACGCTGCACACAACTGGAATCAACTACAACTTTGAAAAGAAAGCAAACTCACACACACACACTATCACCACAGATTCGTGTGGCCCCATCGTTGGTGACTAACGAGAGGTCGCTGAATGACCTCCAGCCTCCTGTGCCTCCATCCTCCAGTTATACATACCGCTTAGGTCAGAGAAATGTGCTCAGAATTCTTTTCCGAACTTCTCATTTTTCGTAAAAGATGGTTTGTGTATTCTTTAGCTGTCAACCTTTTTATTTTTAGAGATCTAGGTGGTTCAAATTCATTGTCACCTTCATATCCTTCTTCTAAATTTAGCATAGCTGAATTTTCTTGATCTTGTATATTTTTTTTCTCTCTCCATGGTAATTGGTTCCATGAGAATACATTGTTTTCTTCTTTTCTTGGCCATCGTGAGATAGGTGTCGGATACAACCGAAAATGCACCCTTTTTTACAAAATTATTTACCTAGACAGGACTGACAATAAATAACGACACTTTATTTTTGTTTAACTTTGAGTGGGAACTACCACTTTACCATTAACATAGACCAAAATACTAAAAACTTGAACGTGGATTAAGTTATAAAAAATTATAACCATGAGGACTATAAAATGAATAAAGACTAACAATACACCTTATTTTGACTTGACACTGTGACCAAATTGACTTTACCTTCAATATAATATTTTGATGACTCAAATATTTAATTTTATGACTATGAAACCTAAATGAAATAAAGACCTGATAATACTTATATTAAAACACTAAACCATATTTTTGAATATGTATGGCATGGACAAAAATTAAAGTAAATATTGTCTCAAAATATAGACTTTTACTACCTATATTCACACAACGATATGGAGGACTAACAAACATTTAGGTATTAAACCACACTATTTAATTGAAAAATATAATACAAATGGGACCAACTACTATTGATAATAATATTTGGTACAATGAACAAAACATAAAGGCTAAATAAAACAATAACCAACTAATAACTCAAAAATGCTAATTGAAGGAAAATGGATAGATCTTTCCCTGAGATCATGGAATTCTTTTCGAGAATCAAGCATCTCAACATTTCAAAATGCAGTCTATATTTATTGGAGTTTGTTGTTGAGAACACGTCCTCCTGTATTTCTTCTGGTAACTATCATCTTTATCATGCAAGTCAACTCACCCTTTCATTTGACACATCCATAACACTTATTGATCACGAGTCTAAAAAAATATAGTGATATTCTTGATGAAACACCACGATGCACTAGGTAGACAGTCAATGGACAATCAATACACCTTCTCAATACTCCAGGGTATGCATGACCAGGACAGCGTATGCATATGATGAGAAGGCTTCATGACTTGAGAAAAAATAAATGAACAACAGAGAGGATGCTTTATACAATAGAAACCATCTAGAAACTTGAATGAAATCAAGTATAAAACCATTGAACAATACAGATTTGTATGCAAAATAGAAATTCAAGGGATTCAGTATGCCACGTAGAGAAGACTTTTGATCCTATTGAATCAGATCTGACCACTATATCTCCATAGGATGCGTAGTAAAATACCACACAATACTACAGAAGAATATAGAACGTTGAATGCATGCACATAATTTATCTCCCCATTCAAGACACCAATGCAGAATGATGAGTATAAAACGGTTGGAACACTGCTGCAAAAAAATTGATACTACTGTGTTGAATCCAGACAGATCTAGTCTGAATTGATTTTTAATCTACTTTGACAAGGAAATATAATGAACAGTGGCTTTAATTAACACCAATACAAGATGATCTGAAACCAATTCACCATGCAGATTTTCACATACAGTCCACAGGAATATCAGGTTCTCCTACCAAAAAAAACATTCATACACGAGCCACCATGGATAGCATAACAATGGATTTTCCCTGTAGATTATCTCAAGACTCCATTAATCACTCTGATACCAAATAAAATGGTATAGAAAAATTTACAGATGAATATAATCAACTATATTCAATTCATATGGGATTGATTACATAATGAACAAGCTACAAATATATAGGGAGATAGTTTCCTATTAAGTAGGAAACAACTCAACCACAAATCTATATATATGTGAGTTGTTATAACTCCCAAACAACTCACGTATATAATATACTAACCTGATATTATGATTTTTTTTATTACAACTCATAATATATTACATAATATTTACTTCATATAATTACTCACGTAATTACTAACACTATAATGTAAGCACTAACATAATGATTCCTAAAAATACCAAGGTAGAAGAACCTAGTTTTAAGGGAAGAAGTGGTATAAGGGAAGTACCTAGACCCTACACATCATAAGGAGGTATATCAAGAAACCATAGATGTCATTTATATTTTACAAGGAGATATCTAGTGTCTAAAGGAGCAATCCAGGAGGGAGTAACAAAGAAGGAATATCGAGGCACCAAAGGATGACCTAGATGAGGTCAAGGAAGTATGTAAAATGCTATGGCATGAGAATATTATTCCCTTGCTAAGAGCATGGTTGAGAGAGAAGGTACCATGTGTCGGAGAAGAGCGTGAGAGGTAGGTCTTGCATGAAAACCTTCCCCCTCACATTCTTGACTATGATAAGGAAATCATGTTAAATGAGGTCATGGATGGATGAATCCTTATTAATATCCTCATTGACATAGGCATGGAGATTAATGTTCTCACCTTGGATGCATGGCTTCAGATGGGAATACCTACATTACAACCATCTTTGAATGTGATTTATATGGCCAAAAAAATGAAGGTAATGCCCATCGATGTCTTAAAGGATGTAGCTATCACCATTCAAGGGGCTAATTTTACTAGGGACTTCAAAGTCTTGGTGTTCACTGAGGTAGATAATTTCCCAACATTACTTTGGTTCCCATGGTGCTATAAGAACAATGTGAATCTTTGGTACAACAAGGGATACATAAGATTTGAGATTGAGGAGGAATGGGTCATCATACCCCTGGTTGATGGAAAATCATCACCTTATACTGAAGCTTTGGGAGAAGAGGTCTTGGATAGAATATATGTGTGCTCAATCAAGGATCTAGAGGTAATCCATCCCATAGAAGGAGTTATCTAGTTTGAGTATTCTCAGTCCCTAAGTGACACCACGAGTATAGTGTGAGATAATTGGGTGCATGGAACCTATGAGTTAATTGAACGAAATTTGAGAGGATCGGTGACAAAGGTGAAAAAGGTGTGTACAGTCTGGCACTTGGGAGGAAATAAGATACCTAAGTATTTATGAGAAGCATTCCCTAAGATCTTTTTATAGGAGATGGAAGCTCAGTGGAAGATTGAGAACGAATGAAGAGGGATGTTAAGCTATGTCCTACTCGGAATTGCTACGCACTGGTGGGTAACACATTAGGATGACCTCTTAGAATGGCACAAGGTGAGAATTTCCTTTTCTATAAGGTTTTATAGGAGCAACACACCTATGGATATAAAGGACTACATGGTAAAGAGACCGCTTCCTTCCATATCTAAGGATGTGAGATAGCCATGATGGGAAGCACATAAGCATTTCCACCTTCATTATGGGTTCAAAAGTTGTATTCCACCCTATGAGGTTGTGTGTGTGCATGGTACATTCACATTGAGACACTCCGCCAGATAGGGAATTGGCAAGAGTTAGTGGTTGATCTCTTTCAAACATTCAAATACTCTAGTACAAAACCCTTAGTGGATAAGGCATTACAGGTTGTCAATTAGTTTACCATTGGGGATAGTGCCATGGTAGAAGATAGGCTACTAGACCTTATAGATGAACCTAGCCTGGAGGCGCGCCTTGAGGAGGAAGAAAAATAAGAGATACACTTTGAGCATGTGTGTATAGAGAAAAAAAAAGGAAAGATGGTTTATATAATTGATGGGGAAGATGTAGGAAACTTAAACATTGACCATTCTATAGGGATGAGCAAGGTGTTATATAGTTCTGATGAATGAGCATGTTCCTATCATGAACCTTTGAATATAGAGAAGGTTAACATCGGGTCAAGAGTAGAGCCGAAGGAGGCAATCATTAGAGACTATTGGTTGGAGAAAGAACTCTCTAAGATCATTGATCTTTTATGAGAGTTTCAGGATTTATTCCTACGCGGGTATCATGAACTAAAAGGTGTTCACTATTCCTTATGGGAAATGAGAATTAAATTAAAGGAGGTTGTGCACGTATTCTGGAAGAGACCATACTGAATGAATCCTAACCTGTGCGTGAAGGTCAAGGAAGAAATAGACAAGATGATAGCATCAGACATCATTGAAGCTATTGAAGAGTCAGAGTGGATAAGTCCAATGGTAATTAGCATCAAGAAGGATGGAAGGTTAAGGATTTGTGTTGATTACAGGGACTAAAATGCATTTTTTATCATTCATCCTTTCCCAACCCCATTTATCAAAGAAATATTAGAGGGAGTGGCAGGACATGAGGTCTACTCTTTCACAGATGAATTCTCAGGCTATCACTAGGTAAGAATTGTGAAGGAGGACCAAAGGAAGATGAATTTCACCACTGAGTGGGGAATTTTTTCTTATACAGGCATGCCCTTTGGGTTGAATAATGTGCCTATTGTGTTCTCATGCATTGTGGTACAAGCTTTCCAGGACTTCATCCATAAATTTCTTCAAGTCTACCTGGATGATTAGACAGTACATGGGCTAGTGAAGGACCATTGTGACAACTTAAGGTTAATGTTTGAAAGGTTTCAGAAGTTGAGGATATCCCTCAATATTAAGAAATGTGTCTTTGCTACCCCATTTGGAACATTATTGGGACACATCATATGTAAGGAAGGCCTACTAGTAGATCCCATAAAAGTTTTAGTAATTGTAATATTAATAAGGGAGCCTACTAGCCAAAGTGCAGTGTGTGGATTTCTTGGGCATACGAGGTACTATAGGAAGTTCATGAAGGGATATGCTAAGATTCTTACACCTTTAGAAGAGTTACTTAAGCATAAAATTTCCTTTCATTGGGGAGAGGCGCAACAAAAGGCATTTGACACTTTAAAGGATAGGCTTGTCACCACGCCCATACTATGATTTCCCTCTTAGGATAAGCCCTTCCATGTTCATGTTGATGCCTCAGGGACTACCATTAGAGCAGTAATTACACAGCTTGGTGAAGGGGTTGTTGATCATCCTTTGTGCCTTACAAGTAGGAAGTTAACACTAGCGGAGTAGAATTATACTACAACTGAGCGCGAGGCATTTTCAATGATCTACGCACTTCACAAGTTTAGATAGTATTTGGTAGAAACTCCATTTATATTTTACACTGACTATATGGTATTGAAATACTTGGTGAATAAGCCCATTGTATAAGGGCACATATTTCGGTGGGTACTATTTTTCCAAGAATTCAAGTTCACAGTGGTTGTCAAACAAGGAAAAATTAAATCTGGACATGATCATTTGTTTAGACTCGATTCAGGGGAGGATGTGTAAAGCATTGAGGATACCAATCCAGATGCAAAACTATTTAGGTTGCGGTGCATGCCCTCAGACTTAGAAGACATTGCAGTATTTCTCAAGATAGGTGTAGCACCAGAAGGGATGAAGGAATTGGATAAAAAGTGGTTAGTTATACGTTCCATGCCCTACATGTTGATTATTTGGGATCTATACAAACTAGGACGTCATGAAATTTTACATCAGTGTGTGCTAGAACATGAGTGCCTAGCCATAATAGAACAACCACATAGAGGTAGTGTAGGTGGACACTATGTAGGGGATGCCATTACACACAAGGTATTAATGGTTGGATTATGGTGGGAGATCCTATGTCAAGACTACAAGGAATATTATAAGGCGTGTGACCATTGTCAGCACATTGGAAAAAAGGGCTATGAGATTAAATTTATTTGCACCCAATTCCCAATCCCGATCCATTTGAAAAATGGGCTATAGACTTTGTATGCCCTGTAGCATCATTCGCACGTACGACTAGGTCACTATATATAATAACTTGCATAGATTCCACCTAGTAAGGATTGTATAGCAACAAGGTTCCTATGGAAAACATTATTAGAAGGTATGGATGCCCTTTGAGTTTGATAGTGATAGGGGTACACATTTTTTGAATGAGATAGTAAGGATTCTATTAGAAGATTTCATGGTGGCCCATCATAAGACTACACCTTACCATCCACAAGAAAATGGAACCGTGAATGTTTTTAACAAAATACTTAGTCACACATTGACTAAGATATATGATGTTGGAAGACAAGATTGGGATGAAAAATTATCATCCATTGTTTTGGCATATAGGAAAACCTACAAGAGGTTGAATAAGGCCACACCATTCCAATTGGTGTTTAGTGTAGAGGTTGTCCTACCAATTGAATTCATGTTACCTTCTCTGCATATAATGCGCGTAAGAGGATTAGATGATGAACAAGCGTTGGAGGAAAGAATTGACAAATTAATGCATTTGGATGAGAGATGATCATTAGCTAGGTGGATCTAGACAACTGAAAAAGAAAAACAAAAGGCATGGCATGATCGTCACATTAAGAACAAGAATTTCAGGTTGGGAAGATGGTCTTACTATATGATTCAAAGTTTTTGTGCCATCTTGGGAAGTTAAAAGTCCATTAGTTGGACCCCTACATCATCTCGTACATCCTTTATTTAGGTACGTTCTAGTTATAAGAACTGGATGGGACAATATTTCCAAGACACTTTAATAGAATTAGTCTGAAGCCCTACTATAAATAAGTCTTCTTGGTGTTTCTCAATAAGGTAGTATTACCAGTTAGTTTAGGATTTCCCTTAATGCATTTTATTTTCTTGTGTTTCCCTTTCTCATTATTATTTTTGTATTGTGCCTTGGGCACTGATAACCTCATTACTTTTCCAAAGGTTGTGAATGCACAGAGGACCGCACATCATTTTAGTGTGGGGTATAATAATGTGGAGGAAAGTACAAAGTGTGAAGAACCAGGAAGGATTACGTTAGAAAGCCTAGTTGAATAGCCCTGGGATAGGAAGTGCATGGAAGGAAAGGTGAAAAAGGATGGTTAGTATCAGGGTAAGGCTACATTATGGATCCACATACAAAAGAGGAAGAAGTGTAAAATCAACACGATGTAAGCGAGAGAAAAAATCATGATAGAAGTACCTTCAGTGCTAGTGAGGCATGCACAAGAGTCTCCTGTCAAGATGGATTGGTTACATGCCAGAAGGTTGGGGGATTGTCCGTGCTAGGTTGGGCATGTGTGTTAAAGTGCTAAAATTAGGGTTTTTTGAAAAATCCGCATTAAGTGTTAAGTACGATGGTAGGTAAGGTAGCATTTAATGTTGAAAAGTGAGAAAAACTATAAATAGAAGGTTGAACACTTCATTATTTACATTGCAAATATGAAGAAAGAAGAGCTTTTACGAACTAGGGTTTCCAGATTTGATGCATGAGTAATTGATTTGGATCTACAAACTAGGAGGGAAATAGTTCACAGGCATAGAGAGAGTTGTGGAAAAGCATCATCTTGTGAAGGGGATATTCTAGCGAGGGTTTGACATCTAGGGCATGGGTTGAAAAGGATTTTCTTCACAAGTTTGAGATCTAAGCTTGGAAAGGGAAGAGAAGGAGACTAAGAGAAGTTGAAGTGCAAAGATAACCTACACAATGGCACCCAAGAAACCAGCTATAACACCTAAAAAGGTAAAAGGCAAGGGCAAGGGAAAACAACAAGAAACCACCGCAAGTGCCAATGAAGAATGGTATGCAGAAATGCAGTACCCAGATGGGGTTTTCTTGGAAAGGAGTGTGAGTCCCATTCAAGAAACATGATTGAAAGTGATTATAACCATCACATAAACACAATTGAAAAGGAAATGGCACTGGAGTTAGTGAACCTAAAAAACAAGAGGACACCAGAAGGGTTACCCATTTATAGCGACTAAGTAAAAGTTAAGTTAGAGAAGGTGGTATTATTTCAATTCTATGAGTTCCCTACTTTGGGAAGCTTGAGCACCTCTATCAGTGGATGATGACACTTGTACATGATCACTTTCAATTCATGTGGCACAAGATGCGCATAACCCCTTAGCTGATTTCAAAATTCACAGGTCTCATCTATGAAGGATAAAGTATAGAGGATGACCTATGCGACAAAGAAGCCATCAAATAAATCATCGCCGCATCTGCATATAAGAAGGGGTCAAGGTACTTTGATATTGTGGACATCCAAGACCTGGTGATGAGAATGGCCATGTTCATGGTAACAAAACTTAATGACCAAGAGAGGTGGATGCAAGTTACAAAATCAAGGCTCAATGTTTACAGAATGATATCGGAGGGCACCATCTATAACTTGTCGTCATACATCATAGATAAGATCATCAACAACAAACAAAAAGGTGACAAGATACTTTTTCGATAATGTCCTCTTACTTATTTTGTTTTTAGAGATTAGAGTGCCAGATGGGGAAAATAATTTTGTTTGGGAGTACCCATAAGAAGATCCCTACCCACAAAGATATTCAAAAAATACACTTGCAATAGCACGAAACCCGTTCACGAGGCACATCTTGAGAAATGGTATACACGCTTGAGGAATGTGTTCAGGGAAGAATGGAGGATCCTAGAGCAACTGCCAAAGCTCACAGAGGGAGAATGTAAATTTGTAGTATACCAACACTTCTACATTGGTATATTTAAGTTAGTGGATGAAAGCATGAGCCCATGGTATAAACTTCCATTTTCCTTCACCGCTCAGTACTTCCAAGTGGGGGTAAACAAATTCAAGGAATCCAAGAAGCTGAATTTTGACCTTGGAAGTATGGATTAGGACCACGGGGAAATGTGCAGGACCTTGGTCTACCCCAATAAGCATGTGTACATGGAAAAGTATGTATTACATGAATTTTAGATGATGAAACCCTTGAATCTACCTATTATAGGGAGGTCTATGGCACGTGTATACCTTTGCATAAGGCCCAAGTTTGAGAAGGGTGCTTATCTTGAGAACAAGATAGCTATACCTGAAGACCTAACAGGTAGAAAGAAGACTGTGCCTAAGAAAAAGGAGATGAAAGAGATAAAGAAAAAGGCACTACGTGTCTAAGATACTCAAGCGGTGGACACCCTAGGAACAAGCACTAGAAAAAGTTCTTACACACGTAGGAAGAGGTCCCTAGTAAGAGAGGAGGCACCACCATAAGGAAAGATTACTGGAGAGGAGAAATAACTAGAGGAGGAAGAAGAGAAGGAAGAATATCCTATACTAGAATCCCTAGTTAGGAAGAAATAGAAGGTGATGGAGGAAGCTGATTCAAAGGAAATAGAGAGCTTGGAGAAATATAAGGGTGACAGGGATGAAGATGAAGAATATGAATCTGAAGGAGACCAAGAACCACTTATTTTCAGTGTGCATGATTTAGAAGAATAAGGTGAAGAGGAGAAGAATGACTATCATTTTATGTGAAGGAAGGCAAGCCAATAGGAGGAGGGCACCCAGGACATGGGAGGAGAAGAAGAGGTTAGTACAAAGATTCAGAGGACTCCAAACCTCACATAGGAGTAGATAAACTAGGTGGCAGAAAGAGAAGCAAAAAAAATCATTGATGCCTTGGTAGAACAAGATTTGGAGTGCAGCACTAAAATAGTGATGAATGAAGATAACGAAGGAAGTGTAGGAAAATACCATGGCAGTGCAGGAGGCCATAGTTTACAGTAACTATTCCAAAGGGCACGCATACAGGTGGAAAGGGCATGAAGATCAAAATACCAAGAATGAGCTACATTGATGATCCAAGGAAGGTGTTGTATGCATGCTTCCAAAGCACAGTCCCGACAAATCAACTCTTGGCAATGAGGTCGTTTGATGAAGAAGGGGCATACCCTCAGATGAGGAAAATTATTTCATGGGAAATTGAGTCCCACATTGACGAACCAAAGTTTGAGGTAAGAATGGGGCACTAATGAATATGCATGAGTCAAAAGGAGACAACCCCTTGGTGAGCACTCAAAAACTTTTAGATGAAAAAGTATGCAATGCATTGAATAAGGCCTTAGTTGAACTGGAAGCTAGGTTATTTGGAAGGAATGACAGTGTAAAATTTCTAGAAGTAGAGCTAGAAAAGTCAAAAGAAGAGCTAGAAGAGAGGACCAAAAAATTGAATCAGGAGAAACTAATTAGTGTGTAGCTAAAGCATGAACTAAGAGAAGAAAAGGAAAGGGTGTACGAGGTAAATAATAAGGTAGAATCCATCTCAAATTCCATTATTTTGAAGCATCCACACCTAGCACTTCCTGCAGAAAAGTATGGATCTTCCCTTGAGTGCCTCAAATACTTAACACACATCCTCACCATGAAAAGGAAACCTTTGGCCTTATAATCCATGGAAGAAGTAGCATCACACCTAAATAAGGAGGAAAAATTGAAGGTTGTAGCAATCATTGCCAAGTACAATAAGCTTCTTGCTGATATAAAAACGAATAACCATACTGCTGAGGCTACATATGATAGTTACGTAGATAGAGATAAAGTGGTGAGTATCCTAGTCACCACTCATGAGGTAGAGCTCAAGGAATTCCAAGAGAAGAATAAATGAAATAGAGAAGAGTGAGAGAGGATCCTACCCGAGGTCAAGAAGAAATCAGAAGCTATTAAAACCTTACAAGTTTCAATTAAAATCCAGATCAAGGAGTTGTACCCACATATTACAAGAAGGATGGATGTGCTTGAGGATGTGGGAAAGGAATTGGAAGGAATGGTTGAAACATTAAAAACTGAAGGAAATGGACTGGGTTTTGAGGACGTAAGTGTACGTACCCAAAATTGTAAGGTACTGTACTGCGGAACGGTGTAACAAGTGCCCCAATGATGATACAGGTCTCCTCGCAAGGTGTTCGGGATCCGAAAAATCCCTCGGAGTATGCGTTAACATCCTGTGTGCCCCGCTTAGCCCCCGTGCCCTTTGTTTTCCCCCCTTTTCTTCTTTCCTTGGCCTTTTTTATCTTCAGTGACAAAACTGCCACCCTACAGGACGGCGGTCTCGTGACCGCCGCCCTGCTTAGAGTGGCGGTCCTGTGCACATTTTCTAGAACGTTCTTTGACACGAATCATGTGAAATATCATGATTCACCATCTTTCTTTGCCGACTTGAGCATGCATTTATGTTTTTGGTCCCCTGGGATAGTGTTTTTCCTTTGTTTATTGTTTAGGAGTTCCATTTGGTTTTGGCTTTTGGGTGATTGAATTCCTATAAATGCATGGTTTGTGCATAAGCAAAAGGGTCTACCCCTCATTCAATTTCATGCTCTGATTTTCATATTTCAGTCTTTTATTCTGTTTAGAAGCCATGGTGTTAATTCCTTACATGTTTAGATAGTATTGTTCAGCGGTTAGTAAGCCACAGACCCATCTTGTGCATGCAGTGCTATTATCTCATCCAAATCTAGTTAGAAGCTTGCCTCTGAGTTTCTCTTTACTGTAGATTTGCTTTCATCGTATCTTTGGTGTTCTTAATTCAATTCATTATATGCCTGGTTAGCTTTATTCAGCTATTGGTAAGCCACATATCCAACTTGTGCAAACAGTGTCTTTATTTTTATCTAATCCATTCGAACGAATCGCTTAGGAAGCCATTAAAGTTGCATGTTTTTCTCTTTGTATAGGATATTTATAGGTTCTGGTCGCTTCATGTTGCATGGCTCGCAGTAAAATCCCGCTAGGAATCGCATAAGCCAAGCTCTGTACTCTTGCGCTATCCCTCTCCTACTCACATTTTCGGTCTGCATTCTAAGTTGTCCTTGTCCCAAAATCTACTCCTATCAGTGCTAGCGTTACACGCTTTTCTGGATCCACGTGAACACAAAAGAACAAGGAGATCATACTGAGGGGACGAGATCACACACACCATCGGATTCGCCACTGTTCTGTGGAATCCAAGGTTTAAATTTCAAAGTTCTAGTTAGAATCATATCAAATAGAGTAGTTAATCACTTTATTTCAATAAATTCTATTCTCGATATTGCCAGGGAAGCTGTGGGGATTGATAGTTTCTGAGAAACTATGATTCACTCCTCACTTCTGAGGTAGGATCGAGAATCTTGTAGGTAGATTAGACAAGCTGTTTTATTTATTTAGAGTAATTCTACAAAATCACACAGGCAAATAACTACACTCAGTTATCTTGTCTGTTTCAAATTATTGTTTAGTTATTATTTCTAGATACGCTTAAAATAGTTTAATTTCTTTAAAATTTATTAAAAGTTTTCTTAGAAGAATAAAATTTATACAGTTATATTTATTTCACATAGTTAGAATTTGTTTCGTTACAGTTAGATTTGCATTTTGTTTTGTATGACAATCACAGGACCTCAAGAGCCCAGGGAATATATATTTGAGCCAATCATGCCTCAACCAAACCTAGTCACAGCAATAGTTGACATAGACCAAAATCTCAGGATACTAGTACTCTAAACAACCACAAATTTACAACAGATTAGTTCTCAGTTAAGAGGATTAAACATAGAAGACGACCAAGCACACACATTTTGGTCGAACCAACCAAACTATAGATTGCCCTAGGCAAAGCACTCACATGACTGTAGAAGGGCTCGAAAGAGAACAAACATTTGGGTGTGATCCTTTAGTTCCACAGCCAGACGCTGGAGACACCCTCGTAGATATAGATACCAGCTTAAGAATCCAGGTTGCGAGAATGCCTATAAGGTATTCTGAGAAGATTACACAACTATTGGTTCTAAATATAGAAGCTGAGAAAGCATACAGTTATTGGATACTAGGGATTAGAATTTGATCTCACATATGACCATAACAGGACCACAATGACCGAGAGTCTATGGTTGTGATCCACAGATCCCACAGCCCAACGAGTCCACAAGTCAATTAGATATAGACACTAACCTACGCACCTTGGTATTCAGGTCCACTCCACTTCCACCTATCATCATCAAATAACTGTCCTTACTAGATATCGCGGCTAACGAAGCTAGGGAATTTTGGACTAGGCCAAAAAATCATCCGTAGAGTCAAATTATATTCATCATCCATTATATGACCTTATCAGGAGATATACACGAAACTATCCCGGGTCATTTTCCCACGTATTCTACAACCCATAGATCGAATCATGCCAGAGCTCGATATTGATTGGAGCCTTCGAGCAGTCATTCTTGCTGATCGATCTATCACACCAGTCCAAGTTAGAAGGGCTTTCTTTGCCTTAGATTCACAAATTCCACTAGTGCGTGTCGAAGATATTAGACTGCCTAACTAGTTTGTCTGAATCCATCGTATATTCTACCCCCACCGGCTGCCTTGGCATGACCTTGAGAGGTCAGGTACGCGGAAGAGTCACTTGTAGATTCTCACACTTGCCTGTCGCTTTTCTGGCGTACAAAATTGGTGAATCTGACGTGAAACAAATGAAATTAGTGAAGCTGACGTAAAACTTCCTACTTTCTCATTCAGATTCATAATATCACGTTTCCTTTCACAAATCACCTTCGCTCCTTCCCATTATTCTGCGGGTATTCATATACCCCCCGAATATGTCAGGATTTGATGCATATGGAAGACCCCTCTTGGGTCTTGAGGCATACTACGTCCAACAGAATAGGCAATCATCACCCTTGCTCTCAGTATGGGGCGACAACTATTCAACTAATCAGTTGTCAACACAAACCCCAAGAATCAGATATAATTCATCTTTTCAAACTGAGGAGTTAGATCAACCCCCTCGAACGCAACAAACAGAGCCTTCAGGTTCAAACAATATGACGTTTACAGGAGAATCTGGTTCGTGTCCTCGGATGCTACTTAGATCACAAATCAGTAGACAGTCAGACCCATACTTGGTCTTAGATGATGGACAGTCAACACGTTATCCTAGGAGTGAACAACATTCTTGGGGTATGTACCCACCTATAGGAGGTTTACAAATACAACCCGAGATCTCTTTTCAAGAAAATACCTCTATGCCACTACATATAGGAAATACTCTCAGAGAAACTTGGCAAGATAGCAATCAGTTCATGACAGGCTATCACATGCCTATACAACACCAGGGTATACAACAAACGCCACCCAGACAAAGCACCGTGACTTCACCAAATGAAGTCATTTCAACGTTAGTAGAAAGAGTGAGAGGGTTAGAACTTGCTCAAGCAAGTCAAAATTCTCCGTTCATGCAAACAAGAAGTTCCAATCCTCCATAACACTCTAGCTAATTAGATCTCCTCACAGGAGTAGGCACATTAGGCATGCCTCCTCACTATCCACAACAAACGCCAACAAGGCCCACCATCTCTATTCCTCCCGGTCTAGTGTCAAACAATCCATTCCTTGACAATACCCCGTCGTACTTAAACATGTACTCTAAATCACCACAAGGAGATATGTTCTCCTCTCTTGGCATGTTTTCTCAAATGCAGGGACTTCCTTATGCCCCTGCTAATGCATACTCTGCACCATATCAACAACCTATCCCACCGTTACTCCCTCAGCAACCACTATCAATGGTTGAAAGATATGCGATAGGGACTTATTTAGAATATCTAAAGGAACCCTTAGATTTCACCATATGAAGCGTCATGCTTCCAAGACCTCTTCCTGATCTACCCAAGTTCAAGGGTGAGGGAGATCCGAACACACATATCAAAGCTTACGCTACAGCCATACGAGAATTACTCCCTTGGGATGGGGTTGTTGCTAAAATATTCCCTAAAACCTTGGAAGGTATTGCTCTCGACTGGTATTACAGAATACCTAAGGCTTCCAGACATTCATTTAAACAACTCGTGTCAGATTTCATCAAAGCCTTCGACATGAACAAACTATTGAGAATAGGAATCAGGGAATTCTTGCATATCAAACAAGAACACAATGAATCTGTCGCCCATTTCATCCAGAGGTGGCGTACAATTCTTTATTCATCAGCAAGTGATCCAAACATGGATCAGATGGAACTATGTGATTTATTCCTTCATTCTCTCAGTAGAGAAGTGAAGGAAGAAGTCCAAAAGTTCCCACTAAGGACTTATGATGAAGTACTTGAGAGCACTCTGCGAATAGATCAAGCAGCGATAGATAGTGGTCGTAAGACATATGGAACAAACGGGAGGTTAATCACCTCCGCTCAAAACACTACAACTATCACAAATGTCAATCAAGGACCCAAAATCCTTAACAAAAATCGTGGGGTAACAATGGATGGGGTAACCGACCAATCCAAGAGGGTAAATGTTGTTAATATTCCGTCACAAACAAATAGCCAACAAAACCACAACTTTACCCCAACAGTCAATACAGTGGATTTTAACCATCCACAACAACAACAACAACAACAACGGCAAAATCCCATACAAGGGCCAAGCCAAGACTCATTTGGTTATCAAAACCAAAGTTAAAACCAAAAACAACAATTCCCAAACTTTAATCCTAATAGACAACAGTTTGATTGGAAATTTAGGCCACAATACACAACAAACCAACAAAACGGGAATTACAACCCCAATTCTTATTGTGGTTTCCATAAAATTCGGGGTCACGACACTAGAACGTGTCGTGACTACAATAAATTTATGCAACGCTTGCCAGAAGAACAAAGACAGTTCTTCACATACTTGTTTTTGGTAGATCCCGTCTCATCATCATCAAATACGCTCGCAAGGGCAGTTTCCCCTCAGAATGCTCCCCTTAAGATCTTTAACGATCCGCTCCCAAATCATGATGGCAATAGGCTGAATCCAACCGGAGCAAACAAAAGTGCAATGACGGGAAACAATGATCATGAAGCCTCAACTTCATTAAATCCATCAGTTGCGCCACAGTTAGGAGCTCAACCGAGACCCAAGATAGTCAGTTTGGTAGAATTAGATGCTGAACTACCTACCGAAGCTATAACAAGAACACGAGAGTATTTCTCTCAACCGAGCCCAAGTCATCTTCCAGAGACAGATAAGAGTCAGCAAATAGTTGAAAAACCCATCGGTGCTTATGATTTAATTAGTGACCTAACAAAGACCTTCTCACACATTTCATTTTTGGACTTACTAAAGAACTCTCCCCCACACATAGCTGCTCTTTTAGAAGCATTAGGTCTATGCCATCTAATTAACATCACTCCACCTCCCGAAACACAAGTAAATCACGTAGATTTTGATATCCACCCTCCGGGGCAGCCAGACAAGGATGTCGAATTCATCTTCGAAATAAGTAAAATGCCCACAGATGCTGAGATCGCACGCCGAGGTGACCCAACCTTACACTTGCAAGTGTGGGTTTATAATAACTATGTAAAATAGGAAATGGTTGACGATGGGGCCGCAGTTAACATAGTCCCTTTCTCTTTCCTCCAAAAACTTGGATATGGAGAAACAAACTGTTCCACTACATGAAATACCTTGAGAGGTCATGATAGCCTTAAAGCTACTTCGATAGGAACTATAATATTGCCAGTCACCTTAGGGCGCCAAAACCATCTTGACTGAGTTTTATATTATAGATCGGGAAACTAACTATAATATGATCCTCGACCGACCTTGGATACATCGAATGAAGGCAATCCCTTCTACTTTATTTCAAGAAGTAAAATTCTTGCATCTAGGAAAGGTTTTCGTAGCCAAAGGCGATCCAAAACCTTTCGATTTGCACCTAGCTAATTTAAAGAAAAGACCAGGGGTGCACTCAGAATTTGAACTTCCAACCAACCAACTTAATAAACCCTCTGACCCAAAGCCAGAGGAAAATTTGGTACGTACAACGGATCTTGAAAACTACCAGCATATCCGAAACAATTCCAACCCCTAAAGGTAAAACTAAAGAAACAGTATCAATTAGGGACTACTGCAAAAATCATTGAGTTGATAGAACAAGATTCACCAATGTTCTTACCATTCGATTCAGTAGGCATGGGATTTTCCCTAGGTGTTGGTTCCTTGCTAGCAGAGGATCTCTGTATGGTAGAAGTAGAGTGCGCAAACGCAACAGATGCCCCAACATCTATACTCCCGGCTAAGTATTGGACTCTCCATTTCGATGGAGCTAAATGTCGTTATGGAGCGGGGGAAGGTATAATTCTTACTTCGCCCGAGGAGAAAGTCCTTCCATTCACTTTTAAATTAAACTTTGAATGTACAAACAACGGCGCTGAGTACGAAGCCCTCCTCCTTGGCCTTACCTTAGCCAAAATAATTGGTGTTGATAACATCAGAGTCTTGGGAGACTCGCAATTAGTGACAAACCCAGTTTCTGAGGTATATGAAACTAAGCTGAAAATTTGCAACTCTACAAAAATGTTGTATTAGATTTAAGCAAGGTGTTTAACTTTATATCCATTGAAGCAATTCCCCAAGAGAAAAATCTTCTCACCGTTTCAATAGCAACCTCAGCATCACCGTTTACTCCAAGCAATGAGCTACAAGATACTCACTTCACAGTATCCAATCGTGACAAACCATTGATAAAAACAATGACAAATTCTCTTTCAAGCAGAAGTGAATCTACCGTCCTAGACCATGTTGGAAATGATGCGGCTACTTTGGATTACTTAAATGCCTATGCATCACTACATCTCTCCTATCACATGCTAGATTTATCCCTGATTCCCTATTCATCTTCCTACTTCTGAAATCCCGTAACGGATCTTCCCTCACAAACAGAACCTAGCATATACGCAATAGAAAATGGGGATGATCTATATTTACCTCCAGCACCACCTGAGTTTGAAGAGGGTAACGCCTCTTTGATCGAAGAAACAATCGATGTCAACATCGGGACAAAAGATGAACCAAGAATATTGAAACTAGGTTCTTCATTAACCCCAGAAGAAGTGGAAATACATACTCAGATTCTCAAAGAACATTAGAATGCGTTTGCATTTAATTACAAGGAGATGATAGGAGTCACACCCCACATTGCGGTGCACAACCTTGTCACTAAATCAGACGCAAAGCCAATTAAACAAAAATCAAGACCCATGAAGCCCAAAGTAGCTCTCATGGTAAAAGAGGAGGTAATAAAACTCCTTCAGGTAGGATTCATCAAGCCAGTTGACTACTCCCAATGGGTATCCAACATCGTTCCCATTCTCAAGAAGAATGGAAAGATACGCATCTGCATAGATTTTCGAGATATCAACAAAGCGTGTCCTAAGGACGATTTCCCATTACCATCCATAGATGTTATCGTTGATGCAACGACCGGTTTTGAACTCTTGTCTCTCATGGATGGATTCTCAGGATATAATCAAATCAGAATATCCGAGCAAGATCAAGCTAAAACCACATTTATAACTCCTTGGGGAACCTATTTCTATGCTGTTATGCCATTCGGTCTTAAGAACGCCAGTGCTACGTACCAGCGGGCCATGACATACATATTTCATGATCTAATTCATAAAATCGTGGAATATTACGTAGATGACTTATTGGCTAAAGCCAAGAAGCGCTGTGACCATCCTGAAGTACTCCGTGTCATTCTTTCACGTCTAATAGAATACGGAGTCACGCTAAATCCAGAGAAATGCATCTTTAGTGTAACAGGAGGAAAGCTCCTAGGTCACATCATATCGTCACGAGGGATTGATGTTGATCCAACCAAAATTCAGGCTGTCCTCGAAATGGTCCCACCTTCGAGTGAATCTGGAATCAGATCATTTCTTGGAAAACTAGGTGCAATTCAGAGATTCATCCTGGACCTAAGCTTCGCCATTCATCCAATCAATAATTTACTCAAGAAGGACTATAGCATTGATTGGACTGAAGATTACAATGAAGCTTTTGATGCAGTTAAGCATTTTCTATTATCACCACCTACACTAATGCCACCTAAGCTGGATCGCCCGTTAATCCTATATTCGCGAGCTACCAATGTCTCGCTGGCCTATATGTTGGCCCAAGAAGACGATAACAAGATAGAAGGTGCAATTTATTTCATTAGCCGAACACTGCTCGACTATGAAACACGCTATACATAGGCAGAACAAGAATTCCTTGCCATAGTCTTTGCTACTAAATGCCTAAGACATTACATGCTGAATCAAGAAACGAAGGTCATGATAAAAATAGACCATTTATGGACTTTTCTCACACAAGGTTCTTTTTCTAAAAAGGCTGGACGTTTTATAACCTTAATGGGAGAGTTCGAATTAACATTTGTAAATCAGAAGTCAGTTAAAGGAAAAATCATCGCAGATTAGTTAGCTGACAACCCATTAGACGGAGGCGATTTAGTAGATTTAGACTTTCCAGATGAATGCGTATACTACATCGAAACTCGACCTACTATTTCTGAGTGCCCTTGGTACACTGATATCATTAATTATATCATGGACCATACATACCCGGAGGTAGTTACACCGCAACAAAGAAGGCGGTTACACATAATCGTAGCTAAATACATCATTATAGAGCAGGTGCTCTATCGAAAAGCATTCGATGGAATGCTCCTAAGGTGTGTCGACACAAAAGAGTCCAAGAGGATTCTCCATGAATCCCATAGCGGTATATGTGGAGGCCACTTCGGTGGCCATGCCACCGCTCGAAAAATACGTCGAATGGGCTATTTCTGGCCCACTCTAGAACATGACGCGATAGAGTTTATACGTAGGTGTCATAAGTGCCAAGAATTCTCCCACAAGATCCACATGCCAGCACAAGCTCTACAACCAATCACAACTCCATGGCCCTTTTCTACATGGGGTCTAGACTTAATAGGGAAATTATCTCCCTCATCCACAGATGGCCATAATTTTATAATCACGGCCACTGAATATTTTACCAAATGGGTGGAGGCCATGCCTCTTACTACTGTACCTAGTTCTGTGATTGCTAATTTTATTTTGAGCCAAATCATTTGTAGGTACGGTATCCCGCAAATCATTATCTCCGATAATGGAACTTCTTTTAAAAATGAAGAAGTTCACAAACTATGCAGTAAATTTAAAATAAGCCATCATACAGCTTCCATGTATTATCCCCAAGCCAATGGATAGGCTGAAGCAACAAACAAAACACTGAAAGCCATTCTCCTTAAAATGGTGAAAGAAAACAAACGAGATTGGCACTTGAAGTTATATCCGGCCTTGTGGGCCCACCGAACTTCAATAGGAACACCAACGGGAGCAACTCCTTTCTCGTTGGTATTTGGGGTAAAAGCAGTTCTCCCACTTGAGGTTGAAATACCCAGTCTCCGCATTTCACTACAAGGGATTCTGGATGAAGACGCTTACAGAGAAACACGTCTTTCCCAATTAGAAAGCCTAGATGAAACTAGGTTAGATGCTGAGCAGTGGCATAGAGTTTATGCTGACCGAATGTGCTGGCAGTATAACAAGAAGGTTTATGAACGCGATATATACGAAGGTGATCTAGTTTTAAGACTAGACAGCCGGATCGACAAGAAGACCGGTGAAGGAAGGAAATTCCGGCCCAAATGGTTGGGCCCATACCGAGTCATGAAGGACTACAGAAATGGTGCTTACCTCTTATGTACGTTAGAAGGTGAGGAATTTGATGAAACAGTCAATTCCCTGCACCTCAAATGTTTCTATGCATAGGCAGCTAACGCTACCTATATAACTATCTACATTGCATCTTCATATAGATCTAGATCATTTTGTCCACTTGTTTCTTACATAAATTGTGATCAAGGAATCTATCCTCAAAGAAATTCATTACAAACTCGTGATGTTTCTGGCATAGAACTTTCTAATCATATCTCTCCATTTTCACGATATCATCAATCATCTTGGAATCTTTTATCAAATAAAATCAGACACAACGAAGTCTTAATGGTAAACAT